>JAFMOD010000507.1:248410-264291 GCA_019802435.1 Corydoras maculifer
GTTCGCCTCTCAGCGCTAGGGATTCCCGGTTCGAATCCCCATCTGGGTGGAGTTTCCATGTTCTCCCCGTGTCTGCGTGGGTTTCCTCCGGGTTCTCCGGTTTCCTCCCACAGTCCAAAAACATGGATCAAGTTAATTGAATTCTCAAAATTGCCCCATTTAGAGTGTGTCTGTGTAAGTGAGTGTGTGCCCAGCGATGGATTGGCGCCCTGTCCTGGGTCTATCTGCCCAGCACCCAAAACGTTCTCCCCTGGATGGGCATGGGGAACCCCACCGCGACCCTAATAGAGGATAAGCGGGAGATAATGAATGAATGAATATATAGCAGCTGTGATATATTGGAATTTATTATTTTTTTTAACTTAAGCACAAATATTAAGCATGCAAACAACAGAGTAATGCAGAGTTAAAGTAGCTAAAACAGTTTTAAAAAAAGTAAAAGCATTAACAAAGTTTAGTAATTGTATTTGCTTTCTAAGTTACAAAGATACATGGTTTTAATGTTTTGCAATGCAGGTTGAATTCTGCCTAAAATATTACATTGCATAATTTTAAAAAGTAAAATTACAGCAGCAACAATTCTTGAGTATTAAGTATTGTAATCATTTTGTCATTGTTTTCCTGTGGTTTTAAGTATTTATTTACTTTTTTCGTTACTTTGTACAGTAAAAAAATAAAGATGGTTTTCCTTAACTATTGACTTGTGGTGTTTCTCATTTGTTGGATAAAATAAGATTTGGATTTGGATCATTTGTTTGGAGAAAAGTGTCTGCTAAATGACTCACTGTAAATGTAATGTAAATGGAAGTAAACTTTGACAAAAATTTTGAAACTAAACATTCTCGGTTGTTTTTGTGAAAAAAAAGTTCATGGTATAAATTCAATACTCAATTCACCCACAGGATCCTGTATGACATCCTATCCCATGTTGCTTCCCTCGTAGTATAAAAACAACCGTCACTCTTCTCAACAGGATGTTGGAGTGTGTCTGAGGAAATCCTGAGAAACCTGGTTTATAGTCTCTATTAGCGGTGACATTGTTAAGGGTTCTGTACGATCCAGTCAAGTCCCATCCATTATCTTCTGCTTTATCCTCTACTAGGGACAGGATGGGGGGGGGGGGGGGGTTCCCCATGCCAATCCAGGGGAGAACGTTTCGGGCACTGGGCAGATACACCCAGAACAGGACGCCAATCCATCACTTGGCACAAACTCACGCATACACACAAACACACTCTATATGGGGCAATTTGGAGAATTCAATTGACCTTGATCCATGTTTTTGGACTGCAAGAGAAAACAGGAGAAGACGGAGGAAACCCACGTGGACACGGGGAAAACCCAGATTGGGATCGAACCAGGAATCCCTAGCATTTAGAGGAGAACATGTTAACCACTAATCCATCGTGGCTTTCGGCAATAACTTACTTTAATATACTGCTTAAGCTGTATTCCTTTGATGTACAGATGTAAACATATAAAGGTAATTGGATTTAATATTTAAAGCTTTTGTTGATTTACAAGAGAACATTAAAGCATTTTGATGAGATTTAGGGAGTTTTAAAGTCAAGTTATTTATTTCTATAGCGCTTTTTGCAACAGTACATTGTCACAAAGCAGCTTTACAGAATGAAAAGCCTTTAAACCCCCAAAGAGCAAGCCGAAGTGACAGTGGCAAGAAAAAACTCCCTGTTATGTTGTTATTTAAGGAAGAAACCTTGGAAGGACCAAGAGTCAGTGGGGGACTCATCCTCCTTGAGCGGCCGGCAGCAACAACAATGTAGGACAGCCATGTAGAGATATTTAACAAATGGAAAAACTAACAACTGGAAAACTCTATGTGATTCCATTAAGGGGGTCCTGCAGGACCGCCAGTACAATTGTTATTCAGGTTCCATCCAGTATTTGTCGGCCATTGATGAATGTCTGTCTACACCTCCAGGAAGCCGGTCACACCTTAAAAGGACACTGAAAGCAGGGATTCCTTCATCACTGTGATTCTAAGATTACAGCTAAACCTCTTTACAGAAATCACCAGCATTTAAAATAAATTGAGTGACTGTTAAAGGCGGTAAGCACATTGTTGGTCACTTGATAGTATTTAAAGCTCTATTATTTGCCCTCCCAGCAACAAGAAGCAGGAAAATGAGCTCACTTCCTGTAGAGAAGACTCCCTTCCTGTATTTAGCTAAACATATTTATACAGAAGAAAGGAAGACGAGAAGAAGAAAATAAAAAAATTAATGAAATGAAGTTTGACTTCAGTCCATCTGACTTTTCAGCAGATTAAGTGAAACAACTGCTTTTAAAGTGCTTCAGCACTTTCTTAAAGTCATTTGGAATTCTCCCATGAACATTTCTCATCCACCCCCTGACCTCATCCCCAACCCCATCTTCCCACCCTGTGTTTTTCCCTGACAGAGTGGGCTGGTGCAACAAATAATGGGTCTGGTTAATTTGCTGACCAAAAGCGGACCAAATTTAGAAGAAAAAAAAATGTGAGGATCAGGAAACCATTTTAATGTCAGAGAAAAGGAAATGGCCGCATTAGGCTTCCCTCCAAACAAACTACCTGGATTTTATGGTTGTAAAACAGAAAAAAAAGTCTCAACAGGAATTTCCCCGACAGCAATTGAAAGAGCTTAATTACAGTTAAGTGATTTATGGGTTACAGGCATAAAAACACAAACTGAACATCAGTTGCGGTTATTAATACAGAATTTTAGGAATTCCACAAGGTCGTCGCATAGCACAGCTACAGTAAAACCCGTGTAGGAGCCATTTTAATAGAGAAACCTGTTAGGTTCAGTCTTAGAACTTGCTGAGCCTCGTATGAATATCTATGCAATGATTTTACATTTACATTCTTGGATTATATGATTTAGGGTGGCACGGTGGCTTAGTGGTTAGCATGTTCTCCTCTCAGCACTAGGGATTCTGGGTGGAGTTTCCATGTTCTCCCCGTGTCTGCATGGGTTTCCTCCAGGTTCTCCGGTTTTCTCCCATAGTCCAAAAACATGGATCAAGGTCAATTGAGTTCTCCAAATTGCCCCATATAGAGTGTGTTTGTGTGAGTGAGTGTGTGTCCAGTTATAGATTGGCGTCCTGTCCTGGGTGTATCTGCCCAGTGCTCAAAACGTTTCTCCCCTGGATGGGCATGGAGAACCCCCCATGACCCTAGTAGAGGATCAAGTAGAAGATAATGGATGGATGGATTATATGATTTAATGACTCTGCATGTCACATCTGTTCGGTGGCCACAATACATCAGAGTTACTGCAAAGCTGTCAATAAACAATAAATCACCCAAATTATACCGTTTCTGTGATGGGTCTGAGAATTAAACCCAGGGATCCTTCTTGTTTAGGACAAATGATAATTCATTCATTCATTATCTCCCGCTTTATCCTCTATTAGGGTCGCGGTGGGGTTCCCCATGCCCTTTCAAGGGAGAACGTTTCGGGCGCTGGGCAGATACACCCAGGACAGGGCACCAAACCATCGCTGGGCACACACTCACTCACACAGACACACTCTATATGGGGCAATTTTGGAGAATTCAATTAACTTGATCCATGTTTTTGGACTGTGGGAGGAAACCGGAGAACCCGGAGGAAACCCACGCGGACACGGGGAGAACATGCAAACTCCACCCAGATGGGGATTTGAACCGGGAATCCCTAGTGCCGAGAGGCGAACGTGCTAACCACTAAGCCACCATGCCGCCACAAATGATAATGATAAAATGAAAAATACTGCCCTCTCCTAGGATGGGTTTTGGACCCCACCAGAAAAAAAATACAATAAAAATAAAAAACATTCTCTCATCCTTTCAATTTTTTAATAATCCAGTAAGGGACAAACTAATATTATGATCCACAACTGAACCACGTGTTAGCCACGTGGAACCAACTGAATTGTGCTACAAAAAAATAAGAATGACCGAGCCGAATAATAGAAAATAAAGCAGATGTTCCTTTAGGCTAATTAGTCAGCAGGTTAGGTTTGGAACTATGTACCTTGGACACGCGTACAGGATAATTACAGGTTCAATAGTGTGGACTTCGAAATCGACCGAGTGTCATATCAGCTTGATGTGCTTATTTAATCTTATGTGCAAGATTTCTGTCTAGATTTAAAAGTTTGAGACAAAACTATTTCGAAAAATGACATTCAGCCAAAGCTTCTGCTCCTAAAATTAGAACTTGTTACTGGGTGCTCATGCTAGGGGGCTTCCATAAAGAAAACAACAGAAGGGCTGGAAGCAACCAAAGCATGCAAGACAAACTGCAGCCAGAAACCTAGAGCTTTCACGAACATCATCCAAGTGTTTCTCTCTGGAGAGTGAAGGCGCTATATCAGCTCAGCAGTCTCACACACACACACACACACACACACACACACACACACACACCAAACTATATGAAGTAAATAAGTAATTGAGTTTCATTGCAGTTCATAATGTTTAATAACCAGTTTAAAAATAATATTTTATTATGATAAAAAAGTGCTTTTCTCCATCTGAACTAACCTGTATTTTTCCAGCAGGGGCAGTATAGTGGCAAATTCCACCAGTTCGAATCCCAATCTGGGTGGAGTTTCCATGTTCTCCCCGTGTCTGCCTGGGTATCCACCAGGTTCTCCGGTTTCCTCCCACAGTCCAAAAACATGGATCACGGTTAATTGAATTCTCCAAATTGCCCCATATAGAGCGTGTTTGTGTGAGTGAATGTGTTCCCAGTGATGGATTGGCACCCTGTCCTGAATGTATCTGCCCAGCACCCGAAACGTTCTCCCTTGGATGGGCATCGGGAACCCCATGTGACCCTAGTAGAGGATAAAGCGAGGATAATGGATGGATGGATTTTAATCTAATTTGCAAACAAATACTGTGACTAAAGGTTTTTCACAACCAGAAACAATGTAACAAACACACACGCATGTGCATTGATAAATTACATCACCCAAAATAGATAACTTGATTTAAACCAAATTCAAGGGCAGCTGTGGTTTAATTTAATACTAGAAAATGCAATAAAATCCTTGAATATTAACTGCATGTTTTATTTAGTCGATAAAAATGGTAAATTTATTAGACAGCCACCTGAAGATCAAGGAGTTGAATAATCTCTCACAGATTTGTCATGTTATGTTTATACATTTTTTTTGAAGGCTCTGTCTCAAACTCTCTCCTCAGATGATTAAAAAAAATCAAAATAACCTCAGGTTGTATATGGTTAGTTTTTCCGAATCAGGACTGTAACAAAGGACAAAGGCAAATTAAGCAGCTGAATGTGAAGTGCTCTGATTGGCTTGAAATTAAAGAGAGCATGAACCCAGTTCAGTTTCTTCAATTGTCTCAGTTCTTCATGCTGTGGGTGCATGGTCTCACTCGTTGTCTGTGGGTGCTGCCATTTGCCTGGTGACCGCTGACATCAAACAGACAACGTTAATAGTTCTTGTTCCTTCTGTGGAAAGACGTCAAGTTGTCCTCCTGAAAACTCAAACAAGCCTTAGAGTTGCCCCTCCAAAAATGCCATTTTACCAAATAAGAAGGAACAATGGCGGCATGGTGGCTTAGTGGTTAGCACGTTCGCCTCTCAGCACTAGGGATTCTTGGTTCGAATCCCAATCTGGGTGGAGTTTCCATGTTCTCCCCGTGTTCACTTCAGATTCCTCCAGGTTCTCCGGTTTCCTCCCACAGTCCAAAAACAAGGATCAAGTCAATTGAATTCTCCAAATTGCCCCATATAGAGTGTGTATGTGTGAGTGAATGTGTGCCCAGCAATAGATTGGTGTCCTGTCCTGGGTGTATCTGCCCAGCGCCCGAAACATTCTCCCCTGGATGGGCATAGGAAACCCCCCCTTTCCCCACTGCGAACCTAATAGAGGATAAAAGCGGAAGATAATGAATGAATGAAGAAGGAACAACAGGACTGTGATACTACTGTCCGTGCCTGCTCATACAAGTTTAAGTAATTTATTTATACAGGGCTTTTTACAATAGTACATTACAAAGCAGCTTTACAGTGTTATAAGCCTTTAAATCCCCAAAGAGCAAACCAAAGTGACAGTGGCAAGAAAAACTCCCTGTTATGTTGTTATATCAAGGAAGAAACCTTGGGAGGACCAAGACTCATTGGGGGACTCACTGGCAACACAATGCCTGAATCAGCAGGGTTCCTACCAGTGTGCCAATCAGTTGTCATTAATGCCACACAGTCTATAGATGGTTTGGGGCATGAGAGAGGGCAGGGTGAACAGTCAAACAGTCAAGTTTAGTGTGGCACTTCATGAACATACTGAATACTGAGGCTTTGAAAGGCTTTTGGTGACAAAGTTATGGAGGCAAACCTGGAGGCATGACCTGCTGCTTAGAGATGAATCTGAGAGGCAAAAGAAATCCTTCCAACCGAGAAACTGAAGTCAATTCAGCATCACCTGCTCGAAGTACTCCGATGTATTTAATGAGCTCCAAAGCTCGTCTTTAATGAAGAGAAGCTAGCTCATCAATTACAAGCCAACGTTTTGGCATTGTGTGAAGTAATGTGTCCAACAACCCATCTGCAAAATGAAATATGAGCTCCTTTTTGCCTTCTAAGTACAAGATATAATCATTACAATCACCTTGTGGCCTGTGTATGAAAGAATCAGATTCTAAATGTCTGGATCTGCATCATACACGTGAATGTGCCAGCCCAAATTTAGTAGTTTCGGGGCGCAAAGTAGGACAGGTCGTTTATTGTCCCATCCTGATTCGATCAAAGCCACAGCACACTCTTAGGCAATGATGCTGCAGTACATAAACTAAATTTAACCAGGACAAATGCCTCTTCTGGGAGAATGTGAAAAACAACGAGGCAGCATCCACTGCTATTAATGTGTCATTCTGTAAGAATTGCAATCTTTCTCAAAGGGTGGGAGAAAAAAAGGGCTTTGAGTTGGGGGGGGGGGGGCAAATCTATTGTTCACTTTACTGTCTCATACAAATTGGTTTAGCTCTCAGCTCTGACAGCAGCATCAAATGGCAGCTGTTGATTTGCCGTCCAGGACATTTTGCATTTCATCTAGTTACAAAGCGGATTTGGCCAACGCCACAGCATCTATAATTGGAGGTACTCACCAAACTAATCAATAAGCAATCAATAAATAAATTAGGTTAGTTCTCAGCACAAGGGATTCCCAGTTCGAACCAGCAACATTTTCCCAAGATGACTAAACCAGCAGGCTGCACTGTGGCTTAGTGGTTAGCACATTTACCTCTCAGCACTAGGGATTTCAGGTTCGAATCCCAATCTGGGTGGAGTTTCCATGTCCTCCCCATGTCTGCGTGGGTTTCCTCCCACAGTCCAAAAACATAAATCACGTCAATTGAGTTCTTCAAATTACCCCATATAGAGTGTGTATGCGTGCGTGTCTATGTGCCCAGTGATAGATTGGCACCCTGTCCTGTGTGCATCTGCCCAGTGACCGAAACGTTCCCGAAATGATAATGAATGAATGAATGAAAGGTTAGTTCTAGTGTTGATTTTCACATTTCACCTATATATGTAATCTATGGCATAATCTTGGTTAAATGTTAAAACAGTAAGAATTACATTAAGTGCTTTAAATTTGAAAAGGTGGGATGTAATTATTGGGGTGGCATGGTGGTTTGGTGGTTGGCACATTCGCCTCTCAGTGCTGGGGAGTCCACATGGGTTTCCTCCGGGTTCTCTGGTTTCCTCCCACAGTCCAAAAACATGGATCAAGGTCAACTGAATTCTCCAAATTGCCCCATATACAGTGTGTTTGTCTATGTGTATGAGTGTGTGTGCCCAGTGATAGATTGGCACCCTGCCCTGGATGCATCTGCGCAGTGCCCGAAACGTTCTCTCCTGGATGGGCATGGGGCCCTAGAAGAGGATAAAGCGGAAGATAATGAATGGATGGATGGGATGTTGTTATTATATGCAGTATCCGTCAAAAGTTTGGACACCTCCTCCCCTCTTTCTTGCTCTACTTATTGTCCATGTCATCAGTTCCAGGTACTGGTAGAACGCTGGTCTTGTGAGCAGAGGAATCAATTAGAATGTGTTTCTCATTTATAGAGACAAGTGGCAAAATTGTATAATTTATGGTAATGTTTGTATAATTTACCGTATGACAGTTATTATAACACTTCTTATTAAATGTACTGACTAAACAGACCACTAATGTTAATGTTAAGCTAAAATAACTACTCCCATATTATTTAACAATTACATGTTCTCATTGGTTTTAATACCTTCTAGGAAGGGGGGGGGTACTTTTCAGTAATAGGAAAGTTGTCAAGAACTTGGCTCAAGATAAACAGTAAAAAGGAAACCTACCCGTAAGAACAAGTGGTACTTGTTTTCAGCTTGTTAATATAGAATGTTCCACCCTACAGAACTGGTGTTTTTCCACAGCAGCACTTGTAACACTTGAAGGCTGAGAGAAACTCTTTTTACCGTGTTTTACGTCATCAAGCGGCAAGATAAAAATAATAAATAATTTAAAAACCTGTATGCGCAGAGATCCTCATCTGACAGAACATGTCAACCCCTGCTAATTACAGTTGATCATATCTGGTGACAATTCTTTAAAAGTATGTTATGCATGCTGTACAAAAAAAAGAGGAACAAAAAAATATATATTTAATAAAAACAAATAAATAAATTAAAAAAAAAAAATTAAAAAACTTATCTGATCTAAACGTACATTATACAAATGTATCAAACAGCACCAAATATTGTCAGTCTGACTGATTATTTTATACATTTATACACATCAGTATACTAATGTAGTCATCTGCCCCACAAACCAACTTTCCTTTTTGTTCAGGTGAATTAAGTGAAGTTAATTTCCTGTAATGGTTGTAAACTTTAACAAACAAAAGTACAAGTGTAACATGAAACGGCCACTCCTGTGTACCTATTCAACCACATTCTGATAAACCACAAATTAATGTCAGTTTCAGATTTCCCATTTCATGTATTAGATAAAGGAGGTACATGACTGACTCACAAGGGAATTCACTCGATACATGAAATGTTGGTCCAGTCACCTGTTCTGTCAGTTGTTTACCTAAAAACGTTAATGTGACTGTGATAGTCTTATTATTGTAAACCAATAAACAATAAAAAATTATTTCAAGTTCAAGTAATTTATTTATAGAGCGCTTTTTACAACAGTACATTGTCACAAAGCAGCTTTAAAGTGTTATAACCCCCAAAGAGCAAGCCGAAGCGACAGTGGCAAGACAAAAACTCCCTGTTATATTGATATTTTAAGGAAGAAACTTTGGGAGGACCAAGACTCAGCATCAACTGCATAGCAAAAATGAAAGCTATTTTAAATAAAATAATATAGTCGTATTGCAACACAAAATATTTATCTATCCATTCTTCCTGACAGGCTTCATTCTAATCTATTCTAATCCATCCATCCATTATCTTCCACTTTATCCTCTACGAGGGAACAGGGGGTTCCCCATGCCCATCCAGGGGAGAAACGTTTTGAGCGCTGGGCAGATACACCCAGGACATGGTGCCAATCTATCACTGGACGCACACTCACTCACACAAATACACTCTATATTGGGCAATTTGGAAAATTCATTTGACCTTGATCCATGTTTTTGGACTGTAGGAGGAAACCCGTGAACCCGGAGGAAACCCACGCGGACACGGGGAAAACAACGGGCGCAAACATGCCCGTTAATATTAATTATTTAAAATAATTAATTTAAATTATTATTTAAATTAACACAGCAAATTACTGTGGTTAACACACAGTGCTAAGGATCCAGGCTGGAATGTTCTCCCAGTGTCCGTGTGAGCCACACTCCGTGTTGCTTCTATCCAAACAGCATTTATATAGTGTTTAAGTGTTTAAGTGAGTGAGCTCAGTGATTGACTGGCATCCTGTCCTGGGTGTATCTGCCCAGGTCCCAAAAACTCACCCAACCATAACGAGAATGATTAAGCAAAAGAGAATGAAATGAGACATCACATTACACCACATCTTCAGTGACTCAAGTCAGCATCAAGCTTCACCTCTTACAACCCGAAATTATTTGGGGAAACATTCACAGATTGGGAGATTGACTAAAACAGAAGGAAGTGTGTACTAAAAAGGGAGTGGTAGCTCAGTGGTTAGTGTGTTAGGCTTTAAATCATAAGCTTGTGGGTTCATATCCCAAGTCCAATGAAGATACCAATGTGGGTCCTTGAGCAAGATCCTTAACCCTCATTGCTCCAACACACAATCCTGTGATCTGACCCCAACAATCAAGTTGGAATATTTGTAAAAAAGCATCCGCTAAATGACCAAATGTACAAATAAAAACATTTAATATTCAACTTTTATGTAATTACTAGACACTTTACTGTCTTTGAATATTAAAATTAAACTCTTAAAACCTAGCGTATGAACTAACATCTTTAGTTAACGATATTCATCAGCAAGTTTAGCTCGATCCCATTAAACAGATAAGTTACATTCCCCAACTGCCCCTGGGTCTGCCCAGCGCCCAAAACGCTCTCTCGTGGATGAGCTGAGGACACCCCCCCTCCCCCTGGACACAAGTCCTTAGTGTAGGATTAAGCTGGAGATAATGAGATGAGATAACTAATGCAGGTCCCACATTCTGAGCTTACTCTAGATACAACACAATGCTGAACGCAGGTCTCTCTGGTGACACACCCTCGTCACAACCTGTGTAACTGAATGCGGTGGAATGCATCCAAGTTACAGATGGAGAGATGTCAGCTGGCTGGCATGCTGAGCAGGTCCGGAATGCTTCAGAGCTTCTGTAATTTCTCTCACACAGTCAGAGGGCCTTACAGTCGGGCAAATCAGATAACCTTTATGGACTGGAGGCTTTCTGAAACTAACATTTAGTCAAAGATACGTCACATATCACACAAGTCACAGAGGAATGTACTCTGTACACAGGGTTTTCTTTCCTCGGAGCTCGACCCAGCAGCTCACTCTGAAAGTCAAGAGCAGTGTTTAAGTTGTGTCCATTTTTTGTGTAAATATAAGTGAATTTTTGGTATTTGGTTTAAAAAAAAAAAAAAAAAAAAAAAAAAAAACTCAATACAAATAAATTGGTTTGATTTCAGAGTGAGAGGAGTGTAAGCTAAAAGGAATGTCTTGCTAAACTTGGCTTACCACAACCCACCCAAGAAAACCACACGCGTCAGAGCGAACAAGACTCTCGCTTCCTCTTCGTCTGATTTAATGGCATGGTAACCAGAGGGGAGGTGAGGTAATTAACCCCCGTATGATTTATACAGCTTTCCCAAAAGGCAACTAAAATCTTGAGAAAACCAAGAGGAGAGACTATCCATCCATCCATTATCCTCTAGTAGGGTCGCGGGAGTGGGGGGGGGTCCCTATGCCCATCCAGGGTGAACATTTCAGGCGCTGGGCAGATACACCCAGGACAGGGCACACACTCACTCTATATGGGGCAATTTGGAGAATTCTATTGACTCGATCCATGTTTTTGGACTGTGGGAGGAAACCAGAGAACACATAGGAAACCCACGCAGACACAGGGAGAACATGGAAACTCCATCAAGATGAGGATTCGAACCAGGAATCCCTAGTGCTGAGAGGAGAACATGCTCACCACTAAGCCACCGTGCCGGAGGAGAGACCAATCAGAAAAAAAAGAAAAAGTTATACTCAAGCAGAAGATCCTCAAGTTGCGAAATTGTTTGGCTTGCACATGAAACAGTTCTTAAAAACACACAATTTAGAACAGAGGTCACACCAACCTTTTTGACACGGAGCGCTGCTTTAAGGGTTCTGAGTAAAATGAGGAAATGCTTGCTTGTTTACACATTTCTAGGTCGATGTAAAGTTTGATGTTCCACATTCTGCAGAGAACAAACTACAATCAGTATCTGCCCAGCGATGGGCATGAGGAACCTCCCCCCGTGACCCTACTAGAGTATAAAGTGGAAGATAATGGACGGATGGATGTATCTCCTAACCACAAGAGAACGTCTAAAAAGTGTAGTCACTGCACAAAAATTAAAATACTTATTAAAATCATTTAGAGGCAGCAATCTGGCTTAGTGGTTAGCATGTTCTCCTCTCAGCGCTAGGGATTCCCGGTTGAAATCCTAATCTGGGTGGAGTTTCCATGTTCTCCCCATGTCCGTGTGGGTTTCCTCCGGGTTCTCCGGTTTCCTCCCACAGTCCGAAAAACATGGATCAAGTCAATTGAGTTCTCCAAATTGCCCCATATAGAGTGTGTATGTGTGAGTGCCTGTGTGTGTGTGTGCCCAGCGATAGATTGGCACCCTGTCCTTGTTGTATCTGCCAAGCGCCCGAAACGTTCTCCCCTGGATAGGCATGGGGAACCCCCCCGCAACCCTAAAATAGGATAAAACAAAAGATAATGGATGGATGGATTAAAATTTAACACTTTCAGATTATTTTCACTTCATATCTGTTCGGTTGTTGGTGTGGAGTTTTTTTCTAGTAACAACCATGAGATCCTGATGTCAGTAAACTTTTTCTTGCAGTGACCTCATTTTATACACAGTCCCTAACAAATTTAGGGTGGCATGGTAACATAGTGGTTACCAGGTCACCTCGTGATCCCAATCTGGGTGCCATGTGCTACCCATGTCTGCAGGAGTTTTCTCTGGGGTTCTTTCACAGTCCAAGAAAAGAGATTCAAGGTGAACTGGCTGCTCTAAATTGCCCCTATAGTGTGTCTGTCTTTGTAAATAAGTAAGTGAGTGAGTGATATATCTGCACAGCTTATCTTGCCAGCAAGGAATCCAGCTTTAATGGACGCCCCTTTTATGCCCAAGTGATACTGCCCTAACTGTGGAACCTTCTAGAACAGTATAAAGAGCAACACCATTTCTTTTGCATCTGTCCCAATCTTTTTAATGGCGTGTTTCAGGCATCAACTTCAAATTTTTTTTCATATTTAAAAAATTCCATTAAGTCACTAAAACGCTTTACTGTTATTCAAATGTTTAATTATATTAACAGATCACTGACAATCCTGGAAGCGGAGTTTGTATATTTACTGAGTCATTATAAATAGTTCAGATAAGTCCCCTCTGTTCATTCCCACACTAGGGGTCACAGCATGGCCCACCTTGCCCTTCAAAATAGTTTTTGCTATGAACAGAAAATAAATAAAATTAAAGCAAAGATAATTTCAGCTCCCCAATTATGATATTAAATGTAATGGAACTGGATTTGATCATGCACTTTATCAACACAATGTTCACTTTATTTGTATTGCTAAGCTTCTGCCTCAAACCAATGCCTATGTTTTCCAGTTTAAAAAGGCATGGGGTATTTAAACGTTGCCACAATATAATCAATCCATTCAACTTTGCTTAAAGGAAAAGAGGATTTTAGCATCCACAATGTAAGTGTGGACCTCCCAGAGTGAAGGAATGCTGCACTGGAATGCAGCCCTGGAGAGTACAATGAAACAAGATGGAAGTCATTTCAAGTCAGTGAACTATTTAAAAAAAAAAGACCAGAAAGGTACATGCAGTCCGAAATCCACTGAAAATCACTGAAACTCCCTGCATGAAGCCTCTGAAATCCGATCTAAAGTATGGCCTCAGGATGCTTAATTTTTAGTGAAACACATCTGTAAATTGAAACTAGTCTAAACTAGTCGAATTCCAGGCCCACATTCAAGCCGATACGGAGACAGAAAGTAAAAATAAACTAAGGAGACAGACGGAACTAAAAGCAAAAGTGCAGAAGATAGACGAAAATGAAAGGAACAATAAAAATCATTCCAGGCTTCTGTGATTTCTGATGCATGTATAAAAGTTATAGTTTCAGTTTAGATTTCAGTTTAGAATAAAGCATGCTCACACAACTGTGTTATTGTCTGCAAATAGTTCCTAATCAAACATTACTAGAATGACTATAGAATATGAATTTAAGATAAACACAAGAGAAAGGCGATACCCCCCCACCCCTCCCCTCTGCAGATTCTCCACTGAAACCACCTGCAAAGGTTCTTTAGACTGTAATCGGTGCTCATGTGACGTGTCGTAAGCAGAGCAAACCTGAGATTGAGCATCAGACTTGAGATGATTCCATTTTGTCCAACCATGGTCCAAGAAATAATCGATTATTATGCAATAATTAACTTTACCAAAAAAGGTGTTCGAACAACACTGGAACAACGCAGTTTGTAATTTATTTAATGCACATTTGCATTACATTTGGTCTTTTAGCAGACACTTTTATCCAAATGAACTTAAAGGTGAGCACAGGGTTAATCACAGCATCCCTAAATCAATGAGGGTTAAGGGTCTTGCTCAAGGACCCACACTGGTAACTTCAGTGGTCCTGGGATTTGAACCACCAACCTTCAGATTGATAGCCCAACAACCTAACCACTGAGCTACCACGTCCATGAACACAAAACGGACTAACATTTAGTGACATTTAGGACAACGCAGGGCTTTCACTGAATACGAACACTAAATATTCTTTATAACATTTTTTATTTATTATTTTGTGACTATTTTTGTTCTGTGTGAGTTGCACCACTTGGTTTCTGTTATTGGCATAAAACACATTTTTCTTGACAAAGTTGAAAATTCTTGTGATATTTGAAGTGAAGTAATGAATTAAACATTTTTAATCATGATTAATCCCTATTAAACTATGTCCTCCATGTCAACGTTTGCTGTCCATTCAGTTACAAAGACCAGTCACAGGTCTGATGCAATGAAAACTCCAAATACCTTCAACACAACCATTTTTGTGATATTGAAACAATTATTCTCATTATTATTTATTGAGTTTTTTTGTTGTCACAATGGTTTATATATAAAATCCATGTAAAAGATCATTTGGGTGCGCAAAAATAAGTACCACTATGTCACAGTTGTTACAGGCTGACAAAAAAAAGTGATAAAATGCCCTTGCTATTTGATATATTAAGAACATTCATTCATTCATTATCTTCCGCTTATGTCGCGGTGGGGTTCCCCATGCCTATCCAGGGGAGAACATCTCGGGCGCTGGGCAGATAGACCCAGGACAGGGCGCCAATCCATCGCTGGGCACACACTCACTCACACAGACACACTCTAAACGGGGCAATTTTGGAGAATTCAATTAACTTGATCCATGTTTTTGGACTGTGGGAGGAAACCGGAGAACCCGGAGGAAACCCACGCAGACAAGGGGAGAACATGGAAACTCCACCCAGATGGGGATTCGAACCGGGAATCCCTAGCGCTGAGAGGCGAATGTGCTAACCACTAAGCCACCGTGCCGCCTATATTAAGAACATTCTTTTTTTTAATCTATGAAAAATGACACAAGATTCATGAATTGCAAAGCAAGCCCCGTTGTTGAGCCAACATTGACTTGTGTGGATCTAAGTGTACAAAAACCCGAGGCTATGATTGACACTGCCCCAGTGGACTGACACTGCCAATGGACTGAATCGATCTACTGTTTATTATCCATGAAGTCTTCACTAGGTGAAGAAGGCAGAATGTAAATGGAGTTTTCAGATTAACTGAACCCAGATGCATTTCTCACTCACTGTACTCAGTTTAGACAAGAAAAAAAGCAGCAAACCTGAACAAACTGACTCACAAGATGTCATCTTAGTCCAGTTCCAAAACACAGTGAATGCTGTGTAATAGCAACGTTTGAAATATCCACTGAATAAACACAACTTCTGCCAGCAAGTCAAGCTTCTGGCTCTACACTGTCTGACCAGCACTGTAGCCATTTGTAATCTTCACTGCCACAGAAAACAAAATGTGTTATTTGCTTAAGCAATATATATAGAAGCAGTCAAAAAAAAGATCTGCTTCTAGACTTTGTAGTTTTACAATTACAAACTG
>JAFMOD010000507.1:264735-278321 GCA_019802435.1 Corydoras maculifer
GAATGCTGTGTAATAGCAACGTTTGAAATATCCACTGAATAAACACAACTTCTGCCAGCAAGTCAAGCTTCTGGCTCTACACTGTCTGACCAGCACTGTAGCCATTTGTAATCTTCACTGCCACAGAAAACAAAATGTGTTATTTGCTTAAGCAATATATATAGAAGCAGTCAAAAAAAAGATCTGCTTCTAGACTTTGTAGTTTTACAATTACAAACTGTATCTAAAATCTAAAACCTTTCTTTCTTCCTTTTTTTTTTTTTTTTGTAAGTCCCCCGGTCGGTTTTCAGTCTTCTATTGGTCAGAACCATCACAGTAGAGGTATCATTTGGGTGGTGGATTGTTTGTGAGTTCTGCAGTTACACTGGAGGTTTTAGTGCAGCAGTGCTGCTGTACTTTCATTTAAACACCTCAGTGACACTGCTGGGATAGGAATAATGCACCAACCAAATAAAGTGCTCTGTCGTGGCACTATTGGGGTTCTGACCATTAGTAAAGAGGGTGTACACAGTATGTACTGTAGTCCACAAACAGATGGACTACAGTCTGCAGACTGGAGTGGAGTTATACTGACAAGCAGTCACCAAAAGAGATGAATTACCAGCAAATATTCAAATTACCAGCAAATACCAGCACGGTGGCTTAGTGGTTTAGCACGTTTGCCTCTCAGCGCTAGGGATTCCCGGTTCGAATCCCCATCTGGGTGGAGTTTCCAGGTTCTCCGCGTGTCTGCGTGGGTTTTCTCCGGGTTCCACCCACAGTCCAAAAACATGAATCACAGTTAATTAAATTCTCTAAATTGCCCCATATAGAATGTGTCTGTGTGAGTGAGTGTGTGCCCAGCGATAGATTGGCGCCCTGTCCTGTGTGCATCCGCCCAACGCCCGAAACGTTCTCCCCTGGATGGGCATGGGGGAACCCCCCCCCCCAACCCTTGTTGAGGATAAAGTGGAAGATAATGGATAGATGGATGAATGGATGGATATTGGTTATGATGATCACTAACTACAAATAACTAGCCAAGCAAATAAAAATTTATAAATTAACAAAAATCTCATGATAAATAACAAATCTATTATTAACTTCTCCCACCTCGACCAAATGGGCACCGTTTTTTCCTTTCTGGTTTATTAAAGTGATTTATAAAAATGCAAGGCTTTTGGTTAAACAACATATTTAAAATGTTCATTATAATAAAAGGGAATGATCCTGTGAAAAGCCCAAATCTTTCCGAAACCGATGCAGTGTAGGACCATCATCATAGATCAGGTCTGAAGCTCGGGTCTGAACAGCTTTCCTGGGCTTTAACATGCTGAAATGAGAAACAGCGAATGAGATTACCACCTCCTCTGCCCAGATTTAGCAGGGACTAAAATATACAGATGATGTTCCGATGAGCCGTTCGGTGCCATAGCAACAAAATGAAATACATCAAATTGAACTCTTCTTAAAAACACAAGGAAAGAAATTAAAAAATTTCAGAAGCAGCATTTGACCTACTTGAGTATGTAGGTTCTTAGAGAGAGTGCAGAGAACAGTGAGCAAGACCCACATTGCACCCCTTTCTTCCCCCAGGGCTGGCTCTCTGTTTTTTTTATATAGATGTTGCCATCATGAAGGTAATGTACTGAAGCCATCAAAAATAAAGGGGTATAATGGACATAATTCTAATTTATGTAAAATTAATAGCCACCATCACTGATTTCAGAGAGGAGTCTGGAAATGTCACAAAGTTAATACACTTCTGCTTTTATGTTAATGGTTGTTAAATGCTTTTACAAGCATTACGGTATTAAGCAAAATCATTTTATTTAAGGAATAAAGAAATATATAGAAAGAGGGTAAGAACCGGATATTCGAAATCTGTCCTTTTTTAACTTGTAGTCATCTGTACAAAGTGTTCAACTCTTCAAGCTTTTAAAATACGAAGATGCCCATATTGCTCATTATGTAGGTCACAGGAATGGGGAGGTACAGAAGAACAGAAAATTGCAGCTTTGGAACCGAGCCCTGATGTCCTTTCATGACCGGGTGCTAATCTCACAGAGGGAAGGGACCTGTAGCATTTTGTTACTAATTCTACTGTCTACCTAATTCAAAGTCCATGTTTACCTAAGGCCTTGGAGAAGAAATAGGTGACATAAGATTTAAAAACACTTCTAGCTTCACTGAAAGAAAAAAAAAAGTCTAAGGATTTTTTACAATACTGAAAAATAATTAATAACATGACCCTTCAGCAGTGGATGAATTTTAAAGACATGATGTTATTAAAATTACAACCTTAAACTACAGAATAACTGGATCAAGTCACAAGTTTTTAAAACGTAGAAAGACTATATTGGCCGTGAGGAAGGGATTATACAAAACAAAGCTTACTTAAAGAATTAATCAAGTTTATCACAGGATTGCAACCATTTTACCCAAATGCTTACAAAAATACCAGACGTCCTGAATACTGTTCATTATGTACCTTAAAAGTCCTGCCAAAAACAAGCTTAGTGAAGGTTACGGCTTAATTCTGCTTGATTTCAGAGTCCTGTGTACAAGTTTGTATAACTTACAGAGTCAGTACTTAGTAACACATCTTTAGACAGAAATTACGACTTTAAAATGTCTCTCCAGGTAAATGTCCTGGCAATGTTTTGATGTCCCCTGTAAAATCGTTGGCTTTGCAAAATATTCTTGGTTCCGTCAAGAGGACAGGAAGACCATTAATAAAGTTTTAGTTGCCATCTTATTAAATGATTTAATTTATTGTATACACCAACCAAATAATCCCTGCTTTATGGTGCTACTATTGGGGTTCTGACCATTAGAACAGAGTAAAGGAGACGTGCACAGTATGTACTATATAACACAAACAGATGGACTACAGTCTGGAATTGTAAAACTACAAAGTCCATCTTTATGGTAGGTGGAAAAGATAACATTGGCAATAAGTGGGGCAAACTTTTTTCTGGTACTGTATTCTATTAATTATTACTTTGAATACATTGATATTTGCATTTTGCATTTTTTGGTAATGTAAGGCTATAAAAATTGCCTCAAAATTGATTTTAAATATAAAAAATCATCTTTGTGGCAATATTTTCTGTTTTCCTATATTAATTAATGTCAATTTTTATTATTGTATAATTTTAAGCTACAGAGCCTAAGTTTTCTATACCTCAACATGTTAAACAACAAAATGCGTCATTTGTTCCTTTTTGTTCAAACTTGCATAAGACTGTACATGATAAGTGTTAAGTTATAAAATGGGGGTCAGCATTAACTGCAGGCTTCTTTCTCTCAGCAGGCATTATGGAAAAGTCTCTATGCGTCAGAAGCATTTCACAGGAAAGGGCTGTTATTTTCAGCAAACACCTCTGCACTCTCATCACTCGCTACAGCCAATACTAAAAGATAGCTGAGTCAGATTTTAATGCTCATTAGGACACTAGACCACCCGCTCAGTGAGAGATGAAATTTTATCTGTACCTGATCTGATTTACTAGACCTACAGAAGTCCAATAAAATTAGACCTATAACAAAGAGAAACCAGATATGTGAGCCGGATAAAGTGTGTGATATCATGATACGGCACAAACACTAACACCAGACGATTTTTATCCAGCAATTAAGGGAAGTAGGGTCACTGACCGTTAACGAGCTAAAAATTAAGCAAAAACATTTTTATGTAGCCATCTGTCGTATTAAATAAATCTAAATTATAATATACTAATCATGTTGTTGAATTAAGCCATAATTACAATTTTAGGAGATTAGAAAGACCAACATTGCTCCAATCACTAGTATGTAGCTCTATCTAAGACCTGCACTGCGAAGCACAGTGTTTAACACCAAGATGTGTTTATACAACAGCTTACACTATTTTCACTAGTTTAAAATTGAACACTACAACTAATTGCCTTAATTTACCTCCAAGTGAACATTTGGAAAATAATACACACAATAATTAACAAAAATACACAGTACCTTTTACAACAAAAATCCAGGGTCCTCCAGTTCTGATCGGTCCAGGATGTATACAGAAACTTAGCTGCTGTGTTATGTCTATGCATAGACATAATAGTAATTTGCAGCCTCACACATTATTTAATGAATCCCTATAATAGTCCTTTTGGTCAGGACATCATACATTTCAACAAACTGGACGTAGGATTTTAATTCATACTGTAATCACCAACGGTAGAGGTGATTAGTATAAATTTAATAGAATAGAATGCTTTATTGTCAATCGATATTATAAATGTACACTGGCCAACAAAATTTAAACAAAGCCCTTTCTTTAGTGCAAAGACTAAAATCAGAAATTATAATCCATCCATCCATTATCTTTTGCTTTATCCTCTATTAGGGTGGCGGGAGGGTTTCCCCACGCCCATCAAGGGGAGAATGTCTCAGGCGTTGGGCAGATATACCAAGGACAGGGCGCCAATCTATTACTGGGCACACACTCACACAGACACACACACTCTATATGGGGCAATTTGGAGAATTCAGTTGACTTGATCCATGTTTTTGGACTGTAGGAGGAAACCGGAGAACCCGGAGGAAACCTACGCGGACACGGGGAGAACATGGAGACTCCACCCAGATTGGGATTCGAACCAGAGGCGAACGTGCCGCCCAGAAATTATAATGTCTATTTAAATAAAGGGAAGACTTTGCACTATACCTGACCTGAGATAGAAATTAAATGCACATGGCCTGTTAAAGGTGGGATTAAAAGTGTATAAGATTTACTATATATATATATATATATATATATATATATATATAAAGTATTGTCATTTTTAAAACCTTTGTTTAACTGTTTGTGCATGTAGAGAATGCTGTCTATTGGTTACTAGACAATTTTAACTACTTAATAGTCTTTGAAATGTCTCATGGTTTAATATGGATGCCAGCCTCACTGTTACAAATGCCAATAGCCTGTTAATGATGATAATTAAATTATATATATATATATATATATATATATATATATATATATATATATATATATATATATATATATATATATATATATAGGCGGCACGGTGGCTTAGTGGTTAGCACATTCGCCTCTCAGCGCTAGGGATTCCCGGTTCGAATCCCCATCTGGGTGGAGTTTCCATGTTCTCCCTGTGTCCGTGTGGGTTTCCTCCGGGTTCTCCGGTTTTCTCCCACAGTCCAAAAACATGGATCAAGTCAACTGAATTCTCTAAAATTGCCCAATATAGAGTGTGTCTGTGTGAGTGAGTGTGTGTCCAGCGATGGATTGGCACCCTGTCCTGGGTGTTTCTGCCCAGCGCCCAAAACGTTTTCCCCTGAATGGGCATTGGGAACCCACCGCGACCCTAATAGAGGATAAAGCGGGAGATAATGAATGAAAGGATGGAGAATAAAAAAGAAAGACAATAACAATAATGCAATTCCTATGACTAACACTACGAATGAGCTAAGCCACTCAGGATTAGAGCAAAGAAAGAATCACGTATGTGTTTGTCATTTTAAAAATTGGTGAAGGGTTAATTTAACATGATACCTCCACACACACAACCTCGCTTTACAAAGGATTATTCAACGTCAGTAAATCAAAAGGGTGAACCTTCATCAGAAAAGACACAATAATCTTTATGTAAATCCTTGCTGACCACACAGTGATTAATAGTTTCAGATGCAGTCAGATATTTTTCTCCAGGACATCAAACGTCTGATGGCTGTAGCGCCTCTGGCACACTGAACTAATGCCTCTGCCACGCCTATTAAATAAGGTGTTTTTCCTTTTTCATGACATCATGCCGGAGGAATCTAGAAAAGACTGAACAGACAGAATAAACACAGCTGACTACATGGAATACATAAGCATAATATTTGGCTTGGGTCGATATTGGGACCAGTTTTAATGTTATCGCAGACAAACTAGAATTGTAGCAGGCAGACTCAACTAAGTGTCAGCAGCAATAGACAATGATATCTGTCAGACCAGCCCTACCCAATATCCATCCATCCATTATCTCCCGCTTTATCCTCTATTAGGGTCGCGGTAGGGTTCCCCATGCCCATCCAGGGAAGAACGTTTCGGCCTCTGGGCAGATACACCCAAGACAGGGCACCAATCTATTGCTGGGCACACACTCACTCACACACACACACACAGACATTCTCCATATGTTTTTGGACTGTGGGAGGAACCCGGAGAACCCGGAGGAAACCCACGCAGACACGGGGAGTACATGGAAACTCCACCCAGTTTGGGATTCGAAGCGGGAAACCCTAGCACTGAGAGGAGAACATGCTAACCACTAAGCCCCCTACATAATATCATTTAATAGTTATTTCTTCATCCTAAACTTTGAGATTCCAAAATAAATGATTCAGTCAAGTAATTATTAAACACAATTAAAACAAGGTATTGTATCAGGAGACAACCCAGTACGTTTCTGTAGCTGCATTACACTTATGTTTGGTGTTATAATTCATTCCTGTGACTACAAACTCTTGGGAGAGCATTTGTTTGATTTTTGCTGACATGTTGACTAATCAGTTGGTAAGACTATTAAAAGCTTTGGGTTACTATTTTGGGCCTGGTGCATTTTTTGGCATGGGAGTGTACAACTATGACAAATATAGCTTGAAAACAATGTGCATTCCAGAACAGTAACTCACAATATGAATTTTCTGACGATACTGTTGTCAGTATCTGTCCAGCATGCACCCTAAACAAATCAGCTATATTATCAGTGATAGATTGGCATCCTGTCCTGTGTGTATCTGCCCAACGCCCGAAACATTCTCCTCTTTAGGGTTGCGGGGGGTTCCCCATGCCCATGCAGGGGCGAAAGTTTCGGGCACTGGGCAGATACACCCAGGACAGGATGCCAATCCATCGCTGGGCACACACTCACTCAAACAGACACGCACACATACATACTCTATATGGGGCAATTTGGAGAACTCAAGTGACTTGATCCATTTTTCCCGTCTTTCTTGGGGTGTATCTAAGGCAGGGGCAATTTGAATTGACCTTGATCCATGTTTTTGGACTGTGGGAGAAAACTGGAAAACCCGGAGGACACCCACACAGACACGGGGAGAACATGGAAACTCCACCGGGATTGGAATTCGAACCAGGAATCTCTAGTGCTGAGAGGAGAACATGCTAACCATTATCTTCCACTTCATCCTATATTAGGGTCGCGGGGGGGGGGGGGGTTCTCCATCCAGGGGAGAACGTTCCGGGCGCTGGGGAGATACACCCAGGACAGGACGCACACACTCACTCACCCAAAGACACTCTATATGGGGCAATTTGGAGAACTCAATTGACTTGATGCATGTTTTTGGACTGTGGGAGAAAACCAGAGAACCCGGAGGAAACCCATGTGGACACGGAGAACATGGAAACTCCACCCAGATGGGAATTTGAACAATTCGAATTGGATAGATAAATAAAACTTTTAAAAAAATAATAATAAGTGGAAATAAACTGGAATATTAGTTGTAGTTTTACTAAGGTAGTCGACTCGTGTTATTTATCTGCTAATAGAACAAGTAATGAATATTATCCAACCATTATCTTCCGCTTTATCCTCTATTAGGGTCGCGGTGGGGTTCCCCATGCCCATCCAGGGGAGAACGTTTCGGGCGCTGAGCAGATACACCCAGGACAGGGCGCCAAACCATCGCTGGGCACACACACACTTACACAGACACACTCTATATGGGGCAATTTGGAGAACTCAATTGACTTGATCCATGTTTTTGGACTGTGGAAGGAAACCGGCGAACCTGGAGGAAACCCACATGGACACGTAGAACATGGAAACTCCACCCAGATGGGGATTCGAACCAGGAATCCCTAGCACTGAGAGGAGAACATGCTAACCACTAAGCCACCGTGCCACCTGTAATGATTATTTCCGGTGAATTTGCCCTCCCTATTATAGGAATTCTAGCCACGTAACGGGAACAGCAGGTCATCAGGAACCCGGTTCTAGGTTCTAAAGGTCACTAAACTTCAACACAAACAGGCAACCTTCCTGTTGAACAAGCTCTCCGACGAATCGGTTTCTAACCCGATTCCAGTTCGACTCCCTCGTTCCGGAGCCAAATGAACCCTCCGCGGAGCACACGCTTCCAAACGGAGAGAGAGGTGCGACAGCCGCGGAGTGCGCATGCGCCAAGTGTCAGGTAGGCGCACGCCATTAACTTGGGAGCTGTTGCTTGGAATCTTATAAGAAACTTATTTTCCATCGCGAATTCACACAGCAGGCTACAAAAAAGCGGGACTTTATTTGATTATTAAAAATGCCATTGAAAATCGGCGCACACGAACTGAAAGCAGCCACGGCGTGTTTCCTTCAACAAGTCGTTTCCAAGATGGACAGGAAACGAAAAAGCTCTCCCTGATTTTACTGATCGCTGGCAACAAAATAGATAAAAACAGGTGGTAGATCGAGGGAAACGTGTCGAAACTTCGGGCAATGTGTTGATCTGAACTACATATAAACACAGCCGCGCAGATCATTAGAAAGCCGCCAAGTTGCCGTTCAAACAAAACGCAGGGACAGTAACTCACAATATCATTATTATTATTATTCATTCATCCATCCATTATCTTCCACTTTATCCTATATTAGGGTCGTGGGGGGTTCCCCATGCCCATCCAGGGGAGAACGTTTCGGGCGCTGGGCAGATACACCCAGGACAGGACGCCAATCTATCACACTCACTCACACAGACACACTCTATATGGGGCAATTTGGAGAATTTAATTGACTTGAGCAACACGGTGGCTTAGTGCTTAGTATGTCCGCCTCTCAGCACTAGGAATTCCCGGTTCGAATCCCAATCTGGGTGGAGTTTCCATGTTCTCCG
Organism: Corydoras maculifer; assembly: GCA_019802435.1. NCBI lineage: Eukaryota > Metazoa > Chordata > Actinopteri > Siluriformes > Callichthyidae > Corydoras > Corydoras maculifer. The sequence goes on from JAFMOD010000507.1 coordinate 273,601, forward strand.
TGTCCGCGTGGGTTTCCTCCGGGTTCTCCGGTTTCCTCCCACAGTCCAAAAACATGGATCAAGTCAATTGAATTTTCGAAACTGCCCCATATAGAGTGTGTCTGTGTGAGTGAGTGTGTGTCCAGTCATAGTTTGGCGCCCTGTCCTGGGTCTATCTGCCCAGCGCCCGAGACGTTCTCCCCTGGATGGGCATGGGGAACCCCCCCGCGACCCTAATAGAGGATAAAGCGGGAGATAATGAATGAATGAACAATTGACTTGATCCATGTTTTTGGACTGTGGGAAACCGGAGAACCCAGAGGAAACCCACGCGGACACGGGGAGAACATGGAAACTCCACCCAGATGGGGATTCGAACCGGGAATCCTTAGTGCTGAGAGGAGAATGTGCTAACCACTAAGCCACCGTGCCCAATTATTATTATTATTATTATTATTATTATTATTATTATATCACCACATACTCACACATGGGGCAAATTGGTATTTTCAACATAGGACATATTTAATATGGAAGGAAACATAAGCTACCAAAAATAAAATATAAATATCTTCTAACTGTAATGCTTCCTTAATACTTTTGTCCATATAATGGAAACCTACATATAAACACAGATCATTGTAAAGCTGCCAAGTTGCCTTTCAAACAAAACACAGAGACAGTAACTCACAATCCGAATGTTCTAACGATAATGTTGTCAGTATCTGTCCAGATCAGCTATATTACCACATACTCACACATAGGGGCAAATAGATATTTCCAACATATTTGGCATATTTAATATGGAAGTAAGCAGAAGCTACCAAAAATATAAATAGATCTTCTGTAATGCTTCCCCAGTACTTTTGTCCATATAATGGAAACCGCCAAGTTTGCCGTTTACACAAAACGCAAGGACAGTAACTCACAATCCAAATGTTCTAACCATAATGTTGTCAGTATTTGTCCAGCATGCACCCTGAACAGATCAGCTATATTACCACATACTCACACATGGGAGCAAATAGGTATTTCCAACATATTTGACATATATAACTAATATGGAAGTAAGCAGAAGCTACCAAAAACAAAAATATAAATAGATCTTCTAACTGTAATGCTTACAAGACCTCTCCCAATACTTTTGTCCATATAATGGAAACCTACATATAAACAGATCATTAGAATGCCGTCAAATTGCCTTTCAAACAAAACACAGAGACAGTAACTCACAATCCGAATGTTCTAACGATAATGTTGTCAGTATCTGTCCAGCATGCACCCTAAACAGATCAGCTATATTACCACATACCTATTTGCCCCATGTGTGAGTACACATAGGGGCAAATAGGTATTTCCAACATAATTGACATACATAACATTTTATATGGAAGAAAACAGAAGCTACCAATAATATTAATAGATCTTCTAACTGTAGAGCTTACAAGACGTCTCCCAATACTTTTGTCCATATAGTGGAAACCATATCATACATAAGAACGCAGATCATTGTAAAGCCGCCAAGTTGCCTTTCAAACAAGCCGCAGGGCGAGAGAGCCACCACCTACTTTTCCACCCTGCCAAAGTGCGAACCGCCGGTGTTAATGCCCCCGATCACGCCTGTAAATGCCCCCGGTGGGTCTCACCTGTTCTTAAAGTCGCTCCTTATTTCGGATTTGGCTGTTTTCCGCCTCGTCGTCTCGCGCGGCTGCTCTTTGGCGCAGTGGGAAACGCTGTGAATGAGCGCCGTGCGAGCTGCTGAGGAGTCGGCGGCCAACGAGTCGGCTCTAAGAGTCGGCTCTTTGAAGTGAACGAGGAGCGCCGGTTCTTGGGTGGGAGTTGTTTTTTGGGAGCCGAGTCTGTGTATCTGCACTGAGCAGGAGAGGAGGGGTTGTTACACACACACACACACACACACACACACTCACACACACACACACAGTGACACACTGAGAGCGAGAGAAGTTTGGCAATAAATCCATCCATCCATTATCTTCCGCTTCATCCTTTAATATGTTCCCCATGCCCATCCAGAGGAGAACCTGGGCAGATACACCCAGGACAGGGTGCCAATCTATCGCTTAGCACACACTCACTCACACAGACACACATATAAACACACTCCATCCATCTGTTATCTTGCGCTTTATCCTATATTAGGGTCGCGGGGGGGGGGGTTCCCCATGCACATCCAGGGGAGAACGTTTCGGGCGCTGGGCAGATACACCCAGGACAGGACACCATTTTATCGCTGGGCACACACTCTCTCACACAGACACACTTTATATGGGGCAATTTGGAGAACTTAATTGACTTGATCCATGTTTTTGGACTGTGGAAGGAAACCGGAGAACCCGAAGGAAACCCATGGGGACACAAAGAGAACATAAAAACTCCATCCAGATGGGGATTCCAACCGGGAATCCCTTGCGCTGAGAGGAGAACATGCTAACCACTAAGCCACCGTGCCACCATAACCATATAAAACCACGTCGCCTGGTGGTTCCACCTCATCGAGGAGCTAATTCTGACTCCATGTTCATCACTGAAAAATGGTGGAACCACTTGGCATTTTTAAGAATCATTATCTTCCGTTTTATCCTCCATTAGGGTCGCAGGGGGGTTCCCAATGCTCATCCAGGGGAGAACGTTACGGGCTCTGGGCAGATACACCCAGGACAGGGCGCCAATCTATCACTGGACACACACACAGACACACTCTATATGGGGCAATTTGGAGAATTGAATAGATTCGATCCATGTTTTTGGACTGTGGGAGGAAACCGGAGAACCCAGAGGAAACCCACACGGACACGGGGAGAACACGGAAACTCCACCCAGATTGGAATTCGAAACGATAATCCCTAGTGCTGAGAGGAGAACATGCTAACGACTAAGCCACCGTGCCGCCCTTAACAAAGACCTGTTGTTAAAAAAAATAAAAAATAAAAAAGTGGGGGGGGGGGTGCAGCATCATATAACGATCAGGTTTGATAATTCTACAGTGTAGCTGGTTTTCTTCATAACTACTGATTTGTAATCTTCTCATTTGTAAGTCTCTTTGCTAAATGGGTCTGCCAAATGACTAAATGTAAATGTAATATTATTAAAAATATACATTTCTAATGTGTTTTTACAGTACTAATTAATTTTATACATAATTTAGTAACAAAAAAAACTGCTTTAAGCTCCAAAAAAAAAAAAAAAAAAAAAAGAGCCGGCTCTTTTTACAGAGCCGAGCCAAAAGAGCCGGCTCTCTGAAAAGTCACAAGTGGGAGCGGACTGCTCTGCCCCGGGTCCGCCCACGCATCCGATGGCCACGCCCAGAGCCGCACGGGCCTGTCTGCGATTGGCTCCAAGCGCAGAGCCTCGATTCGAATCGCTGTAGCCCCGCCCCTTGCGCGACCGCAGCTCAATGACATCATCGGCAGGAGAAGAGGCTCGAGCGACGGATCCGGGGGCCTGCAATGTAGACGAGATAAGTTACTGCTAAGAGTGCTGCAGATATCAGTCCAGCAGACATGTTTAATAAGAACATTATAAAGCACTCATAAACACATACATCAGACCAGTATGGCAAACTAATGGGACACGCAGACCCCAACCAAACTTCAAGAAATACAACCGAAAACCGATAATGGACCAAAAACCCAGCATGGACGGCGTATAGACCAAGTCACCTACTCAAGATGCAGAATCGGACACACCAGAATAACCCACCGACACCTAATTAAAGGAGAAACCCCACCGATATGTTCAACCTGCCAAACAACCATCACTGCGAAACATTCGAATAGACTGCCCCAACAAAGAGACAAGAAGTCCAAATACCAAAAACCATCGAGGAAACTCACTTGGGACAACTCAAGAGCGGTGCTGAGATATCTCGCAGCTATAAAGATAAAAACGGAAATATAGGAGTGACTGGAATATAAGGGAGTGGCACGGTGGCTTAGTGGTTTGCATGTTCTCCTCTCAGCACTAGGGATTCCCGATTTGAATCCCCATCTGGGTGGAGTTTCCATGTTCTCCCCATGTCTGCGTGGGTTCCTCCGGGTTCTCCGGTTTCCTTCCACAGTCCCAAAACATGGATCAAGTCAATATGGTTCTCCAAATTGCCCCATATAGAGTGTCTATGTGTGAGTGAGTGTGTGCCCAGCGATGGATTGGCGCCCTGTCCTGGGTCTATCTGCCCAGCGCCCAGAACGTTCTCCCCTGGATAGGCATGGGGAAGCACGTTCGCCTCATAGCACTAGGGATTCCCGGTTCAAATCCCCATCTGGGTGGAGTTTCCATGTTCTCCCCGTGTCTGCGTGGGTTTCCTTCGGGTTCTCCGGTTTCCTCCCACAGTCCAAAAACATGAATCAAGTCAATTGAATTCTCCAAATTGCCCCATATAGAGTGTGTCTGTGTGATTGAGTGTGTGTCCAGCTATAGATTGGCGCCCTGTCCTGGGTCTATCTGCCCAGCGCCCGAAACGTTCTCCCCTGGATGGGCATGGGGAACCCCACCGCGACCCTAATAGAGGATAAAGCGGAAGATAATGGATGAATGAATGAAAGTTGTTTTGAGACGAATAAGAACTTTGTCCTCTATAAACCCGCAGGATTGCAGACTAAATCTTATGGAATTCTCTTTATCATCATCATGAATGAATGAATAAATATCTGACTCTACTTTGCATTGCGTGGAACTTTAAACTTGACCCAGCAGCTCATTTTAAGCCTAGTTAGGGAAAAAAA
>JAFMOD010000507.1:295442-319469 GCA_019802435.1 Corydoras maculifer
ATATATATATATATATAATCTCTAATAACATTTATAATATAATATCTGATCTCATAAGCTTCCGCTTATTCCTACACTAGGGACTCGGATTGCTAATCACAAAGCCACCAAGCCGTCCGCATGTTTATATGTGTATCTAATTGTAATCATATTTATTTTAATTCCACATTCAGTCTTATAAAATATGATTTTTTCAAACCTCTTAAACCTGTATTTTATTTTGATGTTAATGAACACAAGTTTCATGTACAATTTACCTTTTCATGTAGCAACATGTCACAACATCCTTCACTGGCAATAATGATAGCTTTAGATAGCTTGTGTCTTGTGTTTTAAGTTTTGCTTTTTTAAAAATTGGAAACGAGGACTTGGACACGGTGGCTCGGAGGACTTGGATGCACACATTTCATAAGAAAAACAGATCACATCATATTATCAATACAAAACCTATGGATAACGTAACAGTAATATGCTTTTTAAACACATTTTTGAAAAAAAAAACAAATTTTTGGTTGTTTCCGGTTTTAAAATTTTTCGGTTGTTTCCGGTTTATGAACCGAATCTGTTGAACTCAACTTGGCCGTATTGTTTATTTAAGTAAGTAGGCGAAGTAAATTTTATTTATAACCCACTCTATATACAATCTTCGTTGACCAAAGTGCTGTACACACAAACACCTAAAAAAAAACTCATTCATTTATTATCTCCCGCTTTATCCTCTATTAGGGTCGCGATGGGGTTCCCAATGCCCATCCAGGGGCGAACGTCTCAGGCGCTAAGCAGATAGACCCAGGACAGTGCGCCAATCCATCGCTGGGCACACACTCACTCACTCAAACACACTCTATATGGGGCAATTTGGAGAATTCAATTAACTTGATCCATGTTTTTGGACTGTGGGAGGAAACCGGAGAACCCGGAGGAAACCCACGCGGACACGGGGAGAACATGGAAACTCCACCCAGATGGGTGGAAACTCCACCTCCACTAAGCCACCGTGCCGCCCCCTAAAAAAAACTATACAGCCAAAACTAGGTAATTTAAATAACTAGTATAAAATACACTGAAGTAAGAAGACAGATAAGATAACATACAGTAAAAGAAAATAAAATCATCTTTTTTTAATGGCTGCGTAACGTCCATGTGGGGGCAGTAAAGGACAACCAAGCAAGGCTTTTCTCCTCTGGAGACAGTCACTATGTTCTAATGAAGCTAGAATTTGTAATGATTACAGTTTCCAGAGGTTTTGCTGTCCTTCAAGATGGTTCTCCTCCTTGTTGAGCATCTTCTGTTGAATACACACACACACAAAGCAGTACACATCGGGCCCATGCCAATTCTCTCGAGAATACACTGACAAATCTGCGTAAATCTTAAGGACACAGCCAGGCGGATTAATCTATTGACAGCAGCCAGAGAGCAGCTGCTATTTCAGTGTAGTCTGCCAGTAATAACAGAGCAGGAAAGCCTTATACAAATACAAATAGTCGCTTACATACAGTTCTATGGCACGATGGGTAGAATTCATTCATATCATTATCTTCATAATCCTGTACTAGAACAGGACAAGACAGGGCAGGGTGCCAATCTATCGCTGGGCACACTCACTCACACAGACACACACTATATTGTAATTTGTAGCATTCAATTCACCTTGATCCATGTTTTTCGACTGTAAGAGGAAACCAGAAAACCCTGAGGAAACCCACACGGACAGGGGGAGAATATGGATACTCCACCCAGATTGGAATTCGAACCTCAGTGCTGAAAGGCGAAGCCATGATTAGTAATCAAACATTTCCATCCATCCATTATTCATTCATTCATTATCTTCCGCTTTATCCTCTATTAGGATCGCGGTGGGGTTCCCCATGGCCATCCAGGGGAGAACGTTTCGGGCGCTGGGCAGATAGACCCAGGACAGGGTGCCAATCTATCACTGGACAAACACTCACTCACACACACACTCTATATGGGGCAATTTGGAGAATTCAATCGACCTTGATTCATGTTTTTGGACTGTTGGAGGAAAACGAAGAACCCGGAGGAAACCCACATGGACACGGGGAGAACATGGAAACTCCACCCAGATTGTGATTCGAACCTGGAATCCCTAGAGCTGAGAGCCGTGGTTAGAAATCAAACATTTATTTATAAATATTATATAGGCGGCACGGTGGGTTAGTGGTTATCATGTTTGCCTCTCAGCACTAAGGATTCCCCATCTGGGTGGAGTTTCAATGTTCTCCCTATGTCCGCGTGGGTTTCCTCCGGGTTCTCCGGTTTCCTCCCACAGTCCAAAAACATGGATCAAGTCAATTAAACTCTTCAAATTGCCCCATATAGTGTGTGTGTGTTTGTGTGTGTGAGTGAGTGAGTGCCCAGCGATAGATTGGCTCTCTGTCCTGGGTGTATCTGCCCAGCGCCCGAAACGTTCTCCCCTGGATGGTCATAGGAAACCCCCCCCCGCGACCCTAATAGAGGATAAAGCGGAAGATAATGGATGGATGGATATCCATAAAGACTACATATAAAGGGTTAAAGTCACCTAGTTTATAAAACAGTGATCTATCAAAATATTGTTGACAGTGGCTTTAGCAGCTGTATGTAACCTTTAGGTGGAACTGCTCTGTCATGCAGCTGTCAGGCCAGTTTCAAGTGGCTAGATCTAGATGAGAAAGTGCCGACAGGTTCAAAGATGGATTGTGCATGAAATAAAGTCATTACATGCCCAACTAAACACATATAAGGTCGACCAACAGAATGCTTATGTCTGTATAGTGATCAGTGAGACCAGCGAACTGTATGCACCACCACTGCTGCACCCAATCTATTCCTGCTAAACCATCACACTCTACCATGTCATTATCAATGTCAGTGGGACTGATCTGCTGAGAATAGTCTGTCACCCAAACAGTATGTATGCTGGTGGTTCTGTTGGGATCCGTGTCCATTGATGTGCATCATAAAGATGGCATGTGCATTCCAACAGTTATTGTCGATGTTTAAAACTGGTATAATCGAGTCTTGACTGTTTTCCTGGCAAATTCTGTGTCTGTTGTAGGTATAAGGGTTGCAGGGGGTTCCCCATGCCCATTCAGGGGAGAACATTTCAGGCACTGGGCAGATACACCCAGGACAGGGTGCCAATCTATCACTGGACAAACACTCACTCACATCCGGAGGAAACCCACACGGACATGGGGAGAACATGGAAACTCCACCCAAACTGGGATTTGAACCGGGAATCTCTAGTGCTGAGAGGAGAAAATGCTAACCACTAAGCCACCTTATTGATTTATTTATTTTTTTAAATATCAACCAACAATTATGGATGGCATGGTGGCTTAGTGGTTAACATGTTCTCCTCTCAGCACTAGGGATTCCTGGTTCGAATCCCCATCTGGGTGGAGTTTCAGTGTTCTCTCCGTGTCCATGTGGGTTTTCTCCGGGTTCTCCGGTTTCCCCCCACAGTCCAAAAACATGGATCAAGTCAATTGAGTTCTCCAAATTGCCCCATATAGAGTGTGTATGTGTGAGTGAATAAGTGTGTCCAGCGATAGATTGGCACCCTGTCCTGGGTGTATCTGCCCAGCGCCCGAAACGTTCTCCCCTGGATTGGCTTGGGGAACCCCCCCACGACCCTTATATATAGAATAAAGCGGAAGATGATGGATGGATAGGGACTAGAAGGTGGTGGTAGTGGTGGTGGGGGGTGGTTGGGTTTCACATGCCCATCCAACGGAGAATGTTTCGGTCAATGGGCTCATTTTCTGACCAGCACTTCTTTCTTTTAGCCATCAAGTCCTCATCTTTTGTTTGGGCCCAACCTTTATACCAAGAGGGAACACGGGGATATAAAAACGTTAACTGTAGACTCAGTAAAGCTTCTGTCTGGATTAAACCATTACAAATAGATCACTAAGTATTAATCTGTATGACAGCCGAATGCATACCTGCAGCTGGAAAGGCTGGGTGCAGTGTAAACAACTGTATGTTATTATCATGGGTATTATTACCCAGGTTACATCCTTTTAGAGAAAACTGACAGCGTAATAAATAAGTTCATTCTTCTCATCAGTAATATGACACCAATCTGCTGGAGATGGAAAATACAGCAACATAAAGCCTCGTATTTACCAACACAGCTGGACGCACTAACACAGCTTGATTTACTGACACAGCTTGACTCATACATATACTTAGCTACTGATGGATTTACTATTATGATGGATAATGTGACAAGATTGGTTCGCCAAAAAATGAATGTTAAACCCGTTCGATCTGAGACTTTATGAGAGACATGGAAGGAGAGGACATATGAAAGGCTTTAAATTCATTCATTCATTATCTCCCGCTTTATCCTCTATTAGGGTCGCGGTGGGGTTCCCCATGCCCATCCAGGGGAGAACATTTCGGGCGCTGGGCAGATAGACCCAGGACAGGACGCCAATCCATCGCTGGGCACACACTCACTCACACACACACACACTATATGGGGCAATTTGGAGAATTTCATTGACTTGATCCATGTTTTTGGACTGTGGGAGGAAACCGGAGAACCCGGAGGAAACCCACGTGGACACGGGGAGAACATGGAAACTCCACCCAGATGGGGATTCGAACCGGGAATCCCTAGCGCTGAGAGGCGAACGTGCTAACCACTAAGCCACCGTTCAGCCCAGGGGCTTTAAACTGATGCAGTAAAAGTTAACATGGTGTGTGTGTGTGTGTGTGTGTGTGTGTCTGTGTAAGTAAGTGCACCCTGTCATGGGTGTATCCGAAACGTTCCTGCCTGGATATGCATGGGGAACCCACATGTGACCCTAGTGTAGCATAAAACAGGAGATAATGAAGAAATGATGATATAGTACTTGATACTCTATAATAACCTTACTAGGGATTCCTGGTTCAAATCGAATTGGATCAATCTGGGTGGAGTTTCCATGTTCTCCACGTGTCCGCATGGGTTTCCTCCTGGTTCTGTGGTTTACTCCCACAGTCCAAAAACATGGATCAAGGTCAATTAAATTCTCCAAATTGCCCCATATAGAGTGTGTTTGTGTGAGTGAGTGTGTGTCCAGTGATAGATTGGCGTCCTGTCCTGGGTGTATCTGAAACGTTCTCCCCTGGATGGGCATGGGGAACCCCACCACGACCCTAATAGAGGATAAAGCGGAAGATAATGGATGGATGGATAATAACTTTAATAACTAAAACCACAATAACCTTGTCAATTTTAAGAATTTTAATTTAATTAAGTTTAATTTTAATTTGGTACAAAAGTACCTTTGGGCCATTTTCTGTATGTTTAAATGCTTAATCCACTATTATTGAAACACACTTGTAATTTTCATCAATGAGAGCCTTGCCCTTATTTCTTTTTTTTTTTAGCACGTTTTTTTGAGGTGTGTCACGGCTGTGGAGCAGTGTTGTTATGGCTTTGTCATTTAGTGTATAACAGAAGGGCTGTGAATCCTTTTTTCTGTGTTTGTATATCTCACGGGCATTACTGTATATCTTGTGAGATATTTTAAATATCTCACGGCTGCTATATTTTATTAAATTAATTTTTTGTGCTATTATATATATATATTTCCACCCATCCATTATCTTCCGCTTTATCCTCTACTAGGGCCCGAAACGTTCTCTCCTGGATGGGCATGGGGAACCCCCCATGCCCATCCAGGAGAGAACGTTTCGGGCGCTGGGCAGATACACCCAGGACTGGACTCCAATCTATCAGTGGACACACACTCACTCACACAGACACAAGGCAGTTTATAGGGCAATTTGGAGAATTCAATTGACCTTAATCCATGTTTTTGGACTGTGGGAGGAAAACGGAGAACCCAGAGGAAACCCACGCGGACACAGGGAGAACATGGAAACTCCACCCAGATTGGAATTCGAACCTGGAATCCCAAAATTAAAAAATTCTAGCAATTAGGGTAAACTGGGTTCCTGAAACGTAATTTTGCTTACATTTGATACACCACATGTTACATCAATGACAATAAAGTCTCCTTGTATCCTTGAATCCCTGTGTTGTCGTGGAGCACGGCATGATGGTAAATGTAGGCATGCAGGACCGACTGTTCTAACTCCCTCCCTTTCTTCGTTTTTGCTGTCTATCTTTTTTCGGTCTGTTATCGCTCCTCTTCCCTTATATCCATCTGTATATCTTTCCTTTTTCATTTTAGTATAAATGACTCGAAATAAATACTAATTATATAATGAGGGGGAGGCATGGTGGCTTAGTGGTTAGCACGTTCGCCTCTCAGCTTTAGGGATTCCCGGTTCGAATCCCCATCTGGGTGGAGTTTCCATGTTCTCCCCGTGTCCGTGTGGGTTTCCTCCGGGTTCTCCGGTTTCCACCCAGAGTCCAAAAACATGGAAAAAGTCAATTGAATTCTCCAAATTGCCCCATATAGTGTGTGTGTGTGTTTGAGTGAGTGTGTGCGATGGATTGGCGCCCTGTCCTGGGTCTATCTGCCCAGCGCCCGAAACGTTCTCCCCTGGATGGGCATGGGGAACCCCACCGCGACCCTAATAGAGAATAAAGCGGGAGATAATGAATGAATGAATGAATGAATGAATAATGAGGTCAGCAAAACAAACTAAAGTACAACACGTCTTTTATATATCATTATCTCCCGCTTTATCCTCTATTAGGGTCGCGGTGGGTTCCCCATGCCCATCCAGGGGAGAACGTCTCGGGCGCTGGGCAGATAGACCCAGGACAGGGTGCCAATCCATCGCTGGGCACACACTCATTCACACAGACACACTCTAAATGGGGCAGTTTTTGAGAATTCAATTAACTTGATCCATGTTTTTGGACTGTGGGAGGAAACCGGAGAACCCGGAGGAAACCCTCACAGACACGGGGAGAACATGGAAACTCCACCCAGATGGGGATTCGAACCGGGAATCCCTAGCGCTGAGAGGCGAATGTGCTAACCACTAAGCCACCGTGCCGCCGTCTTTAATATAAAACTTTAAAAACTTGTGTTTTATGAACTACTAAACTTTCATGTCCCTTACCCTTTTCCTGCTCATTGTGAATTTGCTTGTTTAGTTTTTTGCTCGGTGTGAATTCTGTGTGGCATATGGTTTCTCTTAATTAGCGAGACAACACTTACAGTATATCTGTAACAGACCTGATGCACGGGTTAGAAGATGAAGATTTATCTAGTCCATAGAAGCGTGCTTTTCTTGATGTCGCCGAGTGGGCGAGCGCTTACAGCTGAAATAACTCATTGTTAAGTGATGATCATCAAGCAATAAGCTGCGCTTCGTCGCATTTTGTGTCCTGGAACACACGGCCCACATTAGATCACAGTTCCATAAAAGGGCACAAGAGAGATGCTATGAACAGATGTTTGGCTTTTCGTGTGGCACTTTAAAAGAAAAGCCGTGTCTACAGTGTTAGTGTGGTGAGAGTGATTAATAAATAGAGTAGTTAAAGACTGGGTTGTTGACTGATGCTGATAATTTTAGATTTCTAAGCAACAGTCACAACCCAGTGCCAATGGTGTCAGTGCTGTTGGGATTGCTGTAGGCTTTAATGATTGCTTTGGGCGGAATAATAGCACAAACAGGGCAAATAGTACAAAATAAATAACATTTGATGACTATTTTCCTAGCCGGCACGTGGTTAGCATGTTTTCCTCTAAGCGCCATGTTCTCCTCTCAGCGCCATGTTCTCCCCGTGTCCGTGTGGGTTTCCTCCGTGTTCTCCGGTTTCCTCCCACAGTCCAAAAACATGGATCAAGGTCAATTGAGTTTTCCAAATTGCCCCATATAGAGTGTGTTTGTGAGTGAGTGTGTGCCCAGCGATAGATTGGCGTCCTGTTCTGGGTGTATCTGCCCAGCGCCCGAAATGTTCTCCCTTGGATAGGCATGGGGAACCCCCCTACGACCCTAATGGATGGATTGATGACTGGACTATTTTCTTGGTCGGCACGGTGGCATAGTGGTTAGCATGTTCTCCTCTCAGCACTAGAGATTCCTGGTTCGAATCCCAATCTGGTTGGAGTTTCCATGTTCTCCCCATGTCCTCCGTGTGGGTTTCCTCCAGGTTCTCCATATTGGCGCCCCATATAGAGAGTGTGTTTGTGTGCGAGTGGTGCCCTGTCCTGGGTGTATCTGCCCAGCGCCCCAAACGCTCTTCCCTCGATGAGCATGGGGAAACCCCCGCGACCCTAGTAGGGGATAAAGCGGAAGATAATGAATGGATGAATGAATAGATGATGCTACTCCAGTCTGCAAACGTTAAGGGTGAGTCTAAATAAAATTAACCAGTAACACACCACCAATAGTGACGAAACCTAAAATAATTAATTAGAAATCAGCCTCAGATCACATGCTTGACAAAAGTCTGTGTGCCCACATACACACTCATTAGACACCCCACACAAGTATGCACAATGGGAGCAATTACATATATTTATTTATCCATCCATCCATTATCTTCCGCTTTATCCTCTATTAGGGTCGTGGTGGGGTTCCCCATGCCCATCAAGCGGGGAACATTTCTGGCGCTGGGCAGATACACCCAGGACACTGTACACACTCACTCACACATACACAATTAACTTGATCCATGTTTTTGGACTGTGGGAGGAAACCGGAGAACCCGGAGGAAACCCACGCGGACACGGGGAGAACATGGAAACTCCATCGAGAGTAGAGTTCAAACCGGGAATCCCTAGCGCTGAGAGGAGAACATGCTAACCACTAAGCCACCGTGCCGCCCATGTATTTATTCATTCATTCTTTCATTCATTTATTATCTCCCGCTTTATCCTCTGTTAGGGTCGCGGGGGGGTTCCACATGCCCATCCAGGGGAGAACGTCTTGGGCGCTGGGCAGATACACCCAGGACAGGGCACCAATCCATCGCTGGGCACACACTCACTCACACAGACACACTCTATATGGGGCAATTTTGGAGAACTCAATTAACTTGATCCATGTTTTTGGACTATGGGAGGAAACCGGAGAACCCGGAGGAAACCCACGCGGACACGGGGAGAACATGGAAACTCCACCGAGAGTGTGATTCAAACCAGGAATCCCTAGCGCTGAGAGGAGAACATGCTAACCACTAAGCCACCGTGCCGCCCATGTATTTATTTATTCTTTTAATAAATTCTAACATGTCCATTTTACCCACAGTACAAATAAATCCATTTCTCATTCACTATTTTGCAGTTCATAATTAATTTATTTTAATATCTGAACAACTTTAAGGGGGGGGGGGTGGCACCCCAGCGCCCCCTATGGACCAGCCGCCACTGGGTCAGTCGTATAAGCATTTTTTTTGTTTGAGCTCCTATTTAGATATATGCTCCTTCTGTATGGTCAGGAATCTGTGCATGGATGACTCGATCTTCCTTTTTTTCCCCCTTTTTTTGGCTTTTATTAATTTCAAAAGGCGCTTTTTCTTGTCCTAGACAATAACCTTTAATCCATTGTAGGCTCAATGGTTTTGCTTTGAGCTGGCTGGAAAAGCATGTCCTAGATAGCATTCAGAATACGGGAAAAGGCGTCCATAAAGTCCATTGCATGCCTACTTACACTCGCTCACTCCCTCACACATACTCTTCCTCACTAAAAGCTTCCTTCATGCAAGTATAGAAGGTCTGCCCTTACTAAGCTCCAGATATAGAATGCAAAATGTCCTTGCATGATTTCATCCCGGTAAGCGCCAAAGCAGCTTTTGTGTAAGAGAGACAGAGCGGGAAGGAAGGCAAAGGGAGAGATTTGTGCAATACATCTCTCTTCCATGAGGCCAAGGAAACTTAATCCTAGATTTCTGTTGTTTTTTTCCCTGGATTATGGAGCTAGGGCAGCAGAAGAGCAGCTCAGTGGCACCAGAGGGAAGAAAAACAGAAGGATTAGCTAAAAAACCCTTTGCAATGAGAGGATAAGGAGGCCGAGGGAAAACCGTGTGTGTGGGTGGATGCTACTTGACAGAGTTTGGTACTTAAACAAATTCATTTTTCTGCCAAGCGTGCCACGGAGAGGATAGAATCCCACTATTGTAAAGAAGAGAAAATTGTGTTAATGCTGGTTTAGAGTGATGCTTTATGGCAAGAATTAGCGAAGACGTTAATGAGAGACTATGTGCTGTCTATGTGCACCGGGATGGGAGTCGAATTCACCAAACTCTGTGGCTATTTGGGTGGCACGGTGGTTTAGTGGTTAGCATGTTCGCCTCTCAGTGCGAGGGATTCCTGGTTCGAATCCCAATAAGTGCAGTTTCCTCCGGGTTTCCGGGTTTCCTTCCACAGTCCAAAAACATGGATCAAGGTAATTGAATTCTCCAAATTGCCCCATATAGAATGTGTTTGTCTGAGTGAGTGTGTTTCCAGTGATAGATTGGCGATTGGCGCCCTGTCCTGCCCAGCGCCCGAAACGTTCTCCCCTGGATGGGCATGGGGAACCCCCCCCAGAAGACCCTAGTAGAGGATAAAGTGGAAGATAGTGAATGGATTGATGGTTAGTTAATGAGCGGCGCAGTGGCTTAGTGGTTGGCATGTTCTCCTCTCAGCACATGGAATTCCCAGTTCGAATACCAATGGAGTTTCCATGTTCTTCCCGTGTCCACGTGGGTTTCCCTGGGTTCTCTGGTTTCCTCCCACAGTCCAAAAGCATGGATCAAAGTCAATAGAATTCTCCAAATTGCCCCATATAGAGTGTGTTTGTGTGTGTCTGTGTGAGTGAGTGTGTGCCGAGTGATAGATTGCCACCCTACACTGGGTATATCTGCCCAGTACCTGAAACGTTCTCCCCTGGATGGGCATGGGTAACCCTCTATATATATATATATATATATATATATATATATATATATATATATATATATATATATATATATATATATATATACTGTGTTGCAGGCCTGACATGTGAGAATAGAAGTTTCTGCTGCTGCATTAAAATTTCAGTAAACTTTTTTCTAATTGAGTGCTGTGTTTTTGAACTACTGTAAGCAGTGATCTTCTGCATGAGAAACATATTCTGGTGCTGTTGTTCGAAACTATTTACTATTTCATGTTCTCTTGAAGTTCTTTCAAAAGCCAACTCCCTTTAAAAATGCAACACCTCCAGTTCCAGCCCGGTGCAAACCCGCCTCGTCCCAGATGACAACAAACTAGAACTGCTGTTGTCCATCACCCTGATGATGGGGAATGAACATGTTGTGCGGTGTGTCGAGGAAGTTGATATGTGGGCAGTGTCAGTGTCGTGGGGCCCAAGATATGTGATGATGAACACCACCACGCATGATATTGTCACTGTGCTGCTCAACTACACTGATGATGGCAGGGTGGCTTATAGTGTTCCTTTACATCTGTCTTGTTTGGTGGGGTTATAGTGTTGTAACTTGTGTTCCACTGCAGCACCAATCTAGATCCATCACTCTCTGGAACCTCTCTGTACAGCATTGTGTAACAGTATAAAAAATAGCACATAACAGTCGATATTGCGCTGCACAGACCTCTGGAATACAGTACCAATGAGAGGATAGTATTCATGGCATATTTACGTGTTTCACACTGTCAGAGTTGCACTGCAATGGTTCATGTATTGCTGCTTCATGAATAATTGTCACATTCAGCATCATCTACAGTGGTGTGAAAACGTGTCTGCCCTCTTCCTGATTTCCTGATTTTTTACATGTTTGTCACACTTAAATGTTCCCGAACATCAAACCAATTTAAATATTAGTCGAAGACAACTCAGGTAAATCCAAAATGCTATTTTTAAGTGAAGGTGTTTAGTATTAAGGAAGAAAAAAAGGGGGGCAATCACAATCACTTTAGGGGGCAATCATTTTTTTCACACAGGGCCCAGTGATGGATAGGTGTCCTTTCCTGGGTGTATCTGCCCAGTGCCTGAAACGTTCTCTCCTGGATGGGCCTGGGGAACGCCCTCACGACCCTAGTAGAGGATAAAGTGGAAGATGGATGGATAATTAATTAATAAGCGGCACAGTGGCTTAGTGGTTAGAATGTTCTCCTCTCAGTGCTAGGGATTTCTGTTTCGAATCCCAATCTGGGTGGAGTTTCCATGTTCTCTCTAAAAACATGGATCAAGGTCAATTGAATTCTCCAAATTGCCCCATATAGAGTGTTTCTCTGTGTGTCTTTGTGAGAGTGTGCCCAGCGATAGATTGCTGCCCTGTCCTGGGTATATCTGCCCAGCACCTAAAACGTTCTCCCTTGGATGGGCATGGAGAACCACCTACATATATATATACCCACTCTCTGGAACCTCTCTGTACAGCATTGTGTAACAGCATTAAAAAAAAGCACAGAACCATCGATATTGCGCTGCAATAACCTCTGGATTTCACACTGTCAGAGTTGCACTGAAATGGTTCATGTATTGCTGCTTCATGAATAATTGTCTCATTCAGCATCATCTACAGTGGTGTGAAAACGTGTCTGCCCTCTTCCTGATTTCCTGATTTTTTACATGTTTGTCACACTTAAATGTTCCAGAACATCAAACCAATTTAAATATTAGTCGAAGACAACTCAGGTAAATCCAAAATGCTATTTATCATTAAGGGAGAAAAAAAGGGGGGCAATCACAATCACTTTAGGAGGCAATCATTTTTTCACACAGGGCCATGTAGGCCATGTAAGATTTTTTTTCTCCTTTAATAATTCCTCACTGTATATTAAGTTAAAGTAATTTATTTATATAGAGCTTTTCATAACAGTACATTGTCACAAAGCAGCTTTACAGAATGAAACACCTTTAAACCCCCAAAGAGCAAGCCGAAGTGACAGTGGCAAGGAAAAAACTCCCTGTTATGTTATTTACTACATATATATATTCATTCATTCATTATCTCCCGCTTATCCTCTACTAGGGTCGCGGTGGGGTTCCCCATGCCCATCCAGGGGAGAACGTCTCGGGCGCTGGGCAGATAGACCCAGGACAGGGCGCCAATCCATCGCTGGGCACACACTCACTCACACAGACACACTCTATAGGGGGCAATTTTTTTTTTTTTTGAGAATTCAATTAACTTGATCCATGTTTTTGGACTGTGGGAGGAAACCGGAGAACCCGGAGGAAACCCACGCAGACACGGGGAGAACATGGAAACTCCACCCAGATGGGGATTCGAACCGGGAATCCCTAGCACTGAGAGGCGAACGTGCTAACCACTAAGCCACCGTGCCTATATATATATTTATCCTCTATGAGGGTCGTGGGGGGTTCCTCATGCCCATCCAGGGGAGAAAGTTTCGGGCGCTGGGCAGATACATCCAGGACAGGGCGCCAATCTATAACTGAACACACTCACTCACACAGACACACTCTATATGGGGCAATATGGAGAATTCAATTGACTTGATCCATGTCCATGGACTGTGGGAGGAAACCGGAGAACCTGGAGGAAACCCACACGGACACGGGTGAACATGGAAACTCCACCCAGATTGGGATTCGAACCGGGAATCCCTAGTGCTGAGAGGAGAACATGCTAACCACTAAGCCACCGTTCCGCCCCTATATATACTATATATACTGTATTTCATTCAGCTCATATCCCATTACATTGACCTATAATAGGTTGGATGGGGGGGGGGGGCTTCCCATGGTCATTTATAGGAGAACATTTCAGAAGCGCAGATACATCCAGGAACGATTGCTGGACACACCATATAAGGGCAATTTAGAATATAGCCATCCATGCATCTTCCTATTAATCCTATGCTGGGGTTGCCCCCATGCCCATCCAGGGAAGAACATTTCAGTTGATGGTAATTCGTGTAATTACTGTATGTGGGGCATTAGCATGCCAGGGTTCCTCAAAATAAATGTCATGTTTTGAGTTAGTGAGAGGTAACAATTGCTAAATGTAATTGCAGTTAAATGAACCACGTCAACAGGACTAAAGGACTTGGGCACGGCAGAACCTATTAACCGTATTCTCTTATATTTTGGATGATGGTGGTCATTCTGAAGGTCTGGACAGTGGTTTTTAAGGTTTTTATACACAGTGCAAGTGTAACGCTTGAGCTAGACAATCAACTCCGCTACCTTTGAATTCGGGAGGATGATATTTCATCCTAAATGTAAATGTAATTTTGCGCTTACTTAAGTGTGATGCCACACTAGAAGCGTCTACATTTCTTCAGCCATTCGTCAACTAACATGTTTGCTTATGTAACTGCGGGGTATTCACAGATCCTGTTGCACTTTCAGCCCCCCCGGTTCAGTGTGATATCACCAGCCACAGGCCACAATTAGGTAGCTCTAAGAGATGGGATGCTGGATTGGAATGCTGCCCGCTGCTGCCGTAATGAACAGAAAGGGTACAGGAGATCCAGCACATGTGTAAAATAAAATGAAAGCAAAGCTTTATGTGTAATAAAACCAGATTAAGAAGCAGAGTTTGAACAGAGCCAATATACTGTATATAGTTCCACACAATGCCATGTGCACAGAGATCCAGAGGTTTCAAGCATCTTCTATCTTTTTTCAGTGGGAGCTTTTAGATATTATTATATTTTAAGATAAGATAAAATAAAATAACGGGCGGCATGGTGGCTTAGTGGTAAGCACGTTCGCCTTTCAGCACTAGGGATTCCCGGTTCGAATCCCCATCTGGGTGGAGTTTCCAAGTTTTCCTCATGTATGTGTAGGTTTCCTCCGGGTTCTCCGGTTTCCTTCCACAGTCCAATAACATGGATCAAGGTCAATTGAGTTCTCCGAATTGCCCCATATAGAGTGTGTTTGTGTGAATGAGGGTGTGCCCAGTGATAGATTGGCATCCTGTTCTGGGTGTATCTGGGTCCTGTCCTGGGTGTATTCCATCTGGGTGGAGTTTCCATGTTCTCCCCGTGTCCGCTTGGGTTTCCTCAGGGTTCTCTGGTTTTTTCCCACAGTCCAAAAACATGGATCGAGGTCAATTGAATTCTCGAAACTGCCCCATATAGAGTGTGTGTGTGAGTGAGTGTGTGTCCAGTGATAGATTGGCGCCCTGTCCTGGGTCTATCTGCCCAGCGTCCAAGACTTTCTCCCCTGGATGGGCATGGGGAACCCCACCGCGACCCTGATAGAGGATAAAGCAGAAGATAATGGATGGATGGAAGATAAGATAACGTAATCCTTTATTTGTACCCACAATGTGGGAAGTTCTAATTTCTCAGCAGCAGAATTGATAGTAATTGGGAAAGTTATAGATACAGCTAATGTATCTATTGCAAAAAGTACATATACTGTTATCGTTTGTTCAAAAACCGTTTACTCTAATAGTTAATGACTGGAAAATTACAATGACTGCAATTCATATAGGTAATTTTTAAAAAATCTGAGAAAATATTATTTGCATAATAATTTGGAACACAGTTTAGAAATAGAGCTCAGTAAATACAAATATAAAATAAAATAGTACATGGCATCAGTTATGTACATGGCATTTTATGTACGAAGATGGAGTATGATGGCAAACTGAGTAAAATGAGGCATACCATGTTCTCATACAGAGAACGATCAGGAGAAAACTGCTGATGACAGCAGAATTCAGCTTTTTCCTTATAAATTTTAATCTTTTTTTTATATTTATCTCGTTATTTAAACCATTACATTATACTCACTGCTCCTTTTCATATAAGGCACTGTTCCAAAGTCTGTTTTTAATTATTATTATTATTATTATTCATTCATTCATTCATTATCTTCCGCTTTATTCCCTATTAGGGTTCTATTAGGGAACGTTTCAGGCGCTGGGCAGAAACACCCAGGACAGGGCGCCAATCTATCACTGGGCACACACTCACTCACACAAACACACATACACACTCTATATGGGGCAATTTGGAGAACTCAATTGACTTGATCCATGTTTTTGGACTGTGGGAGCGCCTCCCCTGGATGTTCTCTCTAAAAATCTTGGATCAAGGTCAATTGAATTCTCCAAATTGCCCCATATAGAGTGTGTCTATGTGTGTCTGGATGGGCATGGAGAACCCCCCCCCCCACCGCGACCCTAGTAGAGGATAAAGTGGAAGATAATGGATGAATGGATTAACAAAGATGTTTTGCTTGTTTTTTTTTAAACAAAGCTACATCCCACATTACATTGTTATTTATCCACTGCTGTATGAATGTGAAGTGAATGTGCTTTGATTTGAGGCCCCTCCCTGAAAGCTGAATTGATTTCCCTGCACACATCGAATGAGAGCAAGCACACTCCTTATAATTAAATATTTATAATTAGTTACAATTAGCTCTTTTATGCAGCAAAATAAATCTGCAATGAAAGGGGAGTTAAAGCTGACAGATATATTACAGGATTTGCCAACACACTGAGAATCACAGCTCTGATCACACAGCCTGCAGAGGAGACCCGAAACCTCGCGCTGAAGGAAGAGCATTCATTCCATGCCATGTAACTGTAGCAGTCATGCTAATGCACGCCAAGGGTTTTTTGCTTTATTGTTTTAGCACTGAAGGTAATTTGAAAAGATGACAAGAGGCAGAACTGAACAACAGCCTGAGACTTTGTAAATATATTTTCTTCTAAATTGTACACTACACAACTCATAAGAACTTGTGAATTTCCCCATTGTGGGACAAATAAAGGTTTATCTTATCTTAGAACACTTTCCCAAATGGATTTGTTCCTATATTTTGTATAGGAAGTAGGGTCACTAGTAGGGTCGAGGTGGGGTTCCCCATGCCCATCCAGTGGAGAACGTTTCGGGCGCTGGGCAGATAGACCCAGGACAGGGTGCCAATCCATCACTGGGCACACAATCACTCACACAGACACACAAACACACTCTATATGGGGCAATTTGGAGAACTCAATTGACTTGATCCATGTTTTTGGACTGTGGTAGGAAACCGGAGAACCCGGAGGAAACCCACGCAGACACGGGGAGGACATGGAAACTCCACCCAGATGGGGATTCGAACCGGGAATCCCTAGCGCTGAGAGGCCCAGTAAGTCACCGTGCCACCTTGTATACTTTAGATTTCTTGTAAAACATTCCATCCATCCATCCACTATCTTCCGTTTTATCCTCTATTAGGGTCGCGGGGATGGGGTTCCCCATACCCATCCAGGGGAGAACGTTTCGGGCACTGCGCAGATACATCCAGGACAGGATGCCAATCTATCACTGGGCATTCTTTTAAAACAGTTTTTTTAATAGTAGTGTTTAAAAAAATCAATAATATGGTTATTGGTGCAGGCGTCATGGTAGCTTAGTGGTTAGCATGTTCTCCTCTCAGCACGAATCCCAATCTGGGGGGAGTTTCCATGTTCTCCATGTTCCTCCCACAGTCCAAATACATGGATCAAATGAATTCTCCAAATTTCCCCATATAGAGTGTGTCTGTGTGAGTGTGTGTCCAGCGATAGATTGGCGCCCTGTCCAGGGTGTATCTACCCAGCACCCGAAACATTCTCCCCTGGATGGGCATGGGGAAACCCCCCTAGTAGGGGATAAAGTGGAAGATAAAGGATGGATGGATTATTGGTGCGGGTGGCTAAGTGGTTAGCATGTTCGCTTCTCAGTACTGAGGATTGAGGTTGAATCTGGGTGGAGTTTCCATGTTCTTGTGTCCGCAAAGGTTTCCTCCAGGTTCTTCGGTTTCCTCCCACTGTTCATAAAAATATAATTAAGGTAAATTGCCCCATTTGCTCTCAATTGCCCCATATACATAGACTAGGTTTGTGTTTGTCTGTGTGAGTGAGCGTGTGCCCAATGATAGACTGGCGCCCTGTCCTGGGTGTATTCTCCCAGTGCCCGAAACGGCACGAATCTCCCCTGGATGGACATGGGAAACCCTCCCACGACCCTAATAGAGGATAAAGCGGAAGACCATGTCTACCATGTCCCTATCAGATATATAAAGAAAAAGCTTTAAGAAGTAGATGTAATAATGCTGTTCACTCATCCTTCATTGGAACAATTTCATAGTTTAATTTCATTTTGAAGTCAACAAAGACGAGGCTCATGCATGGATGTACAGTACATGTACAGATTACACACTCATTGCCCATTTTATTACCTCCACTTACCATAATGATGCATGTTGTTGTTTTTCTTTACTGTTCTCTAATGATTAGAACCACAACAGAGCAGATATCATGTGGGTGGTGAATTATTTCCAGCCCTGCAGGAGCATTGATGTGGCAGGGGTGTGTTGGTGCGTGTTGTGCTGAAATGGGTGGGTCAGCAAACTAAATACAGAGCTGCTATAGAAATCGAAATAAAATAATTAAGAGTAGATAAAGAATAACAACAAAGAAACTAGAATCTGTAATTATACACGCTAGTGCTTATATACGCAAGTAGAGCTAACAAAATTAACAAAAATACTTGTTTTTGTAAAACCCAGATGAAATCAGCATACTGTTATAACCGCATTTCTTCCAATTTGTTTTGATTTGTTCAATTTTGCTGAAAAAGTCTGCTGCTTGGATGGGTTTCAGCACCAATGCGTCAGACAGCTCCTTATATAAACCTTCAGCACAACATCGGTTTAAAGGAAATTCAAAGTTCAAATCAGAATTAAGAAAACATCTTAAACACTCATGTAAACACATGTCCATAAATTGCAGACTGCGGCACGGTGGCTTAGCACTATGGATTCCCGGTTCGAATCCCAATCTGGTGGAGTTTCCATGTTCTCCCTGTGTCTGCGTGGGTTTCCTCCGAGTTCTTCCTCTGGGTTCTCAGTCCAAAAACATGGATCAAGGTCAAATGAATTCTCGAAATTGCCCCAAATAGAGTGTGTGTGTGTGTGTGTGTGTGTGTGTGTGTGTTTGTGTGAGTGTGTGTACTATGGAGTTTTTTGTTCTCCCCGTGTCCCCGTGGGTTTCCTCCGGGTTCTCCGGTTTCCTCCCACAGTCCAAAAACATGGATCAAGGTCAATTGAATTCTCCAAATTTCCCCATAAATATATATATAGTGTGTGTGTGTCTGTGTGAGTGTGTGTATCTGTGCCCAGTGATAGATTGGCACCTTGTCCTGGGTGTATCTGCCCAGCGCCCGAAATGTCTTCACACCTACTCTCAGAATCAGGAAATGTGATCTTGGTCATTTTAACTTTGGCTTGGTTGTTGATGCCAGATGGACTGAGTATTTCAAAGCAACAAAGTAATTCTGTTACTGCTGATGGAATAAAGTTATCATGCTTAGGCTTTAGATTTCTTAAATGTGTGTGTGTGTGTATATGTATATATATATATATATATATATATATATATATATATATATATGTATATATATATGATATCATTCATATATATATATATATATATATATATATATATATTTATATATATATATATATATATATATATATATATATCATTCATTCATTCATTATCTCCCGCTTATCCTCTATTAGGGCCGCGGTGGGGTTCCCCATGCCCATCCAGGGGAGAACGTCTCGGGCGCTGGGCAGATAGACCCAGGACAGGGCGCCAATCCATCGCTGGGCACACACTCACTCACACACACACTCTATATGGGGCAATTTTTGAGAATTAAATTAACTTGATCCATGTTTTTGGACTGTGGGAGGAAACCGGAGAACCCGGAGGAAACCCACGCAGACACGGGGAGAACATGGAAACTCCACCCAGATGGGGATTCGAACCGGGAATCCCTAGCGCTGAGAGGCGAATGTGCTAACCACTAAGCCTATATATATATATATATATATATATATATATATATATATATATATATATATATATATCTATACATTTNGAACCCGGAGGAAACTCACACGGACACGGGGAGAACATGGAAACTCCACCCAGATATATATTTAGAACAAATGGGCTGCAGTCCGTAACTGTACAGTAGATGTAGAAACACCGAGGTTATTGAAATGTGCACAATAATGTACACTACACTAGAACTAGAAAGTCTGTTTTGTCGTACCGTTTGCAATCAAAGTGAGAATCAGCTCTGAAAAAGCGAGAAAGAGAGAGAGACGCAAAAGCGATGAAGAATTGCATCATATTGCGTTTTCTTTTTTCGTGGTGGAACTGAGTAAAAACTCGCTTTTCCTTCACCCCCTATTTGTTCTTCTCTTTTACTTTCAGCTGTTATCTTGTTTTCTCTCTCTTTCTCTCTCTCTCTCACACACACACAATCATTTTTAATTGTGTTTTTCTTCTTTCTTATTTGTAATACATGAAATACCACAGTAATCATGTTCTTGCAGACGTGTGGGTGTCGCAAGGATAATAAGTTAAAACACAGATTGAGAGACCAGAGCTGCAGCATAGAATTCAACTAAATAAGCTACTTTATGTTCAATTAAGATGTTTGGATGCTTTTTTTAATTGGGTCACCAATTAAAGACTGTGTGTGGTCAATTTCCAGCAATCCATCCATTATCTTCCGCTTTGTCCTCTACTAGGGTCACTGGACGGTTCCCCATGCACATCAAGAAGAGAACGTTTCAGGCGCTGGGCAGATACACCCAGAACAGGATGCCAATCTATCACTGGGCACACCCTCACTCACACAGACACACTCTATATGGGGCAATTTGGAGTATTCAATTAACCTTGAGCCATGTTTTTGGACTGTGGGAAGAAACTGTAGAACCCGGAGGAAACCCACATGGACACAGGGAGAACATGGAAACTTCACCCAGATTGGGATTTGAACCGGGAATCCATAGTGCTGAGAGGAGAACATGCTAACCACCAAGCCCGAGGTCAATGTCATAAAAATAAATATCTTTATCTGTAGCCTTGTGTACAGTACCAGTTAAATAAATGGACACGCCTACTTCTTGCTTCATTGTCTGTTTACTCCACTCACCATATAGATGGACTTTGTAGTTTTACAATTACAGACTGTAGTCCATCTGTGTTCTTGTTTTTGTTCGTCCCCTGTTGGTTCTCTGTTCTCTGTTGGTCAGCACCACCACGGAACAGGTATCATTTGGGTAGTGGATTGTTTATGGTCAGTTCTGATGTGGTGAGGTGGTTTTAGTGCAGCAGTGCTGCTGTAGTTTTATTCAAACACCTCAGTGACACGGCTGGGATAGGACTAATACACCAACCAAATAATACCTGCTCTGTGGTGGTACTGTTGGGGTTCTGACCATTACAGCAGAGTAAAGGGGACATACACAGTATGTACTGTAGAACACAAACAGATGGACTACAGTCTGGAATTAAAACTACAAAGTCCATCTTTACAGGATGTGGAACTGAGAACATGGACATTAAGCGGAGCAAAAAGGGGGCGTGTCCAAATTTTTGACTTACACTATATGTGTATGTTAATGAAGCAATTCAAACTGGCTCCACCCCCAATAGCTTCACCAGTTTGTTTTTATATTAATGCAGTGTTTTTTTTTCTTCTCATTATGTTTTATTAAGATGCTAATGTAACCAATAATTACTTATCATCAAAATCATTTATTTATTATTTAACACAATCATGTCTTATTACACAAAAGAAGGCACACACACACACACACACACAAACATGTGCACACATACACATGCACATACACACACACACCTGCACACACACACACATGCACACACACACATGCACACACACACACACACACACATACATACATACGCATGCACACACACACACACACGCACACATACTCATGCACATACATACGCATGCACACATACGCATGCACACATACACATGCACACACACACATGCACACATACGCATGCACACATACGCATGCACACACACACATGCACACATACGCATGCACACATACACATGCACACATACACATGCACGCACACACACACACATGCACACATGCACATGCACACATACACATGCATGCACCAACATACATACATACATACATACATACAAACTGACACATTGATGAAAATGGCACAATTTATTTTTTACAATAAAATTATGTCTTATTACACAGAAGAAGACACACACACACACACACACACACACACACACACATGCACACACAGACATGCACACATACGAACTGACACAGCTGAGGCTTTCATATGCAAATTCTGGCATTTCTCTCTCTTTCTCTTTCAGTGGCTCTCTCTTGACTGAATACTTGTGTAGGAGTGACATTATGTCACTTTTTTATCAGCAGGTTGTTGCATATCAAACAACAGGGGCCATGTGAATAGATGAATGGTACGCCATTCTCCTCCTGTTTCTGCATTTGGAGTAAAAACAAAAGCCTGCAAACAGACAGAACTGCCAGTGTGATTGCTCTTTGTACCATCTCTGAACATCTGCTTGGGATTATATAAAGAGACTATTCTTACTACATGTATGAACATTAAAAGGCAAAAGTAATGAGTTGGTAATGAGTTAAAAGACGGAGTGTGTTACAATTTCCATAGAAACAAAGAAAGCTGTATTGCTTCACCTAAGAACAAAGTTAACAAAATATCTTCTCGTGTTTGGAGCTTTGTAATTTTGTAGTCGGTCATTGCTATAAGACTATTGGTGCATGAGGGCATGATGGGGCGGAGCTTATCTTCTCACATTCATAATTTTGTAATTTTGTAGTCGGTCATTGCTATTAGACTTTTGGTGCATGAGGGCATGATGGGGCGGAGCTTATCTTCTCCCATTCATAGTTTTGTAATTTTGTAGTTGGTCATTGCTATAAGACTATTGGTGCATGAGGGCATGATGGGGCGGAGTTTATCTTCTCAAATTCATAGTTTTGTAATTTTGAAGTCGGTCATTGCTATTAGACTATTGGTGCATAAGGGCATGATGGGGCGGAGCTTATGAGTGAATGGCAGGTGTTTTCATTTAACTGACTTACCTCTCGCACCATAACCATGAGGAAAACAGTGGTCCTAACCTGACTCCTGATGACCCGTCAATGGGTGTCCTGCACTGTTGATGCTGTCCGGCAGATCGAGGAGGATGAGTCCCCCACTGAGCGTTGGTCCTCACAAGGTTTCTTCCTTAAAAACCAACACTTTTCTGATGGCAACAGTGGGTGTTTTTTGCTGATGTTTTTTGTATTATTATTACTTTTTATTCTGAAATATTTTTATTGGAAAAAAACAATAACCTTATAACCACAAAAACATAATTTATGTATTTCACTTTGTCTTTTAAAACAAACTACACACAGACACATTGGAATATATATGTGAGAGGCTACAGGAAGCATGGGGTAAAATCACATCAAATAACCTCGAAAAGAGCAGAGCTAGAATGCCTGAAGTCTGTCAGGCTTTCATTGCTGCATACAGTTATCAGTTATCACAAGTATACAGTTATCTTTTTCATTAAAATTAACATTTCTTACAATGTCTGCATGTCCTGTTTGTTTGCTTTATTTCATGATCTTAAGTACATATATATATATACACACACATATGTGTGCGTGTGTCTATATATGTGAATATATATATATATATATATATATATATATATATATATATATATATATATATATATATATATATATATATATATATATATATATATATATATATATACACTTTTTTTTCTCTCTCTCTCTTTATATATATATATATATATATATATATATATATATATATATATATATATATATATATATATATATATATAGACACACGCATACATATTCATATACCAAACCACCCCATAACCATATGGCTCACCATGACCAACCAACATATTGCTATGTACTGCAACAATAAAGGCACGACTAAAACATTCATTCATTCATTCATTATCTTCCGCTTATCCTCTATTAGGGTCGCGGTGGGGTTCCCCATGCCCATCCAGGGGAAAACGTCTCGGGCGCTGGGCAGATACACCCAGGACAGGGCGCCAATCCATCGCTGGGCACACACTCACTCACACAGACACACACTATAGGGGGCAATTTTGAGAATTCAATTAACTTGTTCCATGTTTTTGGACTGTGGGAGGAAACCGGAGAACCCGGAGGAAACCCACGCAGACACGGGGAGAACATGGAAACTCCACCCAGATGGGGATTCGAACCGGGAATCCCTAGCGCTGAGAG
>JAFMOD010000507.1:341974-356337 GCA_019802435.1 Corydoras maculifer
GCGGGAGATAATGAATGAATGAATGAATGAAGTTTACAGATGAGCTCACAGGGATGGGGCACATTTCAAACAATGACAATGACGAGTCTCCCTACACGGTGCAGCATGATGTCCAGAAAACAACTTGTCACTCAAGACCTAAGAAGCACATCATTGGCTTCGGGGGATATTTCAGCGCTTACACGTCATTTAAATCAACAGTGAAAAGCTAAAGAGAATATCTAGCTACAGGTTCCTGGTCACTTACTTATCAGACGACATGTGTGCTGATCATGGAATGGCACAACACATTCTCTTTTTCTGAGAACGTCAGCACTTCCACCCTTATCTGAGGTTACTCCCATTATAGGTTTGAGCCATGTGTATCATTTGGCTAACAAAGTATGCAGAGAAACAGTGGACTGAAGTACCAAAATCATGAGATGAGATGAGAAAATAGAATAATCTAAAAAGAAAAAAAAAAAAAAATAATAAAAATAATAGAATAAAAAAACTGGGCAGCTTAGTGGTTAGCATGTTCTCCTCTTAGCACTAGGGATTCCCGGTTTGAATCCAAATCTGGTGTTTCCATGTTCTCCCCGTGTCTGTGTGGGTTTCCTCCGGGTTCTCCGGTTTCCTGCCACAGTCCAAAAACATGGATCAACATCAATTGAATTCTCCAAATTGCCCCATATAGAGTGTGTGTGTGTGAGTGAGTGTGTGTCCAGTGATTGGTGTCCTGTCCTGGGTGTATCTGCCCAGCGCCTGAAACATTCTCCACTGGATGGGCATGGGGACGATATGAAAAACAGATTAAATAAAATATAAAGTATTGCACGTGTAATTAAAAATTAAATTAAGTGGTAATTGCAGCAAAAACAGATTGTATAGCAAGAACTGTATGGCACATTTATTATTGCCCAGTGTTTTGTCACTTTGGCAGTGAGTGGTTACTGAGAGCAGTGTTGATTGTGCAGTGTTGCACAATGGTGGGGTTGCCCATGCCCATCCAGGGGAGAACATTTCAGGTGTTGGGCAGATACACCCAGGACAGGGCACCAATCTATCACTGGGCACACACTCACTCACTCACTCACTCACTCACTCACACAAACACACTCTATGTGGGGCAATTTGGAGAATTTAGTTGACCATGTTTTTGGACTGTGGGAGGAAACCGGAGAACCCGGCGGAATCCCACGCGGACACGGGGAGAACATGGAAACGCCATTGGGTCCAGATTCATTCATTCATTCATTATCTTCCGCTTTATCATATATTAGGGTCGCAGTGGGGTTCCCCATGCCCATCCAGGGGAGAGCATTTCGGGCGCTGGGCAGATACACCCAGGACAGGACGCCAATCTATCGCTGGGCACCCACTCACTCACACAGACACGTGCACAGACACACTCTACATGGGGCAATTTGGAGAACTCAATTGATTTGATCCATGTTTTTAGACTGTGGGAGGGTCCCGGAGAACCCGGAGGAAACCCACGTGGACATGGGGAGAACATGGAAACTCCATTGGGTCCAGATGATGGTGAAAGTCTTTGTATTGTTTACATAAAATGTTTACCAAAAATCGGTGATTTCCCATATATTTAAAAAGAAAATTCTTGAATAGGGATGACTATTATTGAATGTGATAACCGCTACCGTCACGCCGATTTGCCGAAAGCCCTTCTGTAAAAAGCTAGTTTAATTTCATGACTTCAGCCTTGACCTAGAAGCAACAAATAAACAAGTGTGGGTGGGGGGTTGTTCTAGGGCAATCGCTTTAGCTTGATAAACAGCTATCTGTTATAGGGTTGATAAGAGGATACTTCACCCTACAACGCTAATAAAACATGTAGAACAAAACCTAGTGTACTGTGGGTGTTAAGCACTCATTTGCACTATGCTCTCTCACTCAATACTAATGATGTTTGCATGCTCGTGTGAAGGATTGGTATTGCTCAGGGCTGGCTGCTGAATAACGTGTCTTTCTGAAGTGCTGTCAGTTAAAATGAAAGCTGGGTTTCGAACGCAGGGGCGTTGTTAGACCCGGGCTTTGGGGGCTGTAGCCCCGGATGTTTGGTCAGTAGCCCCGAATCAAATGAGAGCAGCTTTCTCTGCAGCCTCTCCTCCAGCAGCGGGACCGAACGATGGAGTCACCATCAGCTGTTTGTGCTTCCAAGCCCTGTGTGTGTGTGTGTGTGTGTGTATGCTTTGTTTAAATCACGACGTCTGTGACCAGTCGCCACATGCAAACATGCACATGACCAGGCGTGGAAGATCTATACATTAAGTGTAAATACAAAACAGCAAAAGGAATATACAGAAAAAGCCTGCATTGGAAATCAATCCATCCATTATCTTCCGCTTTATCCTCAATTAGGGTCACGGTGGGGTTCCCCATGTCCATCCAGGGGAGAACGTCTCGGGCGCTGGGCAGATAAACCCAGGACAGGATGCCAATCTATCACTGGGCACACACTCACTCACACAAACACACTCTATATGGGGCAATTTGGAGAATTCAATTGACTTGATCCATGTTTTTGGACTGTGGGAGGAAACCGGAGAACCCAGAAGAAACCCACGCAGACACGGGGAGAACATGAAAACTCCACCCAGATTGGGATTCGTACCGGGAATCCCTAGCGCTGAGAGGAGAACATGCTAACCACTAAGCCACCCTCTATCTATCTATCTATCTATCTATCTATCTATCTATCTATCTATCTATCTATCTATCTATCTATCTATCTATATATATATATATATATACACACACACACACACACACATACATACATACATACATACATACATACATACATATATATATGTATATATATATATATATATATATATATATATATATATATATATCCATCCATCCATCCATTATCTTATGCTTTATCGTGGGGGGGGTTCCCCATGCCCATCCAGGGGAGAACATTTTTGGTGCTGGGCAGATACACCCAGGACAGGACACCAATCTATCACTTGGCACACACTCACCCACACAAACACACTCTATATAGGGCAATTTGGAGAGTTCAGTTTGATCCTTGATCCATGTTTTTGGACTGTGGAGAACCCTGAGGAAACCCACGCGGACACGGGGAGAACATGGAAACTCCACCCAGATGGGGATTCGTACCGGGAATCCCTAGTGCTGAGAGGAGAACATGCTAACCACTAAGCCACCGTGCTGCCCATGAATGTAACAACAGTTTAAAAAACCAGATAAATACACTCAAGAAAGGGCACTTTTTAAAGAGGACAGAGGGGGGAATAAGGTATCTGGGCTAAAGCCCCTGATGTTTCTAAACCCTAAAAATGCCCCCTTTCGAACGTACTATGCTTCGATTGTCTTTTATCGCAGCATCGGCGCGAGGTAAAGCGGACGCCGCGTGCACGCGGTAACAAGGCCATTTGAGGATGTGCCATATACAGAACTGCACCCATGAGTAGAATGAGTCAGGTGCTTTATATAAGAGTCTTGCTCTCTCTCTCTCTCACACAAATGCACTGGACATTCGGGAGATTTATGTCCTCTAAACAATACATGACACTTCATATGTCCTGGAAAGTGCTTTATTCACTGACACCCCTATAAATCTGAAAGCCTTCTGGTCTTGGCCTGAAAAAACTTTATCCTGAACCCGCCCTACTATAAGTACAGATACAAGAGCCCTCTCTCCGAACTCTCAGTCATCAATCAGCACAGGAAACATTACAATGCTGATCTCAAGACAGCAACCAGGCGTGTGCTGCACCATTACCCAAGAGGACACCTTCCCTTTAAATGGGAGGGCAGGAGCAGAGGAAAGAAAGAGCTTCAGAGAAAGACGAGTCTGGAAATGGTCTCTTTTAAGTGTAATGGAGGACATTACTTACCATCAGGTGTAATAAACTTCAGCCAGATGGATCAACAACGACATGCCTTCTAAGAGGCTTTTAGCAAAGCTTTCTAAAGCCAAATGACCCAATCCAACTTACATCTCCATCCCGCTCTGTGTCTCACTCGTACACGCACTCACCCCCGAAGCCAAATATCCGGCCGTGCACGCTTTAAATTGGGGTGAGGTGGCGCCAAGCGAACGCCAAATGTACGCTTTGTTTAAACCACAACGTCTGTGACCAGTCACCACATGCAAACATGCACATGACCAGTGGTGGAAGAAGTTCAGATCTACACATTAAGTGTAAATACAAAACAGCAAAAGGAATATACAGGTAAAAGACCTGCATTGGAAATCCATCCATCCATTCATTATCTTCTGCTTTATCCACTATTAGGGTCGTGGGGGGTTTACCCATGACCATCCAGGGGAGAACGTTTTAGGTGCACCCAGGACAGGGTGCCAATCTATCGCTGGGCACACACTCACTCACACAGACACACACACAACACACTCTATATGGGGCAATTTGGAGAATTCAATTGACCTTGGTCCATGTTTTGGGACCGTGGGAGAAAATTGGAGAACCTGGAGGAAACCCACATGGACACGGGGAGAACATGGAAACTCCACCCAGATTTTGTGATTCAAACCTGGAATCCCTAGTGCTGAGAGGAGAACATGCTAACCACTAAGCCAACGTGCCGCTATCCAATTAGATCAAGACAGGAAATTTGATTTGCTTCATTTTTTTAAATTAGAATTAATTCAAATGAATTCATGGATTTGTCTTGTCTTTCTTTTAATTGCAACATCCATCCATTATCTTCCGCTTTATCCTCTACTAGGGTTGTCCCTCATGCCCATCCAGGGGAGAACATTTCGGGTTCTGGGCAGATACACTCAGGACAGGGCGCCAATCTATCACTAGAAACACTCACTCACACAGACACACTCTATATGGGGCAATTTGGAGAACTCAATTGACCTTGATCCATGATTTTTGGACTGTGGGAGGAAACCAGAGGACCTGGAGGAAACCCACATGGACACGGGGAGAACATAGAAACTCCCAGATTGGGATTCGAACTGGGAATCCCTAGTGCTGAGAGGAGAACATGCTAACCACTAAGCCCCATGCCTCCCCATCCTATTACCTTCTGATTAATCCTATACTAAGGACTAGGGCGGAATGCGGGTAGGGTGTGTGTGTGTGTGTGTGTTTGGGGGGGGTAATCTGAAGTGAGTCTGGGCTCTAATGGGTTAAAGGCATGTTAGATGATTCATTGAGTGAAATTGAGTTTTTAAAGTCTATTTAACATTGGAAATGTATTAAAGTGAAAGTGGCATCCACTCGAAAAACTCAAGTACAGCACAAATACATTACATATTAAGCAGAATTCGATCTTTGTCTGATTCAATTATGAAGCTGACGAGGTAAAGTCCATTAAAAGTCTGGTTCTACTGATTCAGACCACTGTGCTCTGAAATGCAGCTTGTCTGTGGAACGTGGGAAAAAGGTTCGGAGTTCTAATGCATGTGTAAGAAAGGCTTTTTATTCAAGTACGATTTTTGAAGCCGCTGCTGCTCTTGAGATAGTACACCGCTGCAGCTGTGGGTTCTAATGTCTGTGAATTCCGTTTGAGAACAGAGAGCCCATGCAGGTGCTACACACCAGTTTCTCATTGTCTCCATTTTTTTCCACCAAGTTACTTTGAAAGTGACGGTTCGCTACTTTTAAAAGCTTGGGAGCAATATGGTAAACTGCTGAATGCTGAAATCTTTTCCGCATCACTGTGGAACACTTATCATATAAAACGGCTTTATGGTGAATTAATGTCCAAAATGCTGCTGTTTACTTTGAATTCTTTTCCGAATGCTTCCACCAACTAAAATAAGTTCTGTACTGCTATATATGTCAATTTTACATCCTTGAGTGTTGTGCTACTTTTGCCTCTCAGCGCTAGGGATTCCCGGTTTGAATCCCAATCTGGGTGGAGTTTCCATGTTCTCCGTGTCCGCGTGGGTTTCCTTCGGGTTCTCCGGTTTCCTCCCACAGTCCAAAAACATGGATCAAGTTAATTGAATTCTCCAAATTGCCCCATATAGAGTGTGTATGTATCTGTGTGAGTGAATGTGTCCAGCGATGGATTGGCACCCTGTCCTGGGTGTATCTGCCCAGCGCCCAAGACCTTCTCCCCTGGATGGGCATGAGAAACCCCCCTGCGACCCTAATAGAGGATAAAGTGGAAGATAATGGATGGAAGTGTTGTGGTAAGCTTCGATTTATTATGCTGGTATCAGGCACGGTGGCTTAGTGGTTAGCATGTTCTCCTCTCAGCACTAGGGATTCCCGGTTCGAATCCCAATCTGGGTGGAGTTTCCATGTTCTCCCCGTGAACGCATGGGTTTCCTCCGGTTTCCTTCCACAGTCCAAAAACTCGATCAAGTCAATTGAATTTTCCAAATTGCCCCATATAGAGTGTGTCTGTGTGAGTGAGTGTGTGCCCAGCGATAGTTGGCACCCTGTCCTGGGTGTGTCTGCCCAGCGCCCGAAACGTTCTCCCCAGATGGTCATGAGGAACCCCTCACGACCCTAATAGAGGATAAAGCTGAAGATAATGGATGGATGCTGGTATCATCTTAACTCGAAAACTGTACATGAAGACACTTAGGATGACGCTTTTAAAAAGGAAAAACATAAAAGCCATTTTGAATGCACAATAATATTCTGTGCATATTATGGTCTTTACACATTATAATTATTATATTAAATGAGTGCAGTGTTTGTTCTGCCTGAATGTGACTAGCAGCTGGCGTGACAGCACTGTTAGAGCAGTACATATTCTTTCCGTTGGTTTTCTAATCAGCTTATCCTGATCCTGATCAGCGTTGTGGGAATGCTGGAGCCCATTTACATGTGGGGCCAAATCCGCAAAAGGTCAGGATTCAATGACAGTGCAATTCAGCGAGCTGCTTCATCATTCGAATCCACGTTTGTTGTTGATTTTTGAATGTGAGGATCTGTAATATGATGTAAATGTAATGATGATAGTCGTACTGTTGCACCCAATGTAGCCCAGGGTCCTATATTGAGATTCCCAGCCAGCAAAACTCTCTTACATCACCTCCTCCAATGAACTGCAGGCACGTAAAAAATATAACAGCAATAAAGAAAATAAAAATAAAATATAGCAGCCGTGAAATGTTTCCAACAGACAATATCTCACGACTTCTGTATTTTATATTTCATTTTTATTTTCTTTATTGCTATCATATCTTTATATTTACATTTGTATTATCACTGCTGTATTTAATTGTATTTATTATTATTATTATTATTATTATTATTATTATTATTATTATTAATAATAATATAATAATAATAATAATAATAATAATAATAATAATAATAGGGCAGCACGGTGGCTTAGTGGTTGGCATGTTCTCCTTTCAGCACTAAGGATTCCCAGTTCGAATCCCAATCTGGGTGGAGTTTCCATGTTCTCCCCGTGTCCGCGTAGGTTTCCTCCGGGTTTTCCGGTTTCCTCCCACAGTCCAAAAACATGGTTCAAGTTAATTGAATTCTCCAAATTGCCCCATATAGAGTGTGTCTGTCTGTGTGAGTGCGTGTGTGCCCAGCGATGGATTGGCGCCCTGTCCTGGGTCTATCTGCCCAGCGCCTGAAATGTTCTCCCCTCGATGGGCATGGGGAACCCCCCCGCCACCCTAATAGAGGATAAAGCTGAAGATAATGGATGTATGAATGAATTATTATTATTATTATTATTATTTATAATAGGGCGGCATGGTGGCTTAGTGGTTAGCATGTTCTCCTCTCAGCACTAGGGATTCCCAGTTCGAATCCCAAACTGGGTGGAGTTTCCATGTTCTCCCCGTGTCCGCGTGGGTTTCCTCCGGGTGCTCTGGTTTCCTCCCACAGTCCAAAAACATAGATCAAGATCAATTGAATTCTCCAGATTGCTCCATATTCTCCACCTGGCGGAGTTCCCATGTTCCTCGTCTGTCCACATGGGTTACTTTTGTTTCTTTTGGCTTCTTCCCCACAGTCCAAAAGTGGATTCAAGGTAAACTGGCTGCTCTAATTGCCCCTATATATATTGTGTGTATATGTGAGTGAGCGTGTGCTCAGTGATAGCTTGACACCCTGTCCTGGGTATGTGCCCAGCGCCCGAAACATTCTCCCCTTGATGCCCCCCTCCCTGCCAAACCTAATGTGGAAGATAATAGCTAAATAGATGGATTTTTTTCGGTTCGAATCCCAATCTGGGTGGAGTTTCCATGTTCTCCCCGCATCTACATGGGTTTCCGCCGGGTTCTCTGGTTCCCTTTCACAGTCCAATGGTAAATGGAATGCTTTAAATTGCCCCATATAGTGTTTGTCTGTATAAGTCAGTGAGACTGGCACCCTGTCCTGGGTGTATCTGTCCAATGCCCGACACGTTGTCCCCTGGATGGGCATGGGAAACCCACCTGCAACCCTAATAGAGGACAAAGCTGAAGATGATGGATAGATGAATGAAATGAATGAATGAATAGTTCAGAAATGATTGTCCCTGTAGCTGCACATGCTGTGGCTATCGAATACCAGTCTGGAAACACGCCGCATCTTTATTTCTCATCCTGTATTAGATGCTAATGGTTCTTTCGCAGTAGGCTATATTTACCTTTTATCATTTAAGCATCATCCGCATCCCCAGTTTCTTCCACGTCCCCTCCCTCAGCTATGAGTCAGCGCGCACCAGCAGCCGCATCCAGTCCGTTTTAGCCAGCCAGAGGTTGGTGTGAGCACTGGGGGGCGCTACAGCTCCATCCCCCCCAGCTTTCTCAGCGCGCCCCGGCTCGGTGGAGCTCGGCACGGAAGCAGACAGTGGCACAGAGCTTCACTTCAGCCCTTTCCACTTTGTGCTGCGGTCCTTACGCGCCAGACTCGTCCCCTTAATCTCACCTCCCTCCGTTTCTCAGTCTCCCAGGACTCCGAGCGAGAGCAGTGCACCTCCTGCAGACTGTGGAGAATTGTGGGAGTCGGGCAGAGACGCGCAGAGGCAAAGTTTGCCATGGAGACGTAGTGCAGAGCGCAGCGCCGAGCGCAACTTTTCCACCAGCACGCCACCTCAGCCGCTTCAGATCGGCCAGAAACCAGCCAGGGTAGGAGAACTGTACCGGGGGTAGGTGCTATATTGGAAGGGGGGAAGTCCTGGAGGCGCACTGTGGAGTGGATGGACCAAACCTCTTGTCGGGGAAAGCTATAGGATACGAGAGCGCGCATTCCGCCTCCTGATGGACCGGCTATGAGAGCGCGCTTTACGCAGGAATAAAGGCACAAGCCGCACCAACAGGTAAAATTCAAAGAATTATATTCTCTAATAGCCTTTTCTAAGGTTGATTAATACATTCTGAAGTATCTTCCTATATACAAGAAGATCTGATTTAAGTAAAAGTCCAAAATATTCAGTCCAACCCATTTTACTGTACACTAAACCTGAAGGTAGAGCCAATATTTGAGGTATTTGAGGTATAATAAACTTTTCCATCAGCCCTTTTTTCTCAAACTTCATGCCATTTAAACCTACGCTCCCAACCTGGTGGGGGTTAATATATAGCTGTCATTGATGGAGGTAGGAGAGCCATAATTGGCAAGTATAACGGTCCAGAAAGTGGACAGCTTTGATTTCACTCCTGCAGCTCCGAGTTAACACTTTGCATGTGTTGCAATAACACCTCCGAGTGTTGACATAGCACATGCGATGCAGCAATTCCACACGGATGATGTTGATCAAACACCTGCAGTATGCACGAGAAGGTGGAGAGCAACACAAGGTTGAAGACAGCTGCAAAAATCATGCTGGGGTCCAGGAGGACAGGAGCCCTTTGTAAAGGAAAAATGAGTGAAATGGTGATGAAAAAATGCCAATGATGGATTAGTTTATTGTATTGACTACAAAGACGAGCAAATTGAATCCGAACCCTTGCTTTAAAATAAAACAGCAGTATTACAAGCAGGTATTTAGAGCTGTACACGTATGAGGCTCTACATTTGAACCGAGGCATAATTCTGATTGCCTTTTTTCTTGGTTGATGTGGAAATGTAAACTTGTTACACACGGGTTATTTAAAGGTCTACAGTCCTGGAGTAATGCATGCATCAACACTGAGACAGTTAATACAGACAGTAGTATTCATTTTTTTATTTTGTTCTGTTGTGTAAAGATGTATGATTATGGATACCGCAATGTCTGATAAGCTAAAAGGGCAATTTAACTAAAAATTGAAGACATACAGTAGGGTGATTACTATTTGTGTTTAAAGCCATGTTACAAACTTCTCTGGAACGTGTGCTTTTTAATCCCCCAACACACATAATGCTTTATAACACAATTATTTCTTATGATTTTCATCAGTTCCGTGCAAAATACAGTCGTTTGTTGTCGGCTTAGTTGATTCTGCAAGTAGTGTTGTTTGCATCATTGACTTTGTTATCTACAGTAGTGGTATTTGATTAAACACTTGATTGTCTAACAAAAAAAAGAACCTTTTGGTCTTCGGACATAATGATTCAGAATAATGTTTTATTTTAATAAGATGATATTGAATCCAACTTTTATATAGATCCCGATATTTTCAGTTCTTTATTTCATCATGCAGGTGTTCACTAACCACACAAGCCTGTAATTCAGAATTTAATGTTAAAGGAGAGGTTTTATACTATTATACTAACAAAGAGGGTCTGTACAACATACTATCAGCATAGTTGGCACTATTAAACCAAAACGCTTGACTTCTCCTTTAATTCAATTCTTTATTGCATCATGCAGGTGTCCACTAACCACACGAGCCTGTAATTCAGAATTAAATGTTAAAGGATTCATTTCTTTATTTTGTTCTGTTGTGTATATATGTATGATTATGGATACCGTCGATGTCTGATAAGCTAAAAGGGCAATTTAACCAAAAATTGAAGAAATACAGTGTTTGTGTTTAAAGCCATGTTATAAATTTTCTGGAACGTGTGCTTTTTAATCCCCCAACACACATAATGCTTTATAACACTATTATTTCTTGGCGTTTTTATTTTATTTAATTATTTCTTGGCGACAAAATACAGTCGTTTGTTGTCGGCTTAGTTGATTCTGCAAGTAGTATTGTTTTCATCATTAACTTTGTTATGTACAGTAGTGGTATTTGATTAAACACTTGATTGTCTAACTGAAAAAAGAACCTTTTGGTCTTCAGACGTAATGATTCAGAATAATGTTTTATTTTAATAATTTTGATTAATTTTTTAAACACTATATTGAATCCACCCTTTATATAGATCCTGATATATTCATCATGCAGGTGTCCACTAACCCCACGAGCCTGTAATTCCAAATACTGTTACATTTTAAAGGAAAAGTTTCATACTATTGTACTAACAGAGGGTCTGCACAACATACTATATGCATAGTTAAAATGATTAAACCTAAATGCTTAACTTCTTCTTTAATTCAATTCTTTATTGCACCATGCAGGTGTCCACTGACCACATGAGCCTGTAATTCAGAATTAAATGTTAAAGGAAAAGTTTCATGCTAGGGCTGAACGGTGGCTTAGTGGTTAGCACATTCTCCTCTCAGCACTAGGGATTCCCGGTTTGAATCCCCATCTGGGTGGAGTTTCCATGTTCTGCCCGTGTCCGCATGGGTTTCCTCCGGGTTCTCCGGTTTCCTCCCACAGTCCAAAAAACATGGATCAAGTCAGTTGAGTTCTCCAAATTGCCCCATAAAGAGTGTGTGTGTGAGTGAGTGTGTGCCCAGCGATGGATTGGCGCCCTGTCCTGGGTCTATCTGCCCAGCGCCTGAAACGTTCTCCCCTGGATGGGCATGGGGAACCCCACCGCGACCCTAATAGAGGACAAAGCGGAAGATAATGAATGAATGAATGAATGAGTTTCATGCTATTATACTAACAGAGGGTCTGCAACACTATACAAATATAAACACTTATAAAAAACATTAATTCCAGAGCTGATGACATCATTTTGCACAATGCATAATAGTGGCATCACAGAGGTGCAGTGATTAGTCTGCTTACATAAGGCAGAACAGACAAGGTGCTGTCTGTATAGTTTGCATGTTCTCCCTCCTAATATATCGATTCCACTTGAAATCTGGTTTTCTCCCACAGTTCAATAACGTACTATAGTATGTACATTATATACTATACATACCATACATATGAAATTGATTCTAAGGCAGAACAGACAGGCTGTTGTATGTATAGAGTTTGCATGTTCTCCCTGCAAATATATCGATTTTACTAGAACTCTCACAGTTCAAAAATTATATGTACATTACATACTATACATATGAAATTAATTCGAAGGCAGAAAAGACAGGGTGCTGTATCGAGTTTGCATGTTCTCCCTGCAAATATATTGATTCCACTAGAGATCTGCTTTTTTCCCACAGTTCAAAAAATGTACTATAGTATGTACATTATATACTATACATACCATACAGATGAAATTGATTCTAAGGCAAAACAGACAGGCTGTTGTATGTGTAGAGTTTGCATGTTCTCCCTGCAAATATATCGATTCCTCTAGAAATCTGTTTTTTTTTCCCCCCACAGTTGAAAACATACTATATTACGTACATTTTATATACTATACATACCGTACAGATGAAATTAATTCTAAGGCAGAACAGACAGGGTGCTGTATGTATAGTGTTTGCATGTTCTCCCTCCAAATATATTTATTCCATCAGAGAGCTGGTTTTCTCCCACAGTTCAAAAATGTACTATAGTATGTACATTATATACTATACATACCATACATATGAAATTGATTCTAAGGCAGAACAGACAGGGTGCTGTATAGAGTTTGCATGTTCTCCCTGCAAATATATCGAATACACTAGAACTCTGCTTTTTCCCACAGTTTCAAAACATACTATATTATGTACATTACATTAGATCATTTCATCAAGACGACTTAGAGTATCCCAACTCGGTTGTGAGTCAGAACACAGGGTCGATACAGCATCCCTGGAGCAATGAGGGTTAAGGGTCTTGCTCAAGGACCCATATGGGTAACTTCATTGGACCTGAGATTTGAACCCACAATCTTCTGATTGATAGCCCAACACCCAAACCACTGAGCTACCACATCCACAATTTTGCCCACAATACTGTAATGTTGGTAACTTCAGTGGATTTAAGGGCCTTGCTTAAGGACCCACATTGGTAACTTCAGTGGACCTGGGATTTGAACCCCCAACCTTTTAATTGATAACCCAACACTCTGAGCACCACACTTTATATTTATATTACATTTGGTCATTTAGCAGACACTTTTATCCAAAGTGACTTACAAAGCAAGCACAGGGTTGGGCACAACATCTCTGGAGCAATGAGGGTTAAGGATCTTGCTCAAGGACCACATTGGTAACTTTAGTGGGCCTGGGATTTGAACCCCCGACCTTCTGATTGATAGCCCAACCCCCAAACCACTAAGCTACCACACCTTATCTTTTCATGTACATTACAATTGGTCATTTGGTCATTTAGCCGACGCTTTTATCCAAAGTGGCTTACAAAGCGAGCACAGGGTTAATCACAACATCCCAGAAGCAATGAGGGTTAAGGGTCTTGCTCATGGACCACAGTGGTAACGTAAGTGGACTTGGGATTTGAACCCACAATCTTCAGACTGATAGCCCAACACCCTAACCACGGCCCCTAACCACTACCCTGACTATACTTAAATGTATTTGTGTGTCTGCCCTGTGACAGGCTGGTGACCGTCCAGGATGTTTCCCACCTTACAACCCTTAGACACTGGGATAGGCTCTTACAGCCACCGAGTAGCTTGTTAGGGTTAATGGCTTAAAATAACCCGTGTGGGTTTCCTCCAGGTTCTCCAGTTTCCTCCCACAGTCCAAAAACATGGATCAAGGTCAATTGAATTTTCCAAATTGCCCCATATAGAGAGTGTGTGTGTGTGTGTGTGAGTGAGTGTATGCCCAATGATAGATTGGCGTCCTGTCCTGGGTGTATCTGCCCAGCGCCCCAAACGTTCTGTCCTGGATGGGCATGGGGAACCCCCCCCCCCCAACCGTGACCCTTGTAGAGGATAAAGCAGAACATAATGGATTGATGGATATTACATATTGAAAGGTGGCTTAGTGGTTAGCATGTTCTCCTCTCAGCACCAGGTTCGAATCCCAATCTGGAGATAATGGATGGATGGATGGATGTTTCACACCTTCACAATTTCTTAAAGGGAACAGGGAGTCAAATATTCCACTCAGTGTCTTGTTACCATGACGCAAGCAATCTGACAGCGGTACAGAAGTCCTGACAATACTAATAACAATCTAAAAAAAAAAACATGTACCGACAAAACACCAGACTAGTAATTTTGCTATATGATCATGTTGCCACGGCTGATTAACACTGGCAGTTTTGAATTATTTATTGA
>JAFMOD010000507.1:383099-405076 GCA_019802435.1 Corydoras maculifer
AGACCCAGGACATGGCGCCAATCCATCGCTGGGCACACACTCACTCACACAGACACACTCTATAGGGGCAATTTTGAGAATTCAATTAACTTGATCCATGTTTTTGGACTGTGGGAGGAAACCGGAGAACCCGGAGGAAACCCACGCAGACACGGGGAGAACATGGAAACTCCACCCAGATGGGGATTCAAACCGGGAATCCTTAGCGCTGAGAGGCGAACGTGCTAACCACTAAGCCACCGTGCCGCCCTGCACTGTTCTCATACATGTTATTATTTCGTAACTTTAGTCTGATTAATTAAGGTCAATAAGGTTCTGTTGTATTTTCTTTTCTTTAATCCCCTTGGTGCTGAATGTCTACTATAATTAAGCCATGGTGCTACAGAAGGTCAGGGATGGCTGCTCATGCATGAACTTTCAGAGTGATCTATAAATGGAAACATGGTGTATACATAGTTTTTGCATGGAAGAATTTCTCGCGGAGCTCGTAATGATATCGTGTTGTTTTAAATAACACAGAGGTGTGGTTCATAAAAAACTCATTTGCACCAACAGTGGCACAAATTTGTACATGAATTACATGCAAATAGTGTGTACTCGGTTATTTACATATTGTTTTGGCAACATACCTTCTTTTTTTAAGATCTGGCCATGAGAACAGCTCGGAAGAGTGAAGAAAATCCATTCAGATCACAGTATGACTCTGGGTTGCAGGTTCTGATCGATGTGAGAATGAGGCAGCGAGGTGTTTAAGCTGCATAGGAACAGCACAAATCTGGCAAGGATGGGGTCAATCAGGTAGCTGCAGGCTGTAGCACTTTTGTAGCTTGCCAAGCAGGGCTATGCAAACGCATTCAAATCTGACTCAAACACACCAGAGGTTTAACTCTGTCTATGTTACGAGCTAATATAAAAAAAAAGACATAAGAATATCTTCTCATCTCAATATCTTCTGCTGAATTCTACACTAGGGACTAGGACTGCAGAAGGTTCCATATGCTTATCCCAGAGATACACCCAGGATGGTCGCCTATTCATCGCTGGGCAACACATTCACTCACACAGACACACATTCATTCATTCATTCATTCATTCATTATCTCCCGCTTATCCTCTATTAGGGTCGCGGTGGGGTTCCTCATGCCCATCCAGGGGAGAACGTCTCGGGCGCTGGGCAGATTGACCCAGGACAGGGCGCCAATCCATCGCTGGGCGACACACATGCAAGATGGGACAATTTAGAGCAGTCCATTTACCTTGAATCTATGTTTTTGGACTGTGGGAGGAAACCGGAGAACCCAAAGAACACATGGGGAGAACATGAAACCTCATATCAGATCAGGATAGAAACCTGGATCCCGAGAGCTTAGAGGCCAATGTGCTAAACGCCACCATGCCATCCAAAAATCTAAAACAAAAGAAAATAGTAAAAATTATATTAATAATAATATTAATAATAATAATAATAATAATAATAATGCCCAGCCCTGTCCTTATACATTATATATATATATATATTA
The DNA here is from genome assembly GCA_019802435.1 of Corydoras maculifer. Classification (NCBI taxonomy): domain Eukaryota; kingdom Metazoa; phylum Chordata; class Actinopteri; order Siluriformes; family Callichthyidae; genus Corydoras; species Corydoras maculifer. The sequence continues at coordinate 384,620 of JAFMOD010000507.1, forward strand.
ATAATAATAATAAAAAAAACATACCCAGCGATGGATTGGCACCCTGTCTTAAAGAATAAAATAATAATAATAATAATAATAATAATAATAATAATAATAATGCCCAGAGATGGATTGGCGCCCTGTCCTAATGAATAAATGAATATTAATAATAATAATAATATTATTATTAATAATACTATTAATAATAAAAAATAATAATAATAAGTTTTTATTATTGTGTTGGTCTGTGTTTTATTGTGTTAATGGCACACACTTGCTATGACATTGTGACTATAAATACATTGTTTCTGTCTACAGATCAAATGTAATTAATATTCGGTCGAAATCTATTTAATATTAATGTTGTCAGGTGTTATTTTACTGGCAGGTGATACGTTTATTAAACAAATGATCAGATTCAAGTATAAAAATATGTTTAGGGGTACAATATGTAATTAAAACCAGACTTTGCTTTAATTTAAATAGGCAAACCTAATATATTTTTTGGCACGACTATTAAGCATCTGATGAATTATGTAGAATTCTGGTTCCACTCCAAATCATGCAAACGAATCCCATCCTCGTTTTTATGAAAGCCATTAGTCCTCCGTGTTTTACACAGCTGACCTCGTCTTGCATACACTGACGTAGTCGCGGTAGCTCGCGGTTGCTCAGTGTTGGCGCAGTAGCTCAGTGGTTTTGGTGTTGGGCTATCAATTTGAAGGTTGGGGGTTCAAATCCCAGGTCAACTGAAGTTACCAATGTGGGTCCTTGAGCAAGACCCCCAACCCCTTATTGCTCCAGGGACGTTGTGATGAACCCTGTGCTCACCTTGTAAGTCGCTTTGGATAAGAGTGTCTGCTGAATGACCAAATGTAATGTAAATGTAAACATAGCAGGAGCAGGAACGAGTAACACAGTCCCTTTACCTTGTTTTGTTCAGTGTGTTAATGGCCTAACCATCACGCATTAAATTGCAACATTCCCAAAGTGTCCTATTAAAGAGAAGCAAACATCATGTGACATTCATGTGGGTGGCACCTACAGCATTTTGTAATCAACCCCAAGCAACATTATAATGAAGGGAACTGATGAAGAGTTGTTGAACTTCTGGATCTGTAATGAAAGTTCCTTTTGGGATAATTGCAGTTTAGCATTAACAGTGTCATTGAAAACGGCGGAACCGAGAGTAGCCACTCGAACTTCAGCTAGCACACATTTTAATGAGTAGATATTTATACTGATAGGGAGCTGCCGGGAGCCTGATATTAATGATTCATGAATCACAGTGCTCGAGCTGCAGACACTTGGACTGTGAGTGTAACACTGAGTGTTTAGCGGTGCAAAATATCCCCATTAAAAAAATAAAATAAAATAAAATGCCGAAATGTAGGTTATGGGAATTTACAACATACATCAGGTCTATAGGTAAGAGAAGGACTGTATATATGTGCATTATGAGCATTTTAAAGACGGTTTTAACAATGAAAATAGCTCACAATTAACCCAGAGGCAATGATGTAAAAAAGCAAGTGGTCAGTACTATCCATCCATCCATTATCTTCTGCTTTATCCTCTACTAGGATCGCGGTGGGGTTCCCCATGCCCATCCAGAGGAGAGTGTTTCGGGGCTGGGCTGATATACCCTGGACAGAGCGCCAATCTATCACTGGGCACACTCACTCACTCAAACATACTTTATATGGGGCAATTTGGAGAATTCAATTGACCTTGATCCATGTTTTTGGATTGTGGGAGGAAACCGGAGAACCCGTAGGAAACCCACGCAGACACGGGGAGGACATGGAAACTCCACCCATATTATGGGATTCGAACCTGAAATCCCTAGTGCTGAGAGGAGAACATGCTAACCATTAAGCCACCATGCCGCCCTTGGTCAGTATCACCCATTCATTCATTATCTTCCTCTTTATCCTATATTAGGGTCGCGGTGGGGTTCCTCATGCCCATCCAGGGGAGAAGTTTTCGGGTGCTGGGCTGATACACCCAGGACAGGGTGCCAATTTATCACTGGGCACACACTTACTCACTCAAACATACTCTATATGGGGCAATTTGGAGAATTCAATTGACTTGATCCATGTTTTTGGACTGTGGGAGGAAACCGGAGAACCCGGAGGAAACCCACACAGACACGGGAGAACATGGCAACTCCACCCAGAAACTCCCGGGATTTGAACCGGGAATCTCTAGCGCTGAGAGGAGAACATGCTAACCACTGAGCCACCGTGCCGCCCTTGTAAAGTTATTGTGAATTCATTATGAGGCTATTATAGTAGAAACGATGTCTGCTGTTTTGTGATTATAAATTCATTCCAATTTTAATTTATTTGGCCTTTATGTTTCCTTTTAGCTTAAAGTGTGTGTGTGTGTGTGTGTGTGTGTGTGTGTGTGTGTGTGTGTGTGTGTGTGTGTGTGTTTGTCAGCTGCATGCTGAGAACAGGCATTGTTAATACCACGTCGGCTTTGTCTCTGTTCGAAGCGACTGGTCCTTTCTTGTTTTGAAAACCAATTACAAACTTAAGAGCGTCACAATATGACTAAATCAAAAGAACACGGTTTATTTTCTTTCACTGCATAATTCATCAGAAGAGCGAATTGACTCTGAAGCTGCGATCAACATCTGGAACTTTTAGGAGTCAGATAAAGCTATGCTAAAAGTAAAAACCATGAAACGATCTATCTTGACGACTTTTACAATAATTGCAGGATTTTTGAAGTGCTTAGGTAAACAGCATTATTCAAAGAGACTCACATAATTCAACATTAATAATAACGAACTCTAGCTACCCACATCAGGACTATATGAAAGTAGTAATAAGGAGGGCGCGGTAGCTCAGTGGTTTGGGTGTTGTGTTCTCAATCTGAAGGTTCGGGGTTCAAATCTCAGGTCCACTGAAGTTACCAATGTGGGTCCTTGAGCAAGACCCTTAACCCTCATTGCTCCAGAGATGTTGTGATGAACCCTGTGCTCACCTTGTAAGTCGCTTTGGATAAAAGCGTCCAATAAATGACCAAATGTGAATGTAATCACTACAGAGGGTGAGTTCATGTGGACGACGTTATTTCTGCAGGGAGTTTGCTGTTCTCTTTGTGTCTCTGATGTTCTGTTTACTTTAACAAAGCGAAGAAATTAATGCGGGCGGCACGGGCTTAGTGGTTAGCATGTTCTCCTCTCAGCACTAGGGATTCCCGGTTCAAATCCCAATCAAATCCTCCCCGTGTCTGTGTGGGTTTCCTCTGGGTTCTCCGGTTTCCTCCCACAGTCCAAAAAACATGGATCAAGTCAATTAAATTCTCCAAATTGCCCCATATAGAGTGTGTGTGTGTGTGTGTATGTGTGTGTGTGTGTGAGTATGTGCCCAGTGATAGATTGGCGTCCTGTCCTCGGTGTATCTACCCAGCACCCGAAACATTCTCCCCTGAACAGGCATTGGGAACCCTCCATGACCCTAGTAGAGGATAGAGCGGAAGATAATGGACGGATGGGGCCGGCACTGTGGCTTAGTGTTTAGCATGTTCTCCTCTCAGCACTAGGGATTCCAGGTACAAATCCCAATCTGGGTAGAGTTTCCATGTCCTCCCCGTGTCTGCATGGGTTACCTCCGGGTTCTCCCACAGTCCAAAAACATGGATCAAGGTCAATTGAGTTGCCCCATATAGAGTGTGTGTGTGTGTGAGTATGTGCCCAGTAATAGATTGGCGTCCTGTCCTCGGTGTATCTACCCAGCACCCGAAACATTCTCCCCTGGACGGGCATTGGGAACCCTCCACGACCGTAGTAGAGGATAGAGCGGAAGATAATGGACGGATGTGGCCGGCACTGTGGCTTAGTGTTTAGCATGTTCTCCTCTTAGCACTAGGGATTCCAGGTTCGAATCCTAATCTGGGTGGAGTTTCCATGTTCACCCCGTGTCCACGTGGGTTTCCTCCCACAGTCCAAAAACATGGATCAAGGTCAATTGAATTCTCCAAATTGCCCCATATAGAGCGTTTGTCTGTCTGTGTGAGTGTGTACAGTGATAGATTGTGTATCTGCCCAACGTCTAAAAGTTAAGTTTAATGGATGGATGGATGGATGGAATAACTTTACAAAGAACAAACACACACACACACACACACACACACACACACACACAAAGAAACAGGTGTGTGGATAAAACAACTCTGGAGGAACCGAGGACAGAACTTTTTTAACTCGTGTCTTCCAACTTTTCTCTCCCCTGATAAAGAATGATCTCTTTCTCCCCGGAGAACTTTTTAATTTACACCGAGCCTTCCCCAGTGTCAGTCAGAGCGAGCGCTTCAGATTTGCTATTATAACATCGGTTCCCAGCAGAACCGGATTCCCTATGGATGTGCTGAGTGCAGCCTTTCCTGAAATGCCCTGCGTGCGCTGTGTGATGTAGTGCTATTGCAGCTGAGCACTTTCATATCTTTAACATTGTGTAAGAATTCTAAAAATGGAAGGTTAAACCTCCAGGAAAAGAACGGCACTTTTACAAATCTAGACAATGCGGCGTTTGATTCCTATACTGCACTTAGGGCCTCCTGCTGTGTTTTGAGAGAGAGAGTGTGTGTGTGTGTGTGTGTGTGTGTAGGTGGGATCAGCAGACTGTTGCATGTTTTAGATGCTCTCCCTGTAGTGCTTACAAGCTGAAACTCCCATAGGGGATGACAGAGACAGTGTGATTGTATAAGCGAGAGGAAGAGAGAGCTATAGAGAGAGAGTGAGAGAGAGAGAGAGATCACTATGCATTTCACAATGCTTGCAGCCTGCCCCGTTTGTCTGCAGCCCTTTGATAAAGCCATCATGTATCTTCTTTGCTCTTTTTCATTTCCTGACTTGTCATGTGGCGCGGCTCACTTTGACTTGATCCTGACGCGAGCGCACACCCACCCAAAGATCCGCAGGCGAGCAGAAAAGAGAGAATTGGGATTTTTGCCATTCCCTTCCGCTGTATGGCGGGCCTATCCCAGAGAGGTTGCCCCACCTGCTGAGTTAGAGGCAATCAGAGAGGAGCTGCTGTCATTTGTCTTCTGACTGCTTTCTATTTATTTATCTATTTCGTCGGTACAACCACAATTTCACTAATTATCTTCGAATTATCTTCGAATTATCCATTATCCATCTATCCATTATTTTTTCTTTATCCTCTACTAGGGTCGTGGGGGGTTCTCCATGCCCATCCGAGGGGAGAACGTTTCGGGAGCGGGGCAGATACACCCAGGACAGGGCGCCAATCTTTCATTGGGCACACACTCACTCACACAGGCACACACACTCTATATGGGGCAATTTGGAGAATTCAATTGACCTTGAGCCATGTTTTTTGGACTGTGGGAGGAAACCAGAGGAAACCGGAGAACCCGGAGGAAACCCACGCGGACAGGGGGAGAACATGGAAACTCCACCCATATTGGGATGTGAACTGGGAATCCCTAGTGCTGAGAGGAGAACATGCTAATCATTAAGCCACCGTGCCGACTTTATTAATTCTGATAACCGTTTATAAATGCTTATAAGCTCAATTAGCAGCTATACAGTGTTGTCATTAATTACCTCTTTAATTAAGACTGCATACACAGTAGTACATAACGACTTATAAAAGCTTATAAATGCTCTTTAAGGATTCATGGAGACTTTTATTCTCATTCATTCATTCATTATCTCCCGCTTTATCCTCTATTAGGGTCGCGGTGGGGTTCCCCATGCCCATCCAGTGGAGAACGTCTCAGGCGCTGGGCAGATAGACCCAGGACAGGGCGCCAATCCATCGCTGGGCACACACTCACTCACACAGACACACTCTATATGGGGAAATTTGGAGAATTCAATTAACTTGTTCCATGTTTTTGGACTGTGGGAGGAAACCGGAGAACCCGGAGGAAACCCACGCAGACACGGGGAGAACATGGAAACTCCACCCAGATGGGGAGTCGAACCGGGAATCCCTAGCGCTGAGAGGAGAACATGCTAACCACTAAGCCACCGTGCCGCCTGACTTTTATTCTCATTCACTTATATAATGAATAAATAATAGAATAAAAATCTGTGGTAGAATAAATATTTTTTTATTTAAATATGACATTTGAAAAAACAAATAATAATAAAATAAAATAAAAATTGAAAAATTATACATAGCATTTTAATAATAAAAATGTAAATATAAAATATAATGGCAATAAACAAAATATTGTGTGTTGGGACTTTAACAGACTTTAATTAAAGTTGAATCGTCTTGTTTTAAGATAAAATGTGTGAACATCCACAGAATCAAAAGTTGGAATAAGTCCCAGCTTTATGACTATGATTATGAACATCTATGTACATTAGCGAAGGCTTAAGGCAATCATTATGAATACTGTATGCACTTATAATGCATTATGTATGCCGGATTCATAGAAAGTGTTCCTGAAAAGATTTCGGGGCAGATTGCCGGTCAGTTACAGGCGGAACGCCACACAAACTCTCTCAGCCTGAGAGAATGCTAACCACTGCATCACTGTATGTGTGTGTGTGTGTGTGTGTGTGTGTGTGTGTGTGTGTGTGTGTTTGTGGTGGGGGGGGGTGTATGTGAGCCTGTATAGTTTTGTGTGATCTTGCTGCCATTGCAAGAAAAGAAAGCAGGTAACCAGGTTTAGATATACATACTTTACAGTGTGACAGGTTGCTGACTCAGCGAAGTGGAATGATGCAGGTTCTAATATCCTTGCTTTTCCGTTAAGCTCTGCCACTAGACCTTGGAACAAAGCACTTAACCTAAATGGGCTCTAAACTTTGGATAACTGAGTGGTTCTGTCAAAATGGGTGGCATGCTGACAGAGAGCAGCTGTGCTTTTGAAACCCATCTGTCAGTCTGCCGCTCGACCAGGTCACTTTCAGAATTTTATGATGATCGGCCACCACCCTTAGGATTGGACGTTCTGCTCATGGGCTGACTGGAGTAACGGTCTTAACGCTTAGATGTCCATCCATCCATTATCTTCCGCTTTATCCTCTATTAGGGTTGCGGGGGGAGGGGGGGTTCCCCATGCCCATCCAGGGGAGAACGTTTCAGGCGCTGAAGAGCGCCCAGAATACACCCAGGACAGGGCGCCAATCTATCACTGGGAACACACTCACTCACCCAGACACACTCTATATGGGGAAATTTGGAGAATTTAGATGACCTTGATCCATGTTTTTGGACTGTGGAAGGAAACCGGAGAACCTGGAGCAATCCCACGTGAATACGGAGAGAACATGGAAACTCCACCAAGATCGGGATTCGAACCGGGAATCCCCAACGCTGAGTGGAGAACATGCCAACCACCAAGCCGCCCAATGCTTAGATGTGTTTAATTAAATTTTTATGACAATGGCAGTTTTAATTAAAGTTCTTATAATTAATACGCTTAAGATAAACGTTGTGGTTCCCCATGCCCATCCAGAAAGTTTCAGGCGCTGGGCAGATACACCCAGGACAGGATGCCAATCTATCACTGGCCACACACTCGTTCACTCACACACACTGTATAGGGGCAATTTAAAGCAACCTATAATCCGGGTTTTCTGGTTTTCTCCCACATTCTAAAACACATGGATTCAAGGTGAATTAGATGGTCATGGGGACCTGCAACCCTGGTCCCTATTATAGAATTAAGTGGAAGATAAAGAGATATGAGAGTGACACGGTGGTTTAGTGATTAGCATGCTCAGCGTTAGGAATTGCAACATCGAATCCCCATCTGGGTGGAGTTTCCATGTCCTCCCCGTGTCCGCGTGGGTTTCCTCCGGGTTCTCCGGTTTCCTCCCACAGTCCAAAAATATGGATCAAGGTAATTTAATTCTCCAAATTGCCCCATATAGAGTGTGTTTGTGTGAGTGAGTGTGTGCTCAGCAATAGATTGGCATCCTGTCCTGGGTCTATCTGCCCAGGGCCCGAAATGTTCTTCCCTGGATGAGCATGGGGAACCTCCCCACCACCCTAATAGAGGATAAAGCGGAAGATAATGAATGGATGGATGGATGAAGAGATAAGATAAAATAATTTCGTATATATAAAGACACACACACACACACACACACACACACACACACACACACAGCATTCAGGGCAGCCAATTTACCTTAAATCCATGTTTTTGGACTATGGGAGGACTATGGGACCACAAGTTCTCCCAGGACAGGAAGCCAATATATTTCTGAGCACACACACACACACTATACAGGGGCAGCCAATTTACCCTGAATCCATATTTTTGGACTATGGGAGGACTCCGGAGAACCCGGCGGAAACCCACGCAGACACAGGGAGAACATGGAAGCTCCAGATTGGGATTGGGATTCATATCGGGGTTCGACAGTCTCATGCCACCCATGACTGATTCCCCATCATCCAAATCATATTTAACTCTAAATAATAATAAAGTATTAAAGTATATTAAAGATTTTTCATACATCAAGGGCTAATTATCTTCATACGGGAAGAACATGCAAAACATATTATGCACAGGTACCTTAAAGTACTGCACAGCATACCTGTGGGTACAGAACGCAACAGTAACTTATTACTTACCCTATTTATATCTCTATACCTTTTCGCTTATGGGATCCATGGAAGGAGCCAAAATAAAAGCAGAACAAGCTTTAAATGAATTTGGTCGGAACTCACGCTGACAGGAGGTGGAGGATGGAGGAGCTGTAATGGTGCAGAAATGGGCAGTAGCCTCTGTCTACACCTTAAATGAATTTGAGTGTAATCTGCCACTCAGAACTCTCAGAGAGAAATTCAGTTTAATTCCCATCTCTCTCTCCCTCCCTCTCTCTCTCTCACTCTCTCTCTCTATATCCTTTCACACTGGCTCGGTTACTTTAATGACATCTTCACCTCCCACACATGTCATTTCAATAAAACTCCATTTGGACTCCTGACATGAAATAAGACCTCTAAATGAGGGAATTAGTTGCTTTAAATCGTCTGTACTGGCGCTGAGGAGGTTTAACCTCATTGCAGCTTTATCAGCCTAGACAGGTTATATCCTGCAGGGTACGCCACAATTATTTGTGTGTGTGTGCATTAGACGTCCCCATCTGGATCTGTTCGACCAAAAAAGTGTGTGTGTTTGGATAGACGACTGGAAAGGGGCATGGTTTAGACTAAAACATATGATTTTGTTGTTTTTATGTTCTCCAAGTACGTTTCGAGCGGATAAATGAAGCAAGGCGCATTGTTATAAAGACATTTGAGTTCATTTTGAACAACTGCTGAGAGTTCGCCCACACAAAGTGACTACACTTCCATCCATCCATTCATTATCTTCCGCTTTATCCTCTATTAGGGTCGCGGGAGGAGAGAGGGGGGTTCCTCATGCCCATCCAGTGGAGAATGATTTGGGCGCTGGGCAGATAGACCCAGGACAGGGCGCCAATCTATCACTGGGCACATACTCACTCACACAGACACACTCTATATGGGGCGATTTGGAAAATTCAATTGACGTTGATCCATGTTTTTGGACTGTGGGAGAAAACCGGAGAACCCGGAGGAAACCCATGAGGACACGGGGAGAACATGGAAACTCCACCCAGATTGGGATTTCACAGTCCCATGCCTCCCATGACTGATTTCATCCATCCATTCATTGTCTTCCGCTTTATCCTCTATTAGGGTCGCAGGGGGGTTCCCCACGCCCATCAATGGGAGAACATTTCGGGCACTGGGCAGATAGACCCAGGACAGGACGCCAGGACATGACGCCAATCTATCACTGGGCACACACTCACACACACTGACACTATATGGGGCAATTTGGAGAATGTAATTGACTTTGATCCATGCTTTTGGACTGTGGGAGGAAACCGGAGAACCCAGAGGAAACCCATGCAGACACGGGGAGAACATGGAAACTCCACCCAGATGGGGATTCGACCCGGGAATCACTAGTGCTGATAGGAGAACATGCTAATCACTAAGCCACCGTGCCGCCCTCATCAAAGTCCTATTAACATTTAAATAATATTAAAGTATTGTTGTTCTCCCCATGTCCGCATGGGTTTCCTCCGGGTTCTCCGGTTTCCTCCCACAGTCCAAAAACATGGATCAAGGTCAATTGAATTCTCCAAATTGCCCCATATAGAGTGTGTCTGTGCGAGTGAGTATGTGTACAGTGATAGAGTGGCGCCCTGTCCTGGGTGTATCTGCCCAGCGCCCGAAACGTTCTCCCCTGGATGGGCATGAGGAACCCCCCCCGCGACCCTAATAGAGGATAAAGCGGATGATAATGGATGGATAAAGTATTGTGTGTAGCGTTGTAATTTCCCGCATCAGAAAACTTACAAATCTTTCCTTCATAATAGAAGTTTTAAAGTTTACTGTCTAAGAACTATAACTTCATAACATATAGTTGCTTGAGACAATGACTGATGATTTGTTGATGAGCCAAACAGAACAACATTGTTCAGCATTGCGCCGCTTTAGGACATTTGGCACCTTTGATTTATGGTCTTTCATTCCATGTCTGCACAAAGCAAACACTTGCCCTGTAATCAGCAGTATCTTAAAAAAGTATATCCATCCCTCTCAGAGAGTCATTCACGAAGGGGATCGATCTTTAATTTCATTTCTGAAATGATGCCGCTGACAAATGTTCAAATGTGACATTTTCCAATGGATCAGATATACGTTATTAACAAAACGTCATGAACTGAGAGAAATTGTAATTAAAAGTGAAAAAAGATCAACTTTTTAATAGCCCATATTGAAACTTTATGTAGTGACACAAACACACTCTATATGGGGCAATTTGGAGAATTCAATTCACCTTGATCCATGTTTTTGGACTGTGGGAGGAAACCAGAGAACCCAGAGGAAACCCACATGGACACGGGGAGAACATGGAAACTCCACCCAGATTGGGATTTAAACCGGAAATCCCTAGTGCTGCGAGGAGAACATGCTAACCACTAAGCCACCGTGCCCCAGGACACGGTCAATCTATCACTGGACACACACTCACTCACACAGACACACTCTATATGGGGCAATTTGGAGAATTCATTGACCTTGATCCATGTTTTCGGAGGAAACTGGAGAACCCAGAGGAAACCCATGGGGACACGGGGAGAACATGGAGGCTCCACCCAGAACATGCTAACCACTGAGCCACTCTGATGTTAATTATCCATCCATCCATTATCTTCCACTTTATCCTCTATTAGGTTCGGGGGGGGGGGGTTTGCCCATGCCCATGCCCATGCCCATGCCCATGCCCATGCCCATCCCCATCCAGGGGAAAACGTTTCAGGCGCTGGGCAGATGGCAGATACACCCAGGACAGATCGCCAATCTATCACTGGACACACACTCACTCACACAGATACACTCTATATGGGGCAATTTGGAGAATTCATTGACCTTGATCCATGTTTTTGGAGGAAACTGGAAAACCCGGAGGAAACCCACAGGGACATGGGGAGAACATGGAGGCTCCACCCAGATTGGGCTTCGAACCGGAATCCCCAGTGCTGAGTGGAGAACATGCTAACCACTAAACCACCGTGCCGCTCCATTGAGAACGTGATGTTTGAACGTCTGGTATCTCAGGGTCCTGTGGGTTCCTGCGGGTCGCTCTCTGGTCTCTATTGAGTTTTTTTGTTAGACAGCGTGTGGTTTTGTGGTACAGAGCTGAGCTCAGCGACTCTCCTGCGTGACGGGGTCAGCGCGGCTTTCTCATCTCACCTCTGGACTCTTAAAGGTTAGAACAATCTTCAAGAATTCGAATCATTATGCAGAGTGGAGGGACCAGGCCGGGCAGCCGAACCTGTTGAGGAAAAATTACAACTGTGCTAAAGAACTAAAGTGTGTTCCAAAAACAGCTAGAGTCGCTTAGGTAACTAATAAATAACAAGAAACATGATTAGCATGTTCTCCTCCCAGTGCTGGCTTCGAATCCCAATCTGGGTGGAGTTACCATGTTCTCCCTGTGTCTTCTCCGGGGTTTTCTCTGGTTTTCTCCCACAATCCAAAAACATGAATTCAAGGTAAACCGAAAATTTTTGGTTTAAATTGCCCCTTATATTTGCCCCGTGACCCTAGTAGAGGATTAAGCAAAAGATAATGAATAAATGCATGTTGGGCTTAGTTGCATAGAGGTTGGCATGTTCTCCTCTCAGCACTAGGGATTCCCGGTTTGAATCCCAATCTGGGTGGAGGTTCCATGTTCTCCCCGTGTCTGTGTGGGTTTCCTCCGGGTTCTCCGGTTTCCTCCCATAGTCCAAATTCATGGATTTAAAGTTCTCCTGGATTTGAGTTCTCCTCTCAGTGCTGGGATTCAGGTTCAAATCCCAATCTGGCATGAGTTTGCATGTTCTCCCTGTTTCTGTGTGGGTTTTCTCCAGAGAACCAGTTCTCTGGTTTCCTCCCACAGTTCAAAAACATGAATTCAAGGTGAATGGAATGTTCTAAATTGCCCCATATAGTGTGTGTTTGTGTGTCTGTGTCTGTATTAGGTAGTGGGGTGTCATGCATGTATCTGACTAGTGCCCAAAGCGTTCTCATCTGAATTGGGATGGGGAACCCCTCGTGACCCTGGGACAGGATTAAACAGAAGATAATGGATAAATGACTGTGGGGTTTGGTGACTTAGTGATTAGCATGTTCTCCTTTCAGCACTGGGGATCCAGGTTCAAATCCCAATCTGGGTGGAGCTTTCATGTTCTGCCCGAGTTAACAGGTTTCCTCCAGGTTCCTCTCACAGTCCAAAAACATGGATTCAAAGTAAATTTGCTGCTCCTAATTGCCCCTATATAGTTGTTCTCTATACCTGACATATAGATACTGTATACTTACTGACGCCTCACATTAAATGAAGATCCATCAATAGGAAACCTACGTCTTCCTCATTATAAAACCCGAACCGTCATCAAAGCTAATCATCCTGTAACCTTTTGCCCTGTTGTTATATATTACGAGACCTATCCCTGCACACCACACCCTGTAGTTCAAATCATTTAAACTATTGAAGGATTGCTTTCAATAATTCATATCCTGCGCAAATCAGCTCATCATTATCTTCTGTGCACTTGCATCTTCATTGCTTTTTTCCATGCACTCTCTTGCTCTTATAACTATTAAGATTACAACATGACACACACACACACACACACACACACACACACACACACACACTCTCTGCTTTTTACAGCCATGCACTTTCCTTTTCTGGGAAGTGAAAAGAAAAATGATTGGAGCCAGTAGTTATAGCCAAGACCTTAATCTTACTGTTTGAGCTCATTCAAGCCTGGCTTTATTTATTTCTTATACCTGTTTGGATGTAGGGCGGCACAGTGACAGTGGCTTAGTGTTTAGCATGTTCTCCTCTCAGCATTAGGGATTCCCGGTTCCAATCCCAATCTGGTGGAGTTTCCATGTTCTCCCCGTGTCTGCATGGGTTTCCTCCGGGTTTGCCGGTTTCCTCCCGCAGTCCAAAAACATGGATCAAGGTCAATTGAATTTTCCCAATTGCCCCATATAGAGTGTGTGTGAGTGAGGGAGTGTGTGCCCAGTGATAGATTGGTGTCCTGTCCTGGGTGTATATTTATATTCAGGTGTTTAGCATGTTCTTCTCCCGGTTCCCCGTTCAAATCCCAATCTGGGTGGAGTTTCCATGTTCTCCCCGTGTCCGTGTGGGTTTCCTCCGGGTTCTCCAGTTTCCTCCCAGAGACCAAAAACATGGATCAAGGTCAATTGAGTTCTCCAAATTGCCCCATATAGAGTGTGTGTGAGTGAGGGAGTGAGTGCCCAGTGATAGATTGGTGTCCTGTCCTGGGTGTATCTGCCCAGCAACTGAATCGTTCTCCCCTGGATGGGCATGTGGAACCCCCCCCACGACCCTAATAGGATAAGAGGATAAAGCTGAAGATAATGAATGAATGAATGAATGAATGTTTGCATTTGGGGCGGCACGGTGGCTTAGTGGTTAGCATGTTCTCATCTCAGCGCTAGGGATTCCAGGTTCAAATCCCAATCTGGGTGGAGTTTCCACGTTCTCCCCGTGTCCGTGTGGGTTTCCTCCGGGTTCTCCGGTTTCCTCCCACAGTCCAAAAACATGGATCAAGGTCAATTGAGTTCTCCAAATTGCCCCATATAGAGTGTGTGTGTGTGTGTGTGTGTGTGTCCAGTAATAAATTGGTGTCCTGTATTGGGTGTATCTGCCCAGCACCCGAAACGTTCTCCCCTGGATGGGCAGTGAGAACCCCCCCCCCCCCACCTCACGACCCTAGTAGAGGATAAAGAGGAAGATAATGGATGTTTGGATGTACGTGCCATTTATAATATAATTATATTAAAGATACATGAGGATTAATAAATCAGATCTAATTAAAAGGCTTCATCCCTGTAATCAGAGTGCTGCTGTATTATTTCGTTAACGCAAAGTGCACACGCACGTGAAGCTGGTTTTATCTGTTGTACGGCGTTAACAAGCAAAACAAGCATGTAACGAGCATTTGTAGGCTAATTACCTTCTAATGAAAATCTAATTCCTACACACTGTGCCAGGTGCATGCAAAATCACACACGCCGGAACAGCAAGACACATAGCTATTAAAAAAAAAAAAGTTTATTAAAAAATTCACTTCAGAAACACAGACATTACTTATTAATCATCGTTATTATTATTAAAGTCGTTTTTGCAGCATCGGCGTTATTCCGATTGAATTAATGCAATATTGGATGATGCTTTGCATGAGACGCCTTCTGGAATATTCATGAAAAGAAACATCTAACCAGCTTATAAAAGCTGGCATGACTTTATACTGTGGTACGGATTTTATGTAAAGGTTAAAACCCCCGGGCGGCACGGTGGCTTAGTGGTTAGCATGTTCTCCTAACCGAATCCCAATCTGGGTGGAGTTTCCATGTTCTCCCCGTATCCGCGTGGGTATCCTCCGGGTTCTCCGGTTTCCTCCCACAGTCCAAAAACATGGAACAAGGTCAATTGAATTCTCCAAATTGCCCCATATAGAGTGTGTGTGTGTGTGTCACACAAACTCTGCAGCCTCTCAGCACTGGGGAATCCAGGTTTAAATCCCCATCTGGGTGGAGTTACCATGTTCTCCCTGTGTCTACATGGGTCTCCTCCAGGTTCTCCGGTTTCCTCCCACAGTCCAAAAACATGGATCAAAGTCAATTGAATTGTTTGTGTGAGTGAGTGTGAACCCAGTGATAGATTGGCGCCCTGTCCTGGGTGTATCTGCCCAGCGCCCGAAACATTCTCCCCTGGATGGGCATGGGGAACCCCCACGTGACCCTAATGTAGGATAAAGCGGAAGATAATAATTGGATGGATGATTAACATTAGGGTGACACTTTGGCTTAGTGGTTAGCATGTTCTCCTCTCAGCGCTAGGGATTCACGGTTCCAATCACAATCTGGTGGAGTTTCCATGTTCTCCCCGTGTCTGCGTGGGTTTCCTCCAGGTTCTCGGGTTTCCTCCCACAGTCCAAAAACATGGATCAAGTCAATTGAGTTCTTCAAATTGCCCCATATAGAGTGTGTATGCGTGCGTGTCTGTGTGAGTGAGTGTGTGCCCAGTGATAAGATTGGCGCCCTGTCCTGGGTGTATCTGCTCAGCGCCCGAAACATTCTCCCCTTGATGGGCATGGGGAACCCCCCCCCCCCCCGCGACCCTAATAGAGGATAAAGCAGAAGATAATGGATGAATGAATGTTTGTGATTTAGATATTTCTGAGGCAGCAGGGAAGGCTTTGAAGGCCCGGCACAGTGCAATATGTGTTAAATGTGTAGATGATGTTTCCCTTTAGAGAGAAAGCACTCAGCATGGTCTCAGTGGTCCTTCTCTCAGATATAACATTTTTTAATACCTAAAATTCCCAACCTGAACAAGGTATCATGGCTGATGTTGGCCTCGTTGAATTCTCGGTTCGAGGATATCTGTATTTGCGTTGCTACAGCATGAGTGCAGCGCTGCTCACTTCATCATCACACAAAAGATAACCTTGTGCCTTAAAGCCTGCGTTCTCCTTATTAAGCCACCTTCTGCTGCAACAAACACCTCCGAAATGCCGCCTCGGCTCGTCTGAAACAGCAAGAGCCATTTGAAAGCAGATGCTAATGACACTCATTTCCAGCTAATCCATGCTGGATGGTAATGCGAAATTCATGCATAGGCTTAAACTAGCTAAGAGGTGTCGGCTGTGCGGTGAGAGGAGCAGCACAGTTTTACATTCTCACAACTCATTAGTGGAAAGACTTAGCCTTTCTTCTTTCATTAATTCGTCTGAAATGGCTTGATCCCAGACTGTTCCGAAGCGGCAGAAAATGCAGCAGTGACCCGTCGCCGGCCTTAGAAATTAAATTATCCTGCTCTGCTAAGGTTAAATGCATAGCATGGGTTCTAATTAGGCTTTTCTTTAGGTTTCCACACTGAGCATGCTCTGAATTCTGTTTGCTTTTAGGTTCTTATGTACTTAAGGCTGTGTTTTTATATTTTAGGCGGGGGGTGGGGGGGTGATTTATAATAACATGTCAAAAATGATTATTCATTTATCCATTATCTTCCGCTTTAACCTCTACTAGGGTCGCAGGGGGTTCCTCATGTCCATCCAGGGGAGAATATTTTAGGCACTGGGCAGATACACCCAGGACAGGGCGCCAATCTATCACTGGGTACACACTCACACACAGACATACACACACACACACACACACACACTCTATATGGGACAATTTGGAGCATTTGATTTACCTTGAATCAATGTTTTTGGGACTATGCGAGGAAACCAAACCAGGATTCGATATATGGATTTCTATCCTCTATTAGGGACGCGGGGGGGGTTCCCCATGCCCATCCAGGGGAGAACGTTTTGGGGGCTGGGCAGATACACCTAGGACAGGACGCCAATCTATCACTGGGCACACACTTACACACACAAACACTCTATATGGGGCAATTTTTGAAGAATTCAATTTACCTTGATCGATGTTTGCTCCAAATTGCCCCATATAGAGTGTGTATGTTTGAGTGAGTGTGTGCCCAGGGATAGATTGGCAAATTAATTCCATCCATTATCTTTCGCTTTATCCTCTATTAGAGTCTTGGGGGGGTTCCACATGCCCATCCAGTGGAGACGTTTCGGGCGCTGGGTAGATACACCCAGGACAGGACGCCAATCTATCTCTGGGCACACACTTACTCACACAGACAAAAACAAACATATTCTATATGGGCCAATTTGGAGAATTTAATTGACCTTGATTCATGTTTTTGGACTGTGGGAGGACACTGGAGAACCTGGAGGAAACATGGAGAATGTGGAAACTCCACCCAGATTGGGGTTCGACCGGGAATCCCTAGCCCTGAGAGGAGAACATGCTAACCACTTAGCCCCCCTAGGGGAATAATTAAACTGAAAATTAAATAAATATGTTTTTAAGAAGGCGGCACGGTGGCTTAGTGGTTAGCACATTCGCCTCTCAGCACTAGGAATTCCTGGTTCGAATCCCCATTCTGGTGGAGTTTCCATGTTCTCCCCGTGTCCGTGTGGGTTTCCTCCGGGTTCTCCGGTTTCCTCCCACAGTCCAAAAACATGGATCAAGTCAATTGAATTCTCCAAATTGCCCCATGAAGAGAGTGTGTGTGAGTAAGTGTGTGCCCAGCGATGGATTGGCGCCCTGTCCTTGGTGCCCAGCGCCCAAAACGTTCTCCCCTGGATGGGCATGGGGAACCCCACCGCGACCCTAATAGAGGATAAGCGGAAGATAATGAATGAATGAATGAATAATGTTTTTGAGATAAGCAAAAAAAAAATCCACACACACATAAAAGTCTTCCCTAAACAATGCAGAAAGTTAAGGCTGTTAGGGGAGAACATATTTAAAACAACATGCCATCAGAGCCAATATGTTGTCTTTATAGTTTCTATTTTCTCATTTTACATTAATCCAGGGCGGCACGGTGGCTTAGTGGTTAGCACGTTCGCCTCTTAGCGCTAGGGATTCCCGGTTCGAATCCCCATCTGGGTGGAGTTTCCATGTTCTCCCCGTGTCTGCGTGGGTTTCCTCCAGGTTCTCCGGTTTCCTCCCACAGTCCAAAAACATGGATCAAGTTAATTGAATTCTCCAAATTGCCCATATAGAGTGTGTCTGTGTGAGTGAGTGTGTGCCCAGTGATGGATTGGCGCCCTGTCCTGGGTGTATCTGCCCAGCGCCCGAAACGTTCTCCCCTGGATGGGCATGGGGAACCCCACCGCGACCCTAGTAGAGGATAAAGTGGGAGATAATGAATGAATGAATGAATGAATACATAAATCCATATTTTCCGGTAGTTTTTTTGACTAATGAGTTTCAACGTTTCATCTGTTTTAAAAAATTGCACTTCCTAAAGAAAAGACCTTGAAATCGTAGAACCCGTAAATCACGAGCGTCGCCTTGATGGATGATGGATCTCTCGTCCTTTTGCATTTGAGTCCTTTAGATGCAGGTGTTCCAGCCTATTAGTCTAAATTGGCATTAATTGCAATTAAAATTCATGAGCATTTTACAGGGTGGCTGCCACAGACTTTTATTATGTATCTTATGAAGCGTGTTCCCCACTCAGCACTGGGGATCCAGGTTCGAATCCCGATCTGGGTGGAGTTTCCATGTTCCATGTGTCTGTTCCATGTGGGTTTCCTCCGGGTTCTCTGGTTTTCTTCCACAGTCCAAAAACCTCGATTCAGGATGAATTTACCCCTCTAAATTGCCCCTATATAGTGTTCTGGTGTCTGTCTGAGTAACTGTGTACCAAACTATATACTGTATCAGCCCAGTGCCTGAAATGTTCTCCCCAAGATGGTAATGGAGGGCATATAAATATTCATCCATTCATTATCTTCCATTTATCCTCTACTAGGGTCGTGGGGGGTTCCCCATGCCCATCCAGGGGAGAATGTTTTGGGTGCTGGGCAGATACTCCCAGGACAGGGTGCCAATCTATCACTGAAAACACACTCACTCACACAGACACCCTCTATATGGGGCAATTTGGAGAATTGGGTGGAGAATTTGGAAAATTGACCTTGATCCATGTTTTTGGACTGTGGGAGGAAACCGGAGAACCCAAAGGAAACCCACGTGGACACAGGGAGAACATGGAAACTCCACCCAGATTGGGATTCAAACCAGGAATCCCTAGTGCTTAGAGGGGAACATGCTAACCACTAAGCCACCCTGATGTTAATCATCCATCCAATTATTATCTTCCGCTTTATCCTACATTAGGGTCGCGTGGGGGTTCCCCATGCCCATCCAGGGTAGAATGTTTCGGGCGCTGGGCAGATACACCCAGGACAGGACACCAATCTATCGCTGGGCACACACTCACACACACACACACACACACTCTGTATGGGGCAATTTGGAGAATTCAATTGACCTTGATCCATGTTTTTGGACTGTGGGAGGAAACCGGAGAACCCAGAGGAAACCCACACGGACACGGGGAGAACATGGAAACTCCACCCAGATTGGGATTTGAACCGGGAACCGGGAGGAGAACATGCTAACCACCTGAATATAAATATAAATATAAAAAATAATCCTATTTAAAAAAGCTTTCTCCTGCTTCTGAAAACTGCTTCCTTCTTTGATATGAGAAACTTTTTTACCTTCTGAAACATTTCTACGTGAAAAGTGAAAAGACCATAAACTTGTGCACTAGACGTGAGCATCCATAGACATTAACAACAGCAGATGGTGATAATTAGGCACTTCTAAAGCAAGCTGCTCCTAAGAGGATAGGCGTGACAATAGTGACAGTCTTTCTCAACGGAGACCTCTGCAGTTAGCTGTTAACATATGTTGCAAAAACATATGTCTTTAGTTAAGTATGTGGCACTATTGTGTTTTTTCCTACTTTTATTTTGGCATTTTAATTACAATATTAACATCATTAGAACAATGCATATCAAATGGCTAATTCATCAAGGCATCAAAACTTCTGCTTGAGATTTTATTATTCTTATATTTCCATTATATTAGGTCTTAAAGCGGGTTGATACAGCATCCTTGGAGAAATGAGGGTTAAGGGTCTTGCATTGATTACTTTGGTGGACCTGGGATTTGAACCCACAACCTTCAGACTGATAACCCAACACCCTAAACTACCACAATTTATATTTACATTGCATTGCATTTGGTCATATAGCAGACGTTTTTATCCAAAGGGACTTACAAGGTGATCACAGGGTTCATCACAACATCATTGGAGCAATGAGGGTTAAGAGTCTTGCTCAAGGACCCACAGTGGTAACTTTTGTGAACCTGAGATTTGAACCTGTAACCTTCTGACTGATAGCCCCTCTCTATAACCACTGAGTTACCACACCTTATATTTACATTTACATTACATTTGGTCATTTAGCCGACGCTTTTATCCAAAGTAAATTACATACAGGGTTGATACAGCATC
>JAFMOD010000507.1:420834-432307 GCA_019802435.1 Corydoras maculifer
TATATATATATATATATATATATATATATATATATATATATATATATATATATATATATATATATTCATTCATTCATTATCTCCCGCTTATCCTCTATTAGGGTCGCGGTGGGGTTCCCCATGCCCATCCAGGGGAGAACGTCTCGGGCGCTGGGCAGATACACCCAGGACAGGGCGCCAATCCATCGCTGGGCACACACTCACTCACACATACACACTCTATATGGGGCAATTTTGAGAATTCAATTAACTTGATCCATGTTTTTGGACTTTGGGAGGAAACCGGAGAACCCGGAGGAAACCCACGCAGACACGGGGAGAACATGGAAACTCCACCCAGATGGGGATTCGAACCGGGAATCCCTAGCGCTGAGAGGAGAACATGCTAACTACTAAGCCACCTATATATATTAATATATATATATATATATATATATATATATATATATATATATATATATATATATATATATATATATATATATACATATATATATATTAATGTTTTATTTTGAACAATGTTGTAAATATCAGGACTGTGGATTTTATGGAAACATTCTTTTTTAAATGGACCGGCTTTAATTATTCATCCACAGATTGAAAGCAGAACTCAGGCTTCTGGGTCATGCAACCTGGCAGGCTTCGCCCCGCTTCTGGGGGGTCTCCAGGCCACGCACTGTTCTAAAGCTGTACATTTATCTGGAACTATGGAACATGGAAAAGCAGAATAGAAGCACACGATGTCCTACAATCTGAAATCCTCACTTGATTCTGATGCAAGCAGACATACTGTGTAAATCCCAACAGCACTTCCCTTAGGGCAACACTGTTGCCATCTGGGTTCTGGTCTCTGAAAGGCAGCGGAGCAAGGGTAAGAGGTTGTGACTGGTTCCGCAGAAATGTAAACTTGTACTGAGATTGGTGTACATTAGTCTGAATGTTCACGCTGTCAGTTGGAGCAGCACCACCGTGTGATGGGTACCAATGAATGCTCTTGGCGCTCCGGTCTAGCCTGTGGAGTATGGGATCATCATATTCACATGGCTTTGATGTGGCCCCTCAAAGAGTCTCGAAACTGCCTGATGGGAGCTCAGTATGATGTACCATGGAGAGCAGGACCTGGGAGATAGGCAGTGTTGGGAAAATAAGAAGAGCATTAGTCACTGTGGGACATTGGGGGGGAAAAAAAGACACTATTAGTGGAAAGAGGAGCTAGAATAAGAAGCCGTGTCACGGTGAGTGGGAGAAGGACGGCATTAGTAGCAGTGAGACAGCTGAAGAAAGAGGGATTACTGTGAGGGTGAGAAGCTGCAATAATGAGACAGTCGGCATAAAGGATGGCATTCCGTGCGATAGGGCAGCGATTAAAAAAAAAAATTGTTCATCCAAAGGAGGGATACAGTATTAAGGACAATGGAGAGACATTGTTAGTTTAAGTAGCTGAGACATAAGGTATCAGAAGCAGAGCAGAACATGTGGAGATTAGCATTAGTGTAAGTAGAAGTGAAATAATGAGACAGCTGTACTGGTTTAGTTATCCGCTGATCTTTATATAGTCTGTTCTGCGTACAGTAGAACACTGTATACCATCATAACAGTGAGAGAAACCCACATTAAATACTCGGACAGCACAACATAAACATCTTTTCCAGATTCCTTGACCTAAAAGATTTATAGACCAGCGGACATTTCATTTGTTCCATCCATCCATCCATTATCCTCCACTTTAAGGAGGGGCCACATCAAAGCCTTTTCTTGTCTGTTTCTTTTGAGGTGTGACCAGCTTCCTGGAGATCTTCATCCATGGCTCTGCCGACGAACACTGGATGGAACCTGAATATTAATTGGACTGGCGGTCCTGCAGGACGCCCCCTAATATAGTTTTTCCATTTGTTAAATATCTGAACATTGCTGTCCTACATTGTTGTTGCTGCCGGCCGCTCAAGGAGGATGAGTCCCCCACTGAGTCTTGGTCCTCCCAAGGTTTCTTCCTTGAATAACAACATAACAGGTTTTTTCTTGCCACTGTCGCTTCGGCTTGCTCTTTGGGGGTTTAAAGGCTTTTCATTCTGTAAAGCTGCTTTGTGACAATGTACTGTTGTAAAAAGCGCTGTATAAATAAATAACTTGAACTTGAACTTATCCTCTACTAGGGTCGCGGGGGGTTCCCCATGCCCATTCAGGGGAGAACGTTTCGGGCGTTGGGCAGATACACCCAGGACAGGGCACCAATCTATCACTGGGCACACACTCACTCACACAAACACACTCTCTCACACAGACACACTCACTCACACACTATATGGGGCAATTTGGAGAATTCAGTTGACCTTGATCCATGTTTTTGGACTGTGGGAGGAAACCGGAGAACCTGGTGGAAACCTACGCAGACACGGGGAGAACATGGAAACTCCACCCAGATTGGGATTCGAACCTGGAATCCCTAGTGCTGAGAGGAGAACATGCTAACCACTAAGACACTGTCCACCCTCCGGGTTTTAACAACCTTTTTAGTTTAATTATACAGAATTAAAACTTCTGTTATTTGCGTTTCTGTTCAATTGGACTCAGCTGCTCCAAATTGCCCTATATAGAGTCTGTAAAGTCTGTGTGAGTAAATGTGTACCCAGTGATAGATTGTCCTGGGTGTATCTGCCCATCACCTGAAACGTCCTCCCCTGGATGGGCATGGGGAACCCCCCCCACAACCCTAATATGATGGATGGATGGATGAAAATACATACAGTAAGTAATTTATTTCAAGTTCGTCATTTATTTATACCGCGCTTTTGACAACAGTACATTGTCATGAAGCAGCTTTACAGTGTTAAAAGCCTTTAAACCCCAAAGAGCAAGCCGAAGCGACAGTGGCAAGAAAAAACTCCCTGTTATGTTGTTATTTTAAGGAAGAAACCTTGTGAGGACCAAGACTCAGTGGTGGACTCATCCTTCTTGAGTGGCCAGCAGCATCAACAGTGTAGGACACTAATGCACTGATTGTGTGGTGATCATGTGACCTGTATTTAACAATTGGGAAATTATATAAGTCCAAGTAAGATGAGGAAATAAGACGGCTATGATTGTTGTGATTGTGAAAGAGAGAATTCTGCAAGAGAACATTATAGCCACCGAGACAGTAAGACATGTTGGTTTGTAAGAGATCAGCTGTAATGAGACAGCAGGTGAGGGGACGAGACAGAAGTGGTAGTGAGACAGCATGAGTGTGAGGGAAGATGCTGCTTTGGGACAGTGATGATGTGCATGTATAATCCTGTTTGTAGAGTATCTGCAGCATGCTGATATACTCTCACAGATGGCTTTGCTGTAGAAAACACACTCAACACAAGTTGTGCACATAGCATTGAAAAACAATCCGAACACAGTCATGAAACCCACACAACGCATGTGCTACACGTTTACATTTTTACATTAGGTCATTTAGCAGACGCTTTTATGCACAGCTTGGTTGGGGTCAGAATACAGGGTTGATACATAACCCATGGATCAATGAGGGTTAAGGGTCTTGCTCAAGGGCCCACATTGGTAACTGCAGTGGACCTTGGATTTAAACCCCCAACCTTCTGATTGATAACAACACCCAAACCACTGAGCTACCACAGCCTCAGTTTTAACTAAACAACGGCAATAACAACCAGTAAGAAAAGTTTGTGAACAAACTTTAAGTTGACTTAGACTGCTGACTGCAACAAAAAAAAAAAAAAACTAAGAAAAAAACAAAAATAAAAATTCATTCATTCATTCATTATCTCCCGCTTATCCTCTATTAGGGTCGCGGTGGGGTTCCCCATGCCCATCCAGGGGAGAACGTCTCGGGCGCTGGGCAGATAGACCCAGAACAGGGCGCCAATCCATCGCTGGGCACACACTCACTCACACAGACACACTCTATATGGGGCAATTTTGAGAATTCAATTAACTTGATCCTTGTTTTTAGACTGTGGGAGGAAACCGGAGAACCCGGAGGAAACCCACGCAGACACGGGGAGAACATGGAAACTCCACCCAGATGGGGATTCGAACCGGGAATCCCTAGTGCTGAGAGGCGAACGTGCTAACCACTAAGCCACCGTGCCGCCCAAAAATAAATAAATAAATAAAATATGCTAATGTAGAGAACATGACAAAAGTTGACAGTGGCTAACCAAAAGGAGAGAGGAAAAAAGAAAATGTTAGCCTCCGCTCGTCTTCCCCGGGATATCGGCTACGTGGGGAAACTGCGTACGCCGCTCGCGCCTGAAAACATCCACAGGGCACGGCTGCGCGGAGAGGATGCGCAATGCCGAGGCACCTGTGACCGCTAACACGGATAAAACCTGTGCGGGGAAAATGCACAGCGTCGCACCGTCTTCAAACGCGGAATGGAGAGTTCGAAACACCGGGCATGAAAACAGAACAAGAGATTAATTATAAAAAATGGTGTAGGAACACCAACAGAAAGGGGGAAACACAAACGCAACTAACACCGGGATAAGCCCATACAAAGACGTGCACCGGGATAAGTGAACACGTAAACTAAGTATGAAAAACAAAAAACAAAACAAACCAATCACCCAACTAAGACAAAGAGTACATTAATGAGGGACAGGGCACCTGTGACAGAAAAACAAGATAAAAAGAAATAAAAACTTGTAAAGTTGTTGGAATTTCAGAAAAATGCTAACTATGCTCATGTGGAGAACATACCAAACCTCCAGACTTCCAAAGGGTGACGGTGGCTATACAAAAAAAAAGGGAAAGGGAAAAAAAATTGTCTCTGTATATGTATTAATAGCGTTTGCTCCACTTGCACAGCTTTAGGACTTTTTAAATCAGTTTGCAGCATCATCTGTTGCCAGGTTCAAATAATCTGCCCTAAAGCCTGCTAGCATAAAATAAGTGTTGCGCTAACTGATGCTTAAACCAATCAGATTTTGAGTTGGTGACACCGAGCCTCTCTAGCAGGCGTATGTTACATCAGCGTTTTAATGCCCTCTGATTGGATAGTTTACTGCTTCGGTTGGACATTTACAGCAAATTAAATCTTATGCCAGAAGTATAACTCAACTTTTAGCATTAGCATTGGCAATAAAAATGAGTTGATGGAACTAATTAAACTCTTTTAAAGGTGAATTTTTTTTTTAAATAATCAGGATTTAGCGGCACGGTGGCTTACTGGTTAGCACGTTCGCCTCTCAGCACTTCGGATTCCTGGTTCGAATCCCCATCTGAGTGGAGTTTCCATGTTCTCCCCGTGTCCGCGTGGGTTTCCTCCGGGTTCTCCGGTTTCCTCCCACAGTCCAAAAACATAGATCAAGTTGATTGAATTCTCAAAATTGCCCCGTTTAGAGTGTGTCTGTGTGAGTAAGTGTGTGCCCAGTGATGGATTGGCGCCCTGTCCTGGGTCTATCTGCCCAGCGCCCGAGACGTATGGGGAACCCCACTGCGACCCTAATAGAGGATAAAGCGGGAGATAATGAATGAATGAATCAGGATTTAGCGGCACGGTGGCTTAGTGGTTCGCATGTTCGCCTCTCAGCGCTACGGATTCCTGGTTTGAATCCCCATCTGGGTGGAGTTTCCATGTTCTCCCCGTGTCCGTGTGGGTTTCCTCCGGGTTCTCCGGTTTCCTCCCACAGTCCAAAAGCATGGATCAAGTCAATTGAGTTCTCCAAATTGCCCCATATAGATTGTGTTTGTGTGAGTGAGTGTGTCCAGTGATAGATTGGCGCCCTGTCCTGGGTGTATCTGCCCAGCGCCCGAAACATTCTCCCCTGGATGGGGATGGGGAACCCCCATGTGACCCTAATAGAGGATAAAGCGGAAGATAATGAATGAATGAATGAATCAGGATTTATTTCTGAGTTTTATTTTCCTGAATAATAATAATGCATTTTTAAGAGGTTATTGTTGGTGATTGCCCAGCAATAGATTGGCGCCCTGTCCTGGGTCTATCTGCTCAGCGCCCGAAACGTTCTCCCCTGAATAGGCATGGGGAACCCCACCGCAACCCTAATATAGGATAAATATAATATAGAGATAATGAATGAATGAATATTGTTGGTGATTTCTTTATGTGTGGCTAGCTATCTGTAAATAAACGGCATTTTATGCTGCTAGATCTGCCAGATCAGATGTTTTTATCGTCGTAATATAATTATTGGCAGTTGGATTGCTTTGGACAGAGCATCACTGAAGGCCTAGGTGAAGGCCCTCCTCTGTAATCACTATTATAGAATAATGCAAATGTAACGTGTAATAAAGGCATAACGTACCTCTTATTACATCCCTCATCTAATGGATCAGTAGCTAGACATTCAGGTAAATCCAAAAGTACCGTGTGCACTGCCGCTGTACATTCATTCATTCATTCATTATCTCCCGCTTTATCCTCTATTAGGGTCGCGGGGGGGTTCCCCATGCCCATCCAGGGGAGAACGTCCCGGGCGCTGGGCAGACAGACCCAGGACAGGGTGCCAATCCATCGCTGGGCACACACTCACTCACACAGACACAGACACAGCTCTATAGGGGGGATTTTTGAGAATTCAATTAACTTGATCCATGTTTTTGGACTGTGGGAGGAAACCGGAGAACCCGGAGGAAACCCACGAAGACACGGGGAGAACATAGAAACTCCACCCAGATGGGGATTCGAACCGGGAATCCCTAGCGCTGAGAGGCGAACGTGCTAACCACTAAGCCACCGTGCCGCCTGCCGCTGTGCATTTCTAGAAAATCTGAAAGCATGTCAACAGAGCTTATTATGAAATATTCGCAAAATCACTACACGTCTTTTAAAGGCTTTTTTATAGTCGCAGAAAAATTGTGCCGTTTTTCAAACCGTGGCTGCGTTCCAGTCACATTTTCCATTTGCATTTGGGGTACTTAAAATTATTTACTCTCCATTTGCCCTGAAGTGGGGAGTTAAATGAAGCCTCTAATAAATGCAGTACGTCTCGGAATAAGTGAATTGTCATTTGGGTTTTAGGGCTATTATTGGTGTGTGGTCAAATAATTGTGGGGCTAATCCATCCATCCATCAATCTTCTGCTTTATCACCTCACGTGCGGGTGGGGGGGGGGTTCCCCATGCTCATCCAGGGGAGAACGTTTCGGGTGCTGGGTAGATACACCCAGGACAGGACACCAATCTATCACTGGGCACACACTCACTCACACAGACACACTTTATATGGGGCAATTTGGAGAACTCAATTGACCTCGATCCATGTTTTTGGAATGTGGGAGGAAACACGTGGACACGGGGAGAACATGGAAACTCCACCCAGATTGGGATTCGAACAGGGAATCCATAGCACTGAGAGGAGAACATGCTAACCACTAAGCCACCGTGCCACGTGACTAAATTTCTATCCATCCATCCATTATCTTCCACTTTATCCTCTACAAGGGTGGCGGGGGGGTTCCCCATGCCCATCCAGGGGAGAACGTTTCGGGCGCTGGGCAGATACACCCAGGACAGGACACCAATCTATCACTGGGCACACACTTGAACACACTCACACTCGAAACGTTCTCCCCTGGATGGGCATGGAGAACCCACCCCTGACCCTAGTTCCCAGTATATCATTAAGTGAATGATAATAAGATCAGATGGGATGTACAGCAGCAGTCAAAAGTTTGGACAACCCTCCATTTTGCTCCACTTGTTGTCCATGTGATCATTTCCACGTCCTGTAAAGATGGACTTTGTAGTTCTACAATTCAGACTGTAGTCCATCTGTTTGTGAGCTACAGTACATACTGTGTACATCCCCTTTACTCTGTTCTAATGGTCAGGACCTCAATAGTACCACCACAGAGCAGGGGTTATTTGGTTGGTGCATTATTCCTACCCCAGCAGTGTCACAGTGTCAGATATGCTGTTCCTATGGCACAAAGTGTGTGTTTAGATATTAGTTCATAATTTGATATGAATGATGTTTTGAGATTGAAATATTGGGTGGCGGGCGGCACGGTGGCTTAGTGATTAGCTCGTTCTCCTCTCAACACTACGGATTCCCGGTTCGAATCCCAATCTAGGTGGAGTTTCCATGTTCTCTCCGTGTCCGTGTGGGTTTCCTCTGGGTTCTCCAGTTTCCTCCCACAGTCCAAAAACATGGATCAAGTCAATTGAGTTTTCCAAATTGCCCCATATAGATTGTGTCTGTGTGAGTGAGTGAGTGTGTGTCCAGTAATAGATTGGTGCCCTGTCCTGGTCTGCTCATCGCCCAAAACGTTCTGCCCTAGATGGGACCCTAGTAAAGGATAGATAATGGATGAATGGATGGTAAATTGGGTGGCACGGTAGCTTAATGGTTAGCATGTTCTCCTCTCAGCGGTTCAAATCCCAATCTGGGTCTCACAATTTGTGGTGTCCCCAAAACTCATTGTTGTCTCACAATTTAAGGTATCCCCTAAAAACCCATGTTGACGTTGACGTTGCCTAAAGTTTACGGAATCCCTTGCTGGGCTTCACTCAAGCTGAGCTCATCCCTGGTTGCTATTCCGAATTTGGGAAAAACGATTGCAAATGGATCAGCTAGTAAATCCAGCACTTAGACGAATGGTCTGCCGCTCTGTTTTTAGTAATTGAAAAATAAAAGCTGTTTTGCAGTAGACAGCACTTCTGTGCAGTGAATAAATCCCGTCTGTCTTTAGTGGTTGGAATGAGTAACTTGTGCTGATTTCATACTTCATAAAAGAGTCAGGCCTGCAGTTCTTTCATATGCTAGATATTCATATATTCACAAGTCTTCCACGCTCTGCAGAGATTGTTTTAAATTGGGCCGCAGGCAGACGTGGGTGCCAGGGCGTTGGAAGAGATACTGGAGATTAAATTATAGTGGGAGGAAGAAAAAGGCAGTGGAGTGGGAAGCCATTCTGTTTGGGTGGGGAAGGCTTTCTTAGATCTCGCCGAGGATAAAGCTTATATAGAATAATAATAAAACACGCGTACACACACACACACACACACACACACACTTTTTTTTCCTTGACTTGTTCAGCACAGCCACACATCCCATACTAATGTAACATAATTGTAGCTCAGAGGTTGAGTTCCTTACTGCACTCGTAAAACTTTACATTTTCCTCCCAAAGAGCCGTGATAGAAAGAATATGAGAATGCGTCAGGAGATACAGCCAAGCTTGAAATTGGATGCCACGACTTTTCTGTCGTAGATTGTCTGAATCATTGCAGTACACTGATAGTTTGGCAGAGTCGGTGCGATGTGTGTTTCTGTGTCACAGCTGCAAATCACCATGAGAAGAATTCAAAGCTCCTGCATTTGATTAAAAAACGGATTTCTGTTGAGACAGCTTTCGGGGGACCGTATCGCCGAAGTGGGCGGCTTGGTGACTCAGCTCTAGGGATTCCAGGTTCGAACCCCAATTCAGGGGGAGTTTCCATGTTCTCCCTGTGTCCACGTGGGTTTTCTCCCACAGTCCAAAATTGCCCTAATTGCCCAATATAGAGTGTGTGTGTGTGTGTGTGTGAGTGAGTGGTGTGCCCAGTGATAGATTGTTGTCCTGTCCTGGGTGTATCTGCCCAGCGCATGAAACGTTCCCCCCTGGATGGGCATGGGGAACCCCCCCGCGACCCAAGTAGAGGATAAAGCAGAAGATATTGGATGGATGGGGCCGGCACGGTGGCTTAGTGGTTGGCATGTTCTCCTCTCAGCGCTAGGGATTCCAGGTTCGAACCCCAATCTGGGTGGAGTTTCCATGTTCTCCCCGTGTCCACTTTGGTTTCCTCTGGTTCTCCGGTTCCCTCCCACAGTCCAAAATCATGGATCAAGGTCAATTGAATTCTTCAAATTGCCCCATATAGAGTGTGTCTGTGTGAGTGAGTGTGTGCCCAGTGATAGATTGGCGTCCTGTCCTGGGTGTATCTGCCCAGCGTACGAAACGTTCTCACCTAGAGGATAAAGCGGAAGATAATAGATGGATGGGGCCGGCACGGTGGCTTAGTGGTTAGCATGTTCTCCTCTCGGCACTAGGGATTCTGGTTCTCCCAGTGTCCACGTGAGTTTCCTCCCACAGTCCAAAAACATGGCTCAAGGTCAATTGAATTCTCCAAATTGCCCCATATAGAGTGTGTTTGTGTGTGTGTACCCTTTTGGGCACTGCCACCGTCTTTAAGCCATACCACATTGCAGGCCTCTGTCCTTTTCCTTGTTCTTTTTTCTTTCACTCTGACAGATTCTTGTCTATCAGGTATCACTCCTGCAATTCTACGCCATCCGCTCCACCCTGCCTGCACTAGACTGAAGAAACAGTGATTTTATTTATTCTATCGATTCCATGTTGTCAGACGTCTAATAACATTAGGAGCTCTTCAGCAGTGGTTTACTTTGACGTAGACGATGCCCCATAGGATTACATAGTTACAGCCACTGTACACTTGTATTCCTGAAGCATTGTTTTTGTCCCAACTGAAAATCTGGACCCAAAGTAATAAAAACATTTAAGGATGATTTTTAAATTTCTTTTCATGATCCCATTCCCGGGTAACATTCCATTATTATAGTACTGTATCTATAATTATGTTTATTTTTGGAAATATTCGTAATGCATTATAAGTGCATTCATAAAGACTTTATTAAGTATGCATTTGTTATGTAAGACCTTACCTACATCCTGTATTCTTAATGCATCATTAACACATTCATAAAGCGTTATGAAATCTTCATAATGCTTTATAAAACTTGTCTTTGTTAACATCCACAGATGTAAATAACCACTCATTAAGTGTTAAGAATATGCCATAAGGCTTTATGACACAAAGTGGCTGTTATGATCATGGCTAGAAAGGACAGGGTCCAAAACTGTGGAAGGTTCAAGGCTACTCTTTAATGCAGAAGACACCGGGTGAAAAACAGCCATAGCCTGTGAAACACCGTGAACATAACATAAAACAATGTTCCAACATTAAACACATGGAAGGAAGGGCTTTTAAACACTTAAGGGTAGGTCACACGACAAATCTTCACAAATGACAAATAACAGGCTCCAATAGGGGGCGCTGAGGAACCATCCGGTAGTGCCGGCAATACCACCATTGACCAGCAGACCCCTAGTAGAGGATAAAGCGTAAGATAATGAATGGATATATATATATATATATATATATATATATATATATATATATATATATATATATATATATATATATATACATATATATAGGGCGGCACGGTGGCTTAGTGGTTAGCACGTTCGCCTCTCAGCGCAAGGGATTCCCGGTTCGAATCCCCATCTGGGTGGAGTTTCCATGTTCTCCCCGTGTCTGCGTGGGTTTCCTCCGGGTTCTCCGGTTTCCTCCCACAGTCCAAAAACATGGAACAAGTTAATTGAATTCTCAAAATTGCCCCCTATAGTGTGTGTCTGTGTGAGTGAGTGTGTGCCCAGCGATGGATTGGCGCCCTGTCCTGGGTCTATCTGCCCAGCGCCCGAGACGTTCTCCCCTGGAT
>JAFMOD010000507.1:438129-452094 GCA_019802435.1 Corydoras maculifer
GGGGGGGGTTCCCCATGCCCATCCAGGGGAGAATGTTTCGGGCGCTCGGCAGATAGACCCAGGACAGGGTGCCAATCTATCACTGGACACACACTCACTCACACATACACACTCTATATGGGGCAATTTGGAAAACTCAATTGACTTGATCCATGTTTTTGGACTGTGGGAGGAAACCGAAGAACCCCGAGGAAACCCACACGGACACGGGGAGAACATGGAAACTTCACCCAGATTGGGATTCGACACTAAGTCTCATGCTGCCCATGACTGATTCCCTATCATCCAAGCCCTCCATCCATCCATTATCTTCCACTTTATCAGCTACTAGGGCGGTGGGGGGGGTTCCCTATGCCCATCAAGTGGAGAACATTTCGGGCGCTGGGCAGATACACCCAGGACAGGGTGCCAATCTACCACTGGACACAAACACACTCACACAAACACACTCTATATGGGGCAATTTGGAGAATTCAATTGACCTTGATCCATGTTTTTGGACTGTGGGAGAAAACCGGAGAACCCACGGTTTCCTCCCATGTTCTCCAACGCGAATACGGGGGGAACATGAAACACCTCATGCCGCCCATGACTGATTCCCCATCATCCAAGTCATCCATCCATTATCTTCTGCTTTATCCTCTATTAGGGTCGTGGGGGGGTTCCCCATGCCCATCCAAGGGAGAACGTTGGGTGCTGGGCAGAACCCAGGGGAAACCCACGTTGACACGGAGAACATGGAAACTCCACCAGATTGGGATTCGAACCGGGAATCCCTAGTGCTGAGAGGAGAACATGCTAACCACTAAGCCACCGTGCCGCCCTCAATCTAAGCATGTGAACTAAATTCCATTTATATTCAGAAGAAGACGGCTGTCTCTAGAATCTGGAAACACGAGTAGAGTTGTAGTTACTTAGTATGATAAGATTTATTACATGAATGGATTCTAAAATGAAGCAGCTTATGGTTTCACACCAGAGGACTGAACAAACATTAATTACAGTAACGCAGTACAGATTCAAAGTCATCATTACATCTGGTTTAGGTTCTATAGCTGGAATAAGGGTTTGGTTTTGGTTGAGTTCTCTCTCATTAGAGAGGCTGAGAACAGAAGAAAGCCATTTTGTTACAGCTTACACAGAGATGACAGCGTGTTAAACATTCATTCATTCATTCATTATCTCCCGCTTATCCTCTATTAGGGTCACGGTGGGGTTCCCCATGCCCATCCAGGGGAGAACGTCTCGGGCGCTGGGCAGATAGACCCAGGACAGGGCGCCAATCCATCGCTGGGCACACACTCACTCACACAGACACACTCTAAACGGGGCAATTTTTTTTTTTTTGAGAATTCAATTAACTTGATCCATGTTTTTGGACTGTGGGAGGAAACCGGAGAACCCGGAGGAAACCCATGCAGACACGGGGAGAACATGGAAACTCCACCCAGATGGGGATTCGAACCGGGAATCCCTAGCGCTGAGAGGCGAACGTGCTAACCACTAAGCCACCGTGCCGCGTGTTAAACATATTGGGAGAAATAGAATATTATATTTATTTTTGTGTAATGTGTTGTATGTCACGCTGGCTTAGTGGTTAGCATGTTCTCCTCTCAGCACTAGGGATTCCCGGTTCGAGTCCCAATCTGGTGGAGCTTCCATGTTCTCCGTGTCCATGTGGGTTTCCTCCAGGTTCTCCGGTTTCCTCCCACAGTCCAAAAAAAATGGATCAAGGTCAATTGAATTCTCCAAATTGCCCCATATAGAGTGTGTCTGTGTGAGTGAGTGTGTGCACAGCGATAGATTGGCATCCTGTTTTGGGTGTGTCTGCCCAGTGACCAAAACGTTCTCCCCTGGATGGGCATGGGGAACCCCACCACGACCCTAGTACAGGATGATAATGAAGAGGAAGATAATGGATGAATAATTAACATCAGGGCGGCATGGTGGCTTAGTGGTTAACATGTTCTCCTCTCAGCACTAGCGATTCCAGTTCGAATCCCAAACTGGGTGGAGTTTCCATGTTTTCCCCGTGTCCGTGTGGGCTTCCTCCTATTCCTCCGGTTTCCTCCCACAGTTCAAAAACATGGCTAAAAGTCAATTGAATTCTCCAAATTGCCCCATATAGAGTGTGTCTGTGTGAGTGAGTGTGTGCCCAGCGATAGATTGGTCTCCTGTTCTGGGTGTGTCTGCCCAGTGACCAAAACGTTCTCCCCTGGATGGGCATGGGGAACCCCCCCGCGACCCTAGTACAGGATAAAGAGGAAGATAATGGATGGATGAATAATTAACATCAGGGTGGCACAGTGGCTTAGTGGTTAACATGTTCTCCTCTCAGCACTAGGGATTCCCGGTTCGAATCCCAAACTGGGTGGAGTTTCCATGTTCTCCCCGTGTCCGTGTGGGCTTCCTCCTGTTCCTCCGGTTTCCTCCCACAGTCCAAAAAAATGGATCAAGGTCAAATGAATTCTTCGAATTGCCCCATATAGAGTGTGTTTGTGTGAGTGAGTGTGCGCACAGTGATAGATCGGCGGCCCTTCCTGGGTGTATCTGCCCAGCGTATAATGTTTTCCCCTGGATGCCCCCCCGTGACCCTTGTAGAGGATAAAGCAGAAGATACTGGATGGATGGAAATATATATATAATAGTTGTAGCAACTAATGTGGATGCTCTATTTGTCTACAATTTATTTCTTGGGCTCAACTTTTTACTTTTTACTTGTCAATACTGTAATTATAATTTTCCAGGCCTCCTGGTCCACCCTCCACAAAGTTGTTGCCCAGACTGCAGCTCGAAGCCTCCTAATATTCTTTACCAAACAGCCGAGGTATATTACATTTAATTGGACTGCACAGTCTGCAAACTGGAGTTTGCTTGTTAGTCTTATGAGTGGATCTTTGTTGCCCACTTGCCGGCCAGCGGTGATGCTTATTACCGCTTACAGTGGCAATCAACAAATCCTGCAACCTTGGCATTCAGTAGGCCTCGTCTTGTTTGTTTTCCCAGATCAGTCACAACGAACTCGTTTTTTGGCCAAGCAGAGCTACAGTCAGTGAGAACTGTAATGGTCTTGAGAACATATCCCGAAGAAAACTTAAATGAGTATCCCAAATCGGACGAATCGACAATCGGATCATCGGGTAATATAGGTTTAAACTTCAGGCGACAGCAAATTGATTAAGCACTAAATCATGGCAGGGAACATTTTTCAAACCCAAAATACATTACGGTATGTGTAGTAAATTGTCAGGAGTTCCAAAAGCAAAGATCCCCAAGGCGTGGGTTAGTGGGACTGCCAATAAACTTTAAGCAAATCAAGTTTAGGAACAAACTGGGCTGAGCGACTCTGTCAATGCCGTCCACCATCGTTTCAAACTAGAGCAGGATGCAGGATTTACTCAACATCTATATTTTGTGCACAGAAATGAGATTAACGAGAGGGAAATCTCAGAGGAACAGATCTATGAGCAACCAGAGTATAATCCAATAAATGTTACACTTCCTTATTTAGAATGGCACATTTTGCCATATTGACATAATAAGGATGTTTAATTGGCTTCGATGTGCTTAAAGAGATATGGATATCTTATTGCAACACTGTTGTCTAACTCCATAAACACACACACACACACACACACACACACTTAAAAACATTTTCTGGACCAAAACAAGCATGTTTATTTTTGAAGGATGTGGGCCTTGTGGGGCGGCACGGCGGCTTAGTGGTTAGCATGTTCTCCTCATCACTCAGCACTAGGGATTCCCGGTTCCAATCCCAAACTGGGTGGAGTTTCCATATTCTCCCCGTGTCCACATGGGTTTCCTCCGGGTTCTCCGGTTTCCTCCCACAGTCCAAAAACATGGATCAAGTCAATTGAGTTCTCCAAATTGCCCCATATAGAGTGTGTCTGTGAGTGAGTGAGTGTGTGCCCAGCGATAGATTGGCATCCTGTCCTGGATGTATCCGTCCAGTGCGCGAAACGTTCTCCCCTGGATGGGTATGGGGAACCCCTCCCCCACGACCCTAATAGATGATAAATCAAAAGATAATGGATGGATGGATTTTACATTAAACAAACATAACAAAAGAAAAGGAAATTATTTTTAGGGCACGTAGCACATCCTACTGTTATGATCCGCCGAGGCCACGGCTAGAAAGGACAGAATTCAAAACTGTAGATGGTTCAAGAGTAGTCTTTACTGCAGAAGACACCGGGTGAAACACAGCCATGGCACATGATACGACATGAAAATAACATAAAACAATGTTCCAACACTAAACACAGGGAAGGAAGGACTTTCCTGACACAACCCTCATCCTCTACCAGGCCTGGGGACACACAGACTATATAGGGACAATTTAGAACAGCCGTTTCTCCTTAAATCCATGTTTTTGGACTGTGGGAGGAAACCGGAGAACCCGGAGAAAACCCTCACGGACACGGGGAGGACATGGAAACTCCACCCAGATTGGGATTCAAACCTGGAATCCCTAGCGCTGAGAGAAGAACATGCTAACCACTAAGCCACCTACAGTTATCAGTTCTTTAATCCTTATTAATAAACAATATTATTATTTCAGGTGAGGGCGGCATGGTGGCATCTGGATGGCGTTTCCATGTTTTGTCCATGTGGGTTTTCTAGGGGGCGCTAAGGAAGCATCCGGTAGTGCCGTCAATTCCACCATTGACCAGCAGACCCCTAGTAGAGGATGAAGCGGAAGATAATGAATGGATATATATATATATATATATTAGATATCATGGCTTAGTGGTTAGCATGTTCTCCTGTCAGCGCTAAGGATTCCTGGTTTGAATTCCAATCTGGGTGGAGTTTCCATGTTCTCTCCGTGTCCGTGTGGGTTTCCTCGGGTTCTCCGGTGTCCTCCCACAGTCCAAAAAACATGGATCAAGGTCAATTGAATTCTCCAAATTGCCCCATATAGAGTGTGTCTGTGTGAGTGAGTGTGTGCCCAGTGAAAGATTGGTGCCCAGTCCTGGGTGTATTTGCCCAGCGCCCGAAATGTTCTCTTCTGGATGGGCATGGGGTACACCCCTGCGACCCCCACCCTAGTAGAGGATAAAGCAGAAGATGATGGATGGATTAGTTCAGATAAAACAAACTGAAAACAATTTGTGCATTAAATGGATTGTAATTCAGTGAAAATTTGTTCTAATACGCAGGCACGACTTGGAGTCTGTGTCCTGAGAGAAAAAGTTAAAGGTTGCCAGTTGTGCGTGCAGGTTGAAGGAGATTAATTACATTACGGAGCATGAAATTAGAGATGGAATGAAGTTATCAGTGTAGCATTAAGCATTCTAGCATCCTTAAATGACAATGCAAATGAGCTCGTAATTAATACAATATGAAGTTTTTCACAGCTTGACAATTAATTTCCAGCACTGGTGGCCATTGTTCAGTGACTGAGTGATTATAGATGTAAGCAGGCAGTCTGCGGCTCGGTGCAGTTAATCGCTAAAGCCGTTTAGTTAAGGCTAGCGGAGTTCTGAAAGAAAATGCAAACTAGCGAGACAGAAAATGAGGATATAGGACACCAAAACCTAATGCACAGAGTAAAAAGGTTCTCCATTTTACGCAAGGGCTTATATAAGATTCTATTTATAGCCGTATGAATATACAAGAGGGCGGCAGGGTGGCTTAGTGGTTAGCATGTTCTCCTCTCAGCTCGAGGGATTCCAGGTTCGAATCCCAATCTGGGTGGAGTTTCCATGTTCTCCCCGTGTCCTCGTGAGTTTCCTCGGGGTTCTCCGGTTTCCTCCCACAGTCCAAATATAGGGAACAAGGTCAATTGAGTTGTCCAAATTGCCCCATATAGAGTGTGTCTGTTTGAGTGAGTGTGTGCTCAGCGATAGATTGGCGTACTATTCTGGGTGTATCTGCCCTGACGTTCTCCCCTGGATGGGCATGGGGAACCCCGCGCGACCCTAATAGAGGATAAAGCAGAAGATAATGCATGGATGGTATGTTGGGGACATCATGTGTCCTGATGCTTCTGTCCCTGATGCTGTCCCTCTACTAGGGTTGTGGGGGGGTTCTCCGTGCCCATTCAATCTATCACTGGTAACACACACACACACACACAATATATAGGGCAATTTGGGGAATTCAATTGACCTTGATCCATGTTTTTGGACTGTGGGAGGAAACCGAAGAACCCGGAGGAAACCCACACGGACACGGGGAGAACATGGAAACTCCACCCAGATTGGGATTCAAACCGGGAATCCTTAGCGCTGAGAGGAGAACATGCTAACCACTAAGCCACCGTGCCGCCCTACATACCAACATTCAAAAAAAAAGTAATTCACAATCGGCGGCACGGTGGCTTAGTGGTTAGCATGTTCTCCTCTCAGTACTAGGGATTCCCGGTTTGAATCCCCATCCGGGTGGAGTTTCCATGTTCATCCCGTGTCCGCGTGGGTTTCCTCCGGGTTCTCCGGTTTCCTCCCACAGTCCAAAAACATGGATCAAGTCAATTGAATTCTCCAAATTGCCCCATATAGAGTGTGTCTGTGAGTAAGTGTGTGCTCAGTGATGGATTGGCGCCCTGTCCTGGGTCTGTCCAGCGCCCGAGACGTTCTCCCCTGAATGGGCATGGGGAACCCCACCACGACCCTAATAGAGGATAAGCGGGAGATAATGGATGGATGAATAATTCACAATCATATAACCCACTTATTCTTCTAAAAAGAGCCAGAACGTGATGTAAATAAAGGACACATTTATCAGATCGTTTACCTAAAACTATGAACGCAATTAAAGATCTTGAGCGTTCTGAAGCATGAAGTCATTAGACCTTAAATATATCAGCTCAGCAGAATTATTTATTCATTTGGGAGAGGCCCAGATCTTGCAAGTACAACTTTAGCCTAAAGGCTTTACTGAAAGGAATTTCACACAAATTACTTTATGCCTCTGTTCCGTCCCTGAAGTCTGCGGCGTTGTTCGAGTGATAGACAGCGAACCTGACAGACAGCAATCCAAGGTCACATTTTTATTGGCTGGAATGAAGTAAACTGTTCAAAACATCGCACCTCGAAAATGGGGCTTTTAAACACAATTGTATTTTCATCCAACCCTCCATCCATTATGTTCCACTTTATTCTCTACTAGGGTTGCGGGGGGGTTACCCATGCCCATCCAGGGGAGAATGTTTCAGGTGCTGGGCAGATACACCCAGGACAGGACGCTGGGCACACACTCACTCACACAGACACACTCTATATGGGGCAATTTGGAGAACTCCGTTGACCTTGATCCATCTTTTTGGATTAGATTGGATTGGATTCAGGTTCCACAATTAGAACCTGGAAGACATAGTGCTGAGGAAAATGTGCCAACCACTAAGCCACCATGCTGCCCCAAACACCTGATATAAAAAAGAATAACATTACAAATAAAATGGGGTGGGGTGCAGGGTAGGATAATAATCAGGCTTGATCATTCTATTTGGTTTTCCATAACTAGTGACTTGAGTTGTTTTCATTTTGGATTATCTTCGGCTTTATCCTCTATTAGGGTCGTGGGGGGGGGGGGTTGCCCATCCAGGGACAGGACGCCAATCTATCGCTGGACACACACTCAATCACACACAAACACACTCTATATGGGCCAATTTGGAGAATTCATTTCACCTTAATCCATGTTTTTGGACTGTGGGAGGAAACCCACACAGACACGGGGAGAACATGGAAACTCCACCCAGATTGGGATTCAAACCTCAAGCCACCGGGCCCGCTATTATTATTCATACATTATCTTTCGCTTTCTCCTCTATTAGGGTCGCGGGGGGTTCCCCATGCCCATCCAGGGTAGAATGTTTCGGGCACTGTGCAGATACACCCAGGACAGGACGCCAATCCATCTCTCGGCACACACTCACTCAAACAGACACACTCTACATGGGGCAATTTAGAGAACTCAATTGACTTGATCCATGTTTTTGGACTGTGGGATGAAACCGGAGAACCCGGAGGAAACCCACACGGACACGGG
Source organism: Corydoras maculifer (assembly GCA_019802435.1). Taxonomy (NCBI): domain Eukaryota; kingdom Metazoa; phylum Chordata; class Actinopteri; order Siluriformes; family Callichthyidae; genus Corydoras; species Corydoras maculifer. The sequence goes on from JAFMOD010000507.1 coordinate 446,146, forward strand.
GAGAACATGGAAACTCCACCCAGAGCGGGATTCGAACCGGGAAACCCTAGCACTGAGAGGAGAACATGCCAACCGCTAAGCCACCGTGCCGCCTATATATATATATATATATATATATATATATATATATATATGCCCCTATTAGGAACATTAACCAATCATAGTTGCCTTTAAGTACATATATACAGAGACAGGGACAGAACGACTGTCCTCTAAGTTCGTTACAGCAGAATGGAGGAACATGAGCCTCATTTACCCTCGTTGGTAAGAACGATGTTGGGTGTGTAGGAGCTGGCCCTGAGAGATTAGAGAGAAATTAAGAATGAAATTCAGAATTTATTGCATGAACTATTAATAAACACAGTCCTAAATTATTTCTTTGAATTATATTGCCGGCACAAAGTGCATTCATTAACACTGGGGTTTAACTGTGTATTAACTCGGGGTCAGTGTAGTAATTACAGGCTCTATTATTAGTCCACTCTCTCCATTTCATCTGGTACTAGCAGCACGGTTTAAAAACCTGCAGTAGAACGGGAACCACGTAGATGTTATTTACACAATTAAAACACCGCCGTTCGTCTTGTCCTCGGTTTAATAATAAAAAAAGAGCAACAACAAACAAAAGTGAAGATCTATACGTCGGTTGGTTTATTGAGTTACTGACCATCCATCCATTATCCTCCGCTTTATCCTCTATTAGGGTCGCGGAGGGGTTTCCCATGCCCATCCAGGGGAGAACGTCTCGGGTACTGGGCAGATACACCAAGGACAGGGTGCCTATCTATCACTGGACACACACTCACTCACACAAACACACTTTATATGGGGCAATTGGGAGAATTCAATTGACCTTGATCCATGTTTTTGGGCTGTGGGAGGAAACCGGACACGTGGAGAACATGGAAACTCCACCCAGATAGGGATTCGAACCTGGAATCCCTAGCGCTGAGAGGAGAACATGCTAACCACTAAGCCACTGTGCTGCTCGAGTTACTGACCAGAAAGAGTTTAATTAAATAAAAAAATTTTTTTGTGTTGATATGGCGGCACGGTGGCTTAGTGGTTAGCATGTTCTCCTCTCAGCGCTAGGGATTCCCGGTTCGAATCCCCATCTGGGTGGAGTTTCCATGTTCTCCCCGTGTCTGCGTGGGTTTCCTCCGGGTTCTCCGGTTTCCTCCCACAGTCTAAAAACATGGATCAAGTTAATTGAATTCTTAAAAATTGCCCCATATAGAGTGTGTTTGTGTGAGTGAGTGTGTGCCCAGCGATGGATTGGCGCCCTGTCCTGGGTCTATCTGCCCAGCGCCCGAGACGTTCTCCCCTGGATGGGCATGGGGAAGCCCACCGCGACCCTAATAGAGGATAAGCGGGAGATAATGAATAATAATGAATAACGTTGATATGAGAGTGATGGATATATTTGGCACTAAATATTAAAATTACTTAAAAAATTGATTATCTTTCACTTAATTTTCCATCCATTGTCTTCCGCTTTATGCTCTTTTAGGGTTGCGTTCCACATGTCCATCCAGGGGAGAACGTTTCGTGCCACCCTCCACTTAATGTTCATTCATTCATTATCTTCTGCTTTATCCTCTATTAGGGTCGTGGGGGGTGCTCTCCATGTCCATCCAGGGGAGAACGTTTCGGGCGCTTGGCAGACACACCTAGAACAGGATGCCAATCTATCACTGGGCACACACTCACACATACACACTCTATATGGGGCAATTTGGAGAATTCAACTGACCTTGAGCCATGTTTTTGGACTGTGGGAGGAAACCAGAGAACCCGGAGGAAACACACGCAGTGAGAACATGGAAACTCCACCCAGATTGGGATTTGAACCTGGAATCCCTAGCACTGAGAGGAGAACATGCCAACCACTAAGCCACCATGCCCGCCCTCCACTTAATGTTATACTTTATAATTTTATACTAGGGTTGCGGGTGGGGGTTGCTCATGCCCATCCATTGGAGAATGTTTTGGGCTTTGGCTAGATACCCCCAGGACAGGGTGCCAATCCATCGGTGGACACACACACACTCACACATACAGAGCAATTTGTATAGGGGCAATATAAAGCAGCCAATAAAGTGGCTGCGTTAAATTGCCCCTATATAGTCTATATGTCTGTGTGAGTAAGTGTCTGCCCAGCGATAGTTTAACACCCTGTTCTGGGTCTATCTGCCCAGTGCCCAAACATGGGACCCCGCCCCCCCACTCCCCCCCCCCCCACACACATACACAACCCTAGTAGAGGATAAAACAGAAGATAATGAATGAATTAATAAATGAATACAAAGTTAATTAACCTCATTTTTTTCAGGAATGTCTTTTATATTTATTCATTCATTCATCCATTATCTTCCACTTTATCTTCTATTAGGGTCGCGGGGGGGGGGGGGGGGTTCCACATGCCCATCCCGGGGAGAACGTTTCGGGTGCTGGGCAGATACACCCAGGACAGGGCGCCAACCTATTGCTGGGCTGTTTTTTATATATATTTTATACAAATGTACAAAACCAGTTATAAGAACTTGTAGAAAGCCTTTGTACATTTGGAATAATATTATGCACCCTTTTAGAATTAAGCTCCATAGTGCATAACCTTCCAAAGTTCTCTCATGTGACTCCACTAATGAGATCACTTCACTGACTTCCTGGTACAGCAAAAATCAAATCTAAAGGTCTTAATATGCATTCCTGACCTCAGGGGGCTCTGCAGCACTCTTCTTTCGGCTCGGAATTCCACACCTGCACACTTCAGCATTATACCATGTGATGTCGTTCTGCAGGATCTTAGCATGCGTTATGTCACTGCTTTGATGTGACGGGTCCTTAGTAGTAAAAAAGTTACTCTGATCTCAGTTTTTTATTAAATAACACTGAACCTCACTTCACAGGAAGGCTAACATCATCAGACAGATGTAGGGGGTGTGGCAGCTCAGTGGTTAGGGTGTTGGGCTGTCAATCTGAAGGTATCAATCGGGGGTTCAAATCCCAGGTCCGCTGACGTTACCGATGTTGACCCTCTTTGCTCCCGGGATGCTATGACCATCAAGTTGGGTCAGTTTTGGATGAAAGTATCTGCTAAATTTTATTTTATTTTATTATTCATTTATTATTTTTATTGTATTTATTATACATTTTTATTAAATGAAATTTAATTTCAATGTAATGGAAATTGCTTGCAAAGACAGGGTGCCAATCTATTGCTGGGCACACAATCACTCACACAGACACTCTATATTGGGCAATTTCAATTGGGGCAATTTAAAGCAGCCATTTAAGTGGCTGCTCTAAATTACCCCTATATACTGTAGTCTGTGTGTGTGTGTGTGTGTGTGCCCAGTGATGGATCGGTGCCCTGTGCTGGGTGTATCTGCCCAGTGCCCGAAACATTTACTATAGGGAAAATTATAAGAGAAGGTTTTGGGCGCTGGGCAGATACACCCAGCACAGGGGGCAAATCTATCACTGGGCACACACTTACTCACACAGCCACACACACACTCTATATGGGGCAATTTGAAGAATTCAATTGACTTGATCCTTGTTTTTGGACTGTAGGACGAAACCGGAGAACCCGGAGGAAACCCATACGGACACAGAGAACACTTTATCCTATACCTGGGTCGCGGGTGGGTTCTCCATGTCCATCCAGGGGGGGGACATTTCGGGCGTGCCACCGTGCCACCGTGCCACCCTCCACTTAATGTTCATCCATCCATTATCTTCTGCTTTATCCTCTATTAGGGTTGCGGTGGGGTTCTCCATGTCCATTCAGGGGAGAACATTTCGGGCGCTGGGCAGATAGACCCAGGACAGGGCACCAATCTATCGCTGGACACACACTCACTCACACAGACACATACACTCTCTATATGGGGCAATTTAGAGCATTCATTTGACCTCAATCCATGTTTTTGGACTGTGGGAGGTAACTGGAGAACCCGGAGGAAACCCACACGGACACAGAGAACGCTTTATCCTATACCTGGGTCGCGGGTGGGTTCTCCATGTCCATCCAGGGGGGGGACATTTCGGGCGCTGGGCAGATACACCCAGGACAGGGCACCAATCTATCGCTGGACACACACTCACTCACACAGACACATACACTCTCTATATGGGGCAATTTAGAGCATTCATTTGACCTCAATCCATGTTTTTGGACTGTGGGAGGTAACTGGAGAACCCGGAGGAAACCCACACGGACACAGAGAACACTTTATCCTATACCTGGGTCGCGGGTGGGTTCTCCATGTCCATCCAGGGGGGGGACATTTTGGGCGCTGGGCAGATACACCCAGGACAGGACACCAATCTATCGCTGGACACACACTCACTCACACAGACACACTCTATATGGGGCAATTTGGAGCATTCAATTGTCCTCAATCTATTTCTTTGGACTGTGGGAGGAAACTGGAGAACCCGGAGGAAACCTACACGGACACAGAGAACGCTTTATCCTATACCATCCAGGGGAGAACATTTCGGGCGCTGGGCAGATACACCCAGGACAGGGCACCAATCTATCGCTGGACACACACTCACTCACACAGACACATACACTCTCTATAAGGGGCAATTTAGAGCATTCATTTGACCTCAATCCATGTTTTTGGACTGTGGGAGGTAACCGGAGAACCCGGAGGAAACCCACATGGACACGGGGAGAACATAGAAACTCCATCCAGATTGGGATTCGAGCTGTGAATCCCTAGTGCTGAGAGGAGAACATGCTTCATAGTAAATGTCATAGTCTTTCAGAACCCTATAAGTTCATTCTCAGCCCTTCATTTGGATTGGGATCAGAATCCCGGGACTGAATCCATTCTAAATCACAAACTCTTACCTCCATATGCATTTCCTCAATCTGAAGCTTACCCAAATGTTTTTGCGAGCCAGGCGAAGCATGAGGTCCTGCAGATAGTCATTAGCCAGGCGCAATTACATGCCTCCAGTGACCCAGACAGTCTGTTCACCTCTAGACTTAATGCAATTTAAATCACATAGACTGCACGAGTGATGGATGAGCCCATTGCGTCCTCGCGCGTGGATTCTGGGTTTTGTCGCGCTCGCCGCCGCCACCGCCTCTCGTTTGTGTACGGGAGCTTTTCATTGCACAGAAATGACTATTGATCATCAGAAACGGTCCTCATGAGTCAGGGAAAGCACAGCATCACACATTAGCATGCTAAAATCCATAGTTCTCACTAAAGCTGCAACATTGTGCAAATGTGTGTGTGTGTGTGTGTGTGTGTGTGTGTGTGTGTGTGTGTGGCAATGAGTGTGCGCGAATATGCATCATTTACTGATGGCATTAGCCGGACAGCTGTAATCTGAATCCATCTGTCGGAAGCTCATGATCATCACTGAGTCCAGGGGGAGCTGAAAATACTTTGGAACATGAGCACACACACACACACACACACTCACACACTCACACACACACTCACACACACACGGAAACACACTTCCTCTCACATTCTGACACGTTGTGTAAATGAATACTCGTGGCAGGATTTTATTATGCCATTAACAGTTCATTTGAGTCGGTAATTAAAAATATCCAACGGGCCGAAATGAACCAATCAGGTGTCCCCTGGGAGAATCACCTTGCCGGGGACAGTACCACATACGGACAAGAACCTCGAGATTGTTAGCCAGGAAGAGTTAGGTGGGCGAGCTGCACTGGACATGTGTGTGGAAATGTTTAGCACTTGCGTTAAACAGATGATAAACTCGGGTTTATGTGGAATACGGGGGTCGGCTTGGGACAATTTCAAAACTCAATTCGGCGGCACGGTGGCTTAGTGGTTAGCACGTTCGCCTCTCAGCGCTAGGGATTCCCGGTTCGAATCCCCATCTGGGTGGAGTTTCCATGTTCTCCCCGTGTCTGCGTGGGTTTCCTCCGGGTTCTCCGGTTTCCTCCCA
>JAFMOD010000507.1:459229-480876 GCA_019802435.1 Corydoras maculifer
TCCAGGGGAGAACGTCTCGGGCGCTGGGCAGATACACCCAGGACAGGGCGCCAATCCATCGCTGGGCACACACTCACTCACACAGACACACACTTTTTTTAAATGGGGGGGCACAGTTGCTTAGTGGTTAGCATGTTCTCCTCTCAACACTAGGGATTTCCGGTTCGAATCCCCATCTGGGTGGAGTTTCCATGTTCTCCCCGTGTCCACATGGGTTTCCTCCGGGTTCTCCAGTTTCCTCCCACAGTGCAAAAACATGGATCAAGGTCAATTGAATTCTCCAAATTGCCCCATATAGAGTGTGTGTGTGTGTGAGTGTTTGCCCAGCAATGAATTGGCATCCTGTCCTGGGTGTACCTTCCCAGCACCCGAAACGTTCTTCCCTGGATGGACATGGGGAAGCCCCCTCGACCCTAATAGAGGATGAAGTGGAAGATAATGGATGGATGGGTGACATGTCCAGATGTCTGCTGGGAATGCAGATTCAAATCCCAATCTGGGTGGAGTTTCCATGTTCTCCATGGGTCTCGGTGGGTTTTCTCCTGGTTCTCCGGGTTCCTCTCACAGTCAAGGTGAACTGGCTGCCTATCTAAATTGCCTCTACCTAAATTGCCTCTCTATACAGAGTGCCCCCGTGCCTTTCTGTGAGTGAGTGTGCTCAGCGATGGATCGGCGCCCTGTCTTGGGTGTATCTGCTCATGGATGGGCATGGGGAACCTACCCCGCCCCCTTGTCTGTGGTATATATAATCTGACTGCTGTGAATCAGATTCATAACCCAAAGAGGGTTTCCCTCTAGTGTCTAATCATTGTCACTACCAGTCCACTGCATGAGTCCCGGTTATTGCTCCAGCAATTAATATTCTTTTTATTTGCATAATTTCCAAACATTCATTCATTCATTATCTTCCGCTTATCCTCTATTAGGGTCGTGGTGGGGTTCCCCATGCCCATCCAGGGGAGAACATCTTGGGCGCTGGGCAGATAGACCCAGGACAGGGCGCCAATCCATCGCTGGGCACACACTCACTCACACAGACACACTCTATAGGGGGCAATTTTGAGAACTCAATTAACTTGATCCATGTTTTTGGACTGTGGGAGGAAACCCACGCAGACACGGGGAGAACATGGAAACTCCACCCAGATGGGGATTCGAACCGGGAATCCCTAGCGCTGAGAGGCGAACGTGCTAACCACTAAGCCACCAATTTCCGCCAATTTCCAAACAACGATCATAAATAATAATAAGAGATAAGTACATAAATAAGAGATAATTAAAAATAATAATAACATTCCTAATGCACATTGCTTATTAGCTCAAGCTATAGGACGGAGTTACATCCATCCAGTCTTAATTGCTCTTTGACTTTGTGATCTTGCTTTTTTTCCCTAAGTGCCTGACTCTATTTTTACATCCCTGCTGAAAAATATGATCCTGGGCATTTGGCATCTAAGTGTTGCAGTGCTTAGTAACCACAAAGAGAAAACCAGGAGTTTAAAGTGCTTCTTATAAGAAAAAAATGGTGCATGAAATTCCTCTAGAGGTTCATTATAGAAAAAGATGTCTTCATGTGGGTGTGAGGGAAATGAGAAAGCGCGACATACAGAGAAGAGCTACTGTAGGTGGGTGACTGTTTTAAATTAGCCTGCTTTACACAGCTTTTCATCATAATGCCTGCAAACCATTTGATTATATATATATATATATATATATATATATATATATATATATATATATATATATATATATATATATATATGCGCCCAGCGACAGATTGGCGCCCTGTCCTGGGTCTATCTGCCCAGCGCCCGAGACGTTCTCCCCTGGATGGGCATGGGGAACCCCACCAGGACCCTAATAGAGGATAAAGCGGGAGATAATGAAATAAAATGAAAAAAATATATATACATTGATATGAACAGTATACATATACTGGGGCGGGATGGTGGCTTAGTGGTTAGCATGTTCTCCTCTCAGCATTAGAGATTTGTTTAAATCCAAATCTGGGTGGAGTTTCCATGTTCTCCCCGTGTCCATGTGGGTTTCCTCTGGGTTCTCCGGTTTCCTCTCACAGTCCAAAAACATGGATCAAGTTAATTTAATTCTCAAATTACCCCATATAGAGTGTGTGTGTGTGAGTGAGTGTGTGCCCAGCGATGGATTAGCGCCCTGTCCTGGGTCTATCTGCCCAGCGCCCGAGACGTTCTCCCCTGGATGGGCATGGGGAACCCCACCGCGACCCTAATAGAGGATAAAGCGGGATATAATGAATGAATATATACATATACTGGGGCCGGATGGTGGCTTAGTGGTTAGCATGTTCTCCTCTCAGCATTAGGGATTGGTTTGAATCCCAATCTGGGTGGAGTTTCCATGTTCTCCCCGTGTCCATGTGGGTTTCCTCCGGGTTCTCCGGTTTCCTCTCACAGTCCAAAAACATGGATCGAGGTCAACTGAATTCTCCAAATTGCCCCATATGGAGTGTGTATGTGTGTTTGTGTGAATGAGTTTGTGTGTGTCCAGCGATAGATTGACGTTCTGTCCTGGGTGTATCTGCCCAGCGCCTGAAAAGTGTGATGCTGAAATTTGATTGATGAAATGCTATAATGAGAAAATACACATCTGAAAGCAGCACAGCTGGAGGAATCGCCATGAAAGGAAGCGGACAGACCTTTTACAATTATTTAATAAGTATTCATAGATTACTTTAATAATTATGACTATCATTAATCTGTGATTCAGATATAAAAAAAAAAAAATATATATATATATATATATATATATATAGAGAGAGAGAGAGAGAGAGAGAGAGAGAGAGAGAGAGAGAGAGAGAGAGTGTGTGTGTGTGTGTGTGTGTGTGTGTGTGTGTGTGTGTGTGTGTGTGTGTGTGTGTGTGTGAGGGAGTGAGTGCGTTACATATATAATAGGGGCTAATGTTCGGCCATCAGTAATTGTTGTATTGTATTGTATTTAACTTCTATACTAAAATGATGTGTAATGGGTGGTTCTAAAATATATCCAGACACACACACACACACACACACACACACACACACACACACACACACACACACACACACACACTCACACTCCCTCACTCTATAATGAGAAAATACACATCTGGAAGCAGCGCAACTGGGGGAAACCCTATGAAAGGATACTTATTTAATAAAGGCTACTAATTTAATAAGTAATCAGTCAGAGGTTCATACATGAATGATCATGTGATTATCATTAGTCTGTGTTTCATAAAATTTTATGCCTTGAAAGAAGGATTTGAAATCCCTTATGGTCTGTCATATGGTCACCCTTGATCCATGGTTTTGGACTGTAGGAGGAAACCGGAGAACCCGGAGGAAACCCACATGGACATGGACACTGTGAGAACATGGAAACTCCACCCAGATTGGGATTCGAACCAGGAATCCCTAGTGCTGAGAGGAGAACATGCTAACCACTACGCCACATTGCTGCCATATATATATATATATATATATGTTACTATTTATGTTATTGTTGGGCCATCGGTGATTTGCATTTTATTCAACTTCTATAGTGAAATGATGTGTAATGGGTGGTTCTAAAATATGTCGGAGTGAAGAGCAACTACACACACACACAAACACACACACACACACACTTTCATTTCCATTCCCAGTACCCTTTATCCGTCCCACCTTATTTGGTGGCCCACAGTGTCAGTTTTGTTGGAAACGTTTAGGTGCTTATGCTCTGGCTCACAGTTAATGAAGCTTGCTGACAGAACTGTTAGAGCATGCACCCTGCTGGACCTGAAAGCTGGATGTTAACTCCCTCAGATGATGGCTTTGATGAGAAATTAGTAGGTTGGCTTTGAACTAGGCTTGCTGTCCGTTTTAGAGGAAGTGCCTCCTCAAAGGAACTCTTCACATTAATTTGAGGTCATTTTAGATGATCAAAATAAACGCGACTTCTGAAGTTCTTTGCGAGCTGGGATGGCATTTCATTACCGCTGACACTGCAGCACACTGTGAATGTGGCTCTCATTACACAAACTCCACAATTTATGTTTTAACATGCATGGAAATCTTGAACACTGGGGTGGATATGAATAATTATTATTTTAGGAGAAAACTAGATGTGCTGCTCGTCTATCTGTCTAAAGTTTTATTAAAGAACTCTAACACTGGTTATCTCACTATACTTCTATTGAAATATATCCATCCATCCATTATCTTCTGCTTTATCCTCTATTAGGGTCGCGGGGGGGTTCCCCATGTCCATCCAGGGGAGAACGTTTTGGGTGGTGGGCAGATAGACCCAGGACAGGGCGCCAATCTATCACTGGGCACACACTCACTCACACAAACACACCCTATATGGGGCAATTTGGAGAATTCAATAGACCTTGATAGCACATTCGCCTCTCAGCACTAGGGATTTCCGGTTTGAATCCCCATCTGGGTGGAGTTTCCATGTTCTCCCCGTGTCTGCGTGGGTTTCCTCCGGGTTCTCCAGTTTCCTCCCACAGTCCAAAAACATGGATCAAAGTCAGTTGAGTTCTCCAAATTGCCCCATATAGAGTGGGTTTGTCTGAGTGAGTGTGTGCCCAGTGATAAATTGGTGCCCTGTCCTGGGTGTATCTGCCCAGTACCCGAAACGTTCTCCCCTGGATGGGCATGAGGAACCCCCCCGCGACCCTAACAGAGGATAAAGCAGAAGATAATGAATGAATAGACCTTGATTCATGCTTTTTGGTAGATACGCCCAGGACAGGGCGCCAATCTATCACTGGGCACACACTCTCACACACACACACACACTATATGGGGCAATTTGGAGAACTCAATTGACTTGATCCATGTTTTTGGACTGTGGGAGGAAACCGGAGAACCCGGAAAAAACCCACGCGGACACAGGGAGAACATGGAAACTCCACCCAGATGGGGATTCGAACCGGGAATCCCTAGCGCTGAGAGGAGAACATGCTAACCACTAAGCCACCGTGCCGCCTATTTTTGCTTATTGTTATTTTTTATTTCCCTTTTTGTATATAAACACGACTAATGGAGCATCTGTAAAAACTGCAATTTCCTCCGGGGATTAACGAAGTATTCTGAGTCTGAGTCTGATTCTGAAGTCAGATTAGTGTTTTTTGTTTGTAATGCCCCCTCTTGACTCACTTTGGACACTAGGTGACCTTATTTCTAATGCAAATCTATCTTTAGATCCAACAGCCCACCTGCAGCAGTGTATTGATGCCATCAGGGTTCTGCTGTGTATAATTTTTTTACAGGCCACAGCCCCCAATACACACACACACACACACACACACACACACACACACACACACACACACCACACACACGCACATGCAGAACACACTCTCTCTCAGTCCCCTTCTATGTTCTCTGCAGGTTGCTCCTCTGCCCTGTCAATAATTCATAATAGCTTGCAAAAGTTTTTCTCTTCTTCAGAAACTGCTAAATAATTAACGCTTTATCACAAATAAACACACACACACACACACACACACACACACACACACACACACACACACACTATCTTTTAAAACTATAGGAGCACAAGTCAATGCCTTACTATTTTGAAAAAACATGATCATGTGTAACATTGTTTCTCGTTCTTGGTGCTTAGTGGAATGATCAATCAAAACAAATATCAACATCAATTAATGCTATTTTTTTTTATTGCTTACTTAAGTTTAAAACTTTTGAGGCACTGACCAAGGTTCAATTGTTTAAACGTATTTGGCCATTTAAACTGAAATGTTGAGATGGCGGCGACACGGTGGCTTAGTGGTTAGCACATTCTCCTCTCAGCACTAGGGATTCCCGGTTCGATCCCCATCTGGGTGGAGTTTCCATGTTCTCCCCGTGTCCACGTGGGTTTCCTCCGGGTTCTCCGGTTTTCTCCCACAGTCCAAAAACATGGATCAAGTCAATTGAATTCTCCAAATTGCCCCATATAGAGTGTGTGTGTGAGTGAGTGTGTGCCCAGCGATGGATTGGGGTCCTGTCCTGGGTCTATCTGCCCAGCGCCTGAGACGTTCTCCCCTGGATGGGCATGGGGAACCCCACCGCGACCCTAATAGAGGACAAAGTGGGAGATAATGAATGAATGAATATATTCATGTTTCCCCATGTCCGTGTAGGTTTCTTCCGGGTTCTCCAGTTTCCTGCCACAGTCCAAAAACATGGATCAAGATCAATTGAATTCTCCAAATTGCCCCATATAGAGTGTGTGTGTGTCTGCGTGAGAGAGTGTGTGCCCAGCGATGGATTGGCACCCTGTATCTGCCCATCTCCCCAAACCCTATTACAGGATAAAGTGAAAGATAATGGATGGATATATATATATATATATATATATATATATATATATATATATATATATATATATATGAAGCTTCATGTAAACACTCTCAGAACAATGTTTTCCTCTAAAGCTCTAAAAATGACCCTTTTACTACAACAGCCTTTTAATGCTTCACAGAGATCAACAAACAGGCAGAAGATAAATAAATGATAGCTAAACCTCCAAACCTGCCTGAGTAAAGTAAACGTAAAGTAATCCCATGGTAAAGATCTCGGGAGAAGCGGCTGTGCATGGCTTTGCATTTATGATAACGAAAACATGGTTCGAGCTAAAACACTCTCCGACAAAATGAGCCATATTTACATCATAAATCACCTTCTGGTATTAAACCTAGTCTACTGCTACATATTTAAACAGCTTCAGTGTGCTAGCTATGATTAAAGATCGGGGGGGGGGGGGTTGGTGGCTTTATTGCATATACATTTCTGAAAGAGGAGCTGTTTTCTTTTTTCCTCCTGTAAAAATACAGAGGGTGGTATATACCACCTTATCTCTGTTTCCCAGGGTTTAGCGAGCGAATTGTTTGAATGTGATGTTAATGAGTTGGCAGCATGTGGCTTAGTGATGAGCATGTTCTCCTCTCAGAGCTAGGTGGAGTTTCCATGTTCTCCCCGTGTCCGCATGGGTTTCCTCCGGGTTCTCCGGTTTCCTCCCACAGTCCAAAAACATGGATCAAGGTCAAATAAATACTCCAAATTGCCCCATGTACAGTGTGTTTGTGTGTGTGTGAGTGTGAGTGAGTGAGTGTGTGCCCAGTGATATTGGCGTCCTGTCCTGGGTGTATCTGCCCAGCACCCAAACGTTCTCCCCTGGATGGGACCCCCCCGTGACCCTAGTAGAGGATAAAGTGGAGAATAATGGATGGATGGATGACACAATGATTAATAAAACATAATATTGTGTCAGGAGCACCGCAGCGTGGGAAAGTGGGCGGAGCCTTCGCTAAATATCACACCTTAAGGGGCGTGGACCAGTTTGAAATGTAAAAGCAGATCGGCACGGTGGCTTAGTGGTTAGCATGTTCTCCTCTCTGCGTTAGGGATTCCAAGTTTGAATCCCACTCTGGGTGGAGTTCTCCGTGTCGGCGTGGGTTTCCTCCGGGTTCTCCGGTTTCCTCCCACAGTCCAAAAACATGGATCAAGGTCAATATGCAAAAATGTGAATTCTCCAAATTGCCCCATATAGAGTGTGTGTGTGTGAGTGAGTGTGGACCCAGTGATAGATTGACACCCTGTCCTGGGTGTATCTGCCCAGCGCCCGAAACGTTCTCCCCTGGATGGGCATGGGGAACCCCCCCCACCCCCACCCTAGTAGAGGATAAAGCAGAAGATAATGGATGGATGGATGGTATAAAAATAATATAAAAGCCGCGTGAAACATGACTTCAGCGTCATGACATCAGAGGATGAGACAAATAGACTTAGATAAACTGTAAATTCATAACTTAAATTCATCTGGTGGGCGAACGCTCTGCCTGCCCAACAAATTTGTCGGGGAAATTATGTGAAAGGTCTTTGAAATTTTTCTCATTAGACTTTTAAACGGCGTCGGTGTCAACGTGGCTGAATGCATGCATCATTAAAACCACAGCCCAGAATTGACCTTGGAGGTGTGCCAAGAGACTGGCTTTGTTGATGAGGACATTAGGATGCGGCTGCAGTTTACTAATGAATGGAAATGCAAGGACTCGGATGTTTACGGGAATGTTATTAGGAATAAACTAATATGGGATAGTTGGCTGTGGTTCAATAATATATGTTAAAATACATGAGACTATTATTCGAATAAGACGGCATACTGTATCAGTGGCTTAGTGGTTAACATGTTCTCCTTAGTGCTTGGGATTCCAGGTTCTAATCTCTCACAGTCAAAAAGACATGGATTAAAGGTAAATTGAATTCTCTAAATTGCCCCATATAGAGTGTGTTTGTGTGAGTGAGTGTGTGTCCAGTGATAGATTGGCGCCCTGTCCTGGGTGTATCTGCCCAGTGCCCGAAACATTCTCCCCTGGATGGGCATGGGGAACCCCACCACGACCATAAGACTCAGCAGAATGTCCAAAGACATTTTCTCCGGGTAATATCTAAAAATAATAATAATAATAATAATAATAATAATAGGGCAACACAGGTCAGGGCAGCACGGTGGCTTAGTGGTTAGCATGTTCTCCTCTCAGCACTAGGGATTCCCGGTTCGAATCCCAATCTGGGTGGAGTTTCCATGTTCTCCCCGTGTCCACGTAGGTTTCCCCGGGTTTCCTTCCCTTTTCTCCTGCAGTCCAAAAAACATGTATTTAAAGTAAATTGAATTCTCCAAATTGCCCCATATAGAATGTGTTTGTGTGAGTGAGTGTGTGCTCAGTGATAAATTGGCGCCCTCTCCTGGGTGTATCTGCCCGGCGCCTGAAACGTTCTACCCTGGATGGGCATGGGGAGCAATCAATTGATAGATGGTTGATTTTGAGTATTTATAAAATAGGTAGTTTAGTCCTTAAATCTGATTGGCCGAGCTGTTTGTCAAGCCGTGATATTATTGACAGTAACACACACCTCTGACCGCTTCGCATTTTTATCAATGCGTGATATACAATACAGTATTTTAAATCATGTGCCATAAATAGAAATTCAGATTAATATAAAAAGCCAGTCAATTCCTGATTAACACTAAGCCGGTATCCCATTACTCAGCAATGTTCACTTTAAAAACTGGACTAGCTTACATCGCAGAACACCAGTTTAGTAATAATTAAAAGTGAAGTTGGCTACATTTGAGCGTTCTTAAATAATAAACATGAAAAGAAAACCTTTTTAAAAAAATTTCACATATAATTATATTATATTATTATATTATTATATTATTCATACTGTATTTTATTTACTTACCGATATTACAATAATAAATAATAACTATTACTAATAAATTATATTAATAATAAGGATGGCAGGCGGCACGGTGGCTTAGTGGTTAGCACATTCTCCTCTCAGCGCTAGGGATTCCCGGTTCGAATCCCCATCTGGGTGGAGTTTCCATGTTCTCCCCGTGTCTGTGTGGGTTTCCTCCGGGTTCTCCGGTTTCCTCCCACAGTCCAAAAACATGGATCAAGTTAATTGAATTCTCAAAATTGCCCCATTTAGAGTGTGTCTGTGTGAGTGAGTGTGTGCCCAGCGATGGATTGGCGCCCTGTCCTGGGTCTATCTGCCCAGCGCCCGAGACATTCTCCCCTGGATGGGCATGGGGAACCCCACCGCGACCCTAATAGAGGATAAGCGGGAGATAATGAATGAATAAGGGTGGCACGGTGCTTAGTGGTTAGCACGTTCTCCTCTTAGGATTCTCACTAGGGATTCCCGGTTCGAATCCCAATCTGGGTGAAGATTCCAAGTTCTCCCCGTGTCCGCATGGGTTTCCTCCGGGTTCTCCGGTTTCCTGCCACAGTCCAAAAACATGGATCAAGTCAATGGAATTCTCCAAATTGCCCCATATAGAGTGTGTCTGTGTGAGTGAGTGTGTGCCCAGCGAGAGATTGGTGCCCTGTCCTGGGTGTATCTGCCCAGTGCCCGAGACCCCTGGATGGACGCCGCGACCCTAATAGCGGATAAAGCGGAAGATAATAGATGGATATTAATAATAAAATATGATCGTTTATATATACTGTTTACACTCTATTAGTATCTTCCGCTTAATCCTGTACTAGGATGCGGGGTGGAGGGGGGGGGGGGTTCCCATGCCCCTCCAGGGCAAAAGGAGTCAGGTGCTGGGCAGATTCACGAGAGACAGGACAGGACTAGAAGCTCCTAGGTTGAGTTTCTAGTTGGGCTGGACCAAGTTCCTTCCCATGGGAGGCTATACCTCCCATATCTCCTCCCTATACCTGTGTGGGTTCCCCACAGGAACTCTGATTCCTCCCCCATGCCAAACTGGAACTACCCCCCCCCCCTCATGATGCAATCACTTGTAATTGCTCCTGCTGGGAAATAGCTATAGATGCTGTCCGGGCGATGCAGTCCCGAATAAACAACCCCTTACAATCAAACCCCTTAATGTTCTTGTATTATTGTAATGGGCTGGATTTGGAAAGCCAGGCGTCTTTGTTTTTGGGTTTTAAGGTGTGAGGAACTGAACCGACAGTGCAAGCCTTTGGCTCATTATGCTCACTTTCGGAACCCCGGATTCATTAAGCACTCTTCCTTCGTGCTTGTTTTCGCCGTGTGTTTGAGAACTGTCTCATTTGCAGTGTAGTGTTTTCTGCAGTCTACATTACTTCTTCTCGGGGTTGTCAGAACAGGCTTTAATTGGCTGTCATGTTTGGTGCCAGTGTTTGACTGCTATCGGGGCTCAGGTAGAGGTGGGCGGGATGACGGAATCCGTGCGAGGTTAGCCGTCTTGCTGGGAGCCTGAGAGCCTGCCGGGCCTCTGATGGCTGAGCTCAGGAGCTGCCGGCTTTTCATCCCACAGAGCAAATGCAAAGTCAGGGGTTTTTATTTTTTCTGCTTACTATCACGTCGTACTATTTTTATCTGCAATCAGGTGTAAAATATATATGAATTGATAGTACAGTTTCAGTGGTCTGTATAAAACTTGCTTAACTTGATTTGATTTCTAGAAATTTGATGAACTGGAAATGATTTCTTCGTATTTATTATTATTCATTCATTCATTCATTCATTATCTTCCGCTTTATCCTTTATTAGGGTCGCGGGGGAGGTCCCAAAGCCCATCCAGCGGAGAACATTTCGGGCGCTGGGCAGATACACCCAGGACAGGGCGCCAGTCTATCGCTCGGCATACACTCACTCACACAAACACACTCTATATGGGGCAATTTGGAGAACCCAATTGACTTGATCCATGTTTTTGGACTGTGGGAGGAAACCAGAGAACCCAGAGGGAACCCACACGGACACGGGGAGGACATGGAAACATGTATTTCTATTGTGAAACCAAGGTTCTGGACCGAATCGGTTGGAGAGATTGTGGAGCCATCAATTTGGAAGGTCAGGTCGGGATGGATTGATTTAGCTGGGATAATGAGAAGCTCTGTTTTTCCTAAATTTAATTTGAGATGACGGGCCTTCATCCAAACAGATATGTCAATGAGGCATATCTGTATCTCGGTGCTGTATTTTGGTTCTGTATGTACCAGTTTGGCAGCTCTCTTTAGAAATGGCGCTGATAACACTGCAGTTAAAGGGAATGTTGGGTTGAATTCGACTCTCGTGCTCTTGCACACATGGCTGTGGCAAAATCTCCAAATGTACGTCTGTTAGGTTTCATCAGAGCTGACAGATGAACGTAGATTCAGCTAAGTTTACATAACCATATGTAGATCCAAGCACAGCCCGGAGCCCAGGGAGAGGTTCCGATGAGAGGAGGGAAGAGAGACGGCTGAATAAAGCAGGGAATCAGCGACTGAGACAGAAAGTTGGAGAGCGAGGGCGAGTGGGCATTTTCTTCAGTCGCTTCTGAAACGAAACCGAACCGTGTGCTGAACTCGCCATCTGCAAAGGCGGAAGAGCCGATTCCAGCGGGATTAATTAAACTCGCCGAGCCCGCCTCTGTTTCTCTCTCTTTCTACCTCTCCTGCTTTATCTCTTTCCAATAAATGTAATATAGCTGCAGAGTGCTCGTGTTCAGCCCTCTCACTGAGAATGAATGGAGACTTTGTACTCGCCAGTTTTTTCTTTTTTATTTCAGTTTCTCTCCCTGCTCCCCATGGAAGAAAATTATTGATAGACAGTGTGATGTTCCCGGAATAATGCAAAAGTGGTACTTCTGCAGTAAGGACCAACAAACTGTGGGTTTGGGTGCCGCACCGTGTGGGGCAGCCGTGAAATAAAGCACATCTGAAGGGGGTTTTTGCCGACTCGGCCTTTTAAGGGCCGGAGATTGAGGATGTGTGAAAAATGTGTGTGTGTGTGTGTGTGTGTGTGTGAGAGTCAAGTGCTTTGCCACTGCTATCGATCTGACACATGATGCTGAAATTCGTAGACGCGACCGCATGTGTCTAACAAGGAAATTGATTTCTCTTTTTATCCCAAGGCTCTTTGTGACTCTTTTGTGACATCCATCCAGTTTTTGCTCCTGTTTATATTCAAACAACCAAAAAAAACTCAGATATTAAGTGTGTAGCTGGACAAACTGGGGTCAACGTCATTTAATCTAGCCGCTGAATGTGCTGGTTAAGCGGGTCAATTACGATTTGTCTGTTGCTGGATTCATTCATTCATTCATTATCTCCCGCTTCATCCTCTATTAGGGTCGCGGTTGGGTTCCCCATGCCCATCCAGGGGAGAACGTCTCGGGCGCTGGGCAGATAGACCCAGGACAGGGCGCCAATCCATCGCTGGGCACACACTCACTCACACAAACACACTCTATATGGGGCAATTTGGAGAATTCAATTGACTTGATCCATGTTTTTGGACTGTGGGAGGAAACCGGAGAACCCGGAGGAAACCCACGCAGACACGGGAAGAACATGGAAACTCCTCCCAGATGGGGATTGGACCCGGGAATCCCTAGCGCTGAGAGGCGAACGTGCTAACCACTAAGCCACCGTGCCGCCCTGTTGCTGGATGTTAACAGCAAATAAAAAAATCCTAATTTTTTATTTCTTTTGTCCTTAGACTAGTACTTGCAGCAGCTGAGAGGTTGTTACACCAAGATACGTCGACTAGCTGGCTTTGTGGAATGGCATTTAAGTGCCAATGTAGTAGCCATCAAATAATAGAGCTGAATGATTTATTCATTGTATTTGTTTTTAATAAATGTCAGCTCTAATTGCAATATACAAACCGTTTCTGTGCTAAAGTTTGATGTCTTTGTACAAAGTCTTATATACTTTAACTTTTTTAAGTTTATTCATTTTCTGCCAGTGTAGTGACATCCATCCATCCATCCATCCATCCATTATCTTCTGCTTTATCCTCTATTAGGGCCGCGGGGGGGTTCCCCATGCCCATCCAGGGGAGAACATTTCGGGCGCTGGGCAGATAGACCCAGGACAGGGCGCCAAACTATCACTGTACATACTATACATATTCTAACTTCGTGAAACACTATTATTATTATTATTATTATTATTATTATTATTATTATTATTATTATTATTATTATTATGTCTATTATTATTATGTTTATTATGTTTATTATTGGCGGCACGGTGGCTTAGTGGTTAGCACGTTCGCCTCTCAGCACTAGGGATTCCCGGTTCAAATCCCCATCTGGGAGGAGTTTCCATGTTCTCCCCGTGTCTGCGTGGGTTTCCTCCGGGTTCTCCGGTTTCCTCCCACAGTCTAAAAACAAGGATCAAGTTAATTGAATTCTCAAAATTGCCCCATATAGAGTGTGTTTGTGTGAGTGAGTGTGTGCCCAGCGATGGATTGGCGCCCTGTTCTGGGTCTATCTGCCCAGCGCCCGAGACGTTCTCCCCTGGATGGGCATGGGGAACCCCACCGCGACCCTAATAGAGGATGAAACGGGAGATAATGAATGAATGAATGTTTATTATTATTATTTCCATTATATCTGCGTAAGAACAGCACTGGACTTGTTACTGAGTACATTTTTAAGTTTAGGATGGCATGGTCCAAAAACATGGATACAAGGTGAATTGGCTGCTCTAAATTGCCCATATTTATATTTCCCATATATAATGCGTGTGTAAGTGAGTGTGTTCCCAGCCATGGACAGGCGCCCCGTCCTGGATGTATCCACATAGTGCCAGAAAACCTTCTCTGGATAAGCATGGGGAACGCCACGCCCCCCAAGTATAGGATTAAGTGGAAGATAATCAGATGAGATGCTTTGTTTCACTTCAACATCTGGACCAGGTATCGATCAATGGAATCCATGATGAGTTTTATGAGCCGAGATGGCTGGCTTGTTGGATGGATGGAGGCCTGCGGGGGCTCCACCATGTATGTTCTTTTCTTTTTCTCGTCTTTAATTTTCCCGCTGTCTCCGTTTCCCTTCACTCTCCCGAGAGCTTTGTAAGACACTGTAATCTTATTTTCAACCTCTATTTATATTTCCGCTTGTTTATTTACTCATCTGTTGACCGGAAATGTTGAGCTTCAGACTGAAACTAATCTCAGAATATCCCCTAAAAGCACAGCAAATTGGTGAATAGGATTTTAGGCTTAGTGATTTTTTTTCTGCCTCTGTGCTTGTGTGGGATCTCTGATTGTCCCCTGTGGGCCACTCTGAGATAAGTTAGATAATACATTCATATATTCTCACAACAATGTGCAATCCTACCAAATTAAAATGAATCAGTCTTTTCATTCTTGTGGTCACTTTAAAGTCAAAGCATTGATTATATTCATATCATCAGCATCCACCAGGGTGCGGCAGCTCAGTGGTTAGGGCATTGGGCGTTGGGCTATCAATCTGAAGGTCGTGGGTTCAAATCCCAGGTCCACTGAAGTTACCACTGTGGGTCCTTGGGCAAGACCCTTAACCTTCATTGCTTCAGGGATGCTGTATCAACCCTGTGCTCACCTCGTAAGTCGCTTTGGATAAAAGTGTCTAATAAATGACCAAATGACCAAATGCATCCTTTCATTCATTCATCCATTATCTTCCACTTCATCCTATATCAGGGTCGTGGGGGGTTTTCCCATGCCCATCCAGGGGAGAATGTTTCGGGCGCTGGGCAGATACACCAATACAGGGCACCAATCCATCGCTGGGCACACACTCACTCACAAAGACACACTCTATATGGGGCAATTGACTTTGATCCATGTTTTTGGACTGTGGGAGGAAACCGGAGAACCTGGAGGAAACCCACGCCGACACGGGGAGAACATGGAAACTCCACCCAGATGGGGATTCGAACCGGGAATCCCTTGTGCTGAGAGGAGAACATGCTAACCACTAAGCCACCGTGCCGCCCCAAATGCATCCTTTTCTCCTCAAACATCAAAACCTCTATAACCTCTATAAAACCAGGACAGAGAAGATATTATTTAGCTGGTGGAGCATTCTCAGCACTGTAGTGACACTGACATGGTGGTGTGTTCATTTCTGTTGTGCTGATACATAAGTGTATTCAGGGGAACCTCACTTTTTGTTGATGTGGAATATCACGGATTCAGTGTTTAGAGAATGTTATCGAGTGTTTCCCTTTTCTAAGTTAAAGTAACGTTAACGCTGTACTTTTAGCTTCATCATTGGGACCAAAAAACCTTTTTAAAGCCAGCAACCCTTCAAAGAAAAAGAGCAGAAACGTGATCGATACGCTTCCAAAACAGATTGATGATGTCAAAAAGTTTTTATTAGTTTGTTAGTTTCATGTCGTTACATTAAATGTTAAATGTTTATTTATTATTGACTTAGTTTTTATCTAAATTTCCATCCATCCATCCATCTTCCGCTTTATCCTATATTAGGGTCGCAGGGGGGGTTCCCCAAGCTAATATAATTAAAAAAAAAATAATAATAATAGGCGTAGTGTTTAGCACGTTCGCCTCTCAGCGCTAGGGATTCCCAGTTCGAATCCCCATCTGGGTGGAGTTTCCATGTTCTCCCCGTGTCTGCGTGGGTTTCCTCCGGGTTCTTCGGTTTCCTCCCACAGTCCAAAAACATGGATCAAGTCAATTGAATTCTCAAAATTGCCCCATATATAGTGTGTCTGTGTGAGTGAGTGTTTGCTCAGCGATGGATTGGCGCCCTGTCCTGGGTCTATCTGCCCAGCGCCCGAAACGTTCTCCCCTGGATGGGCATGGGGATGGGCATGGGGAACCCCACGACCCTAATAGAGGATAAAGCGGAAGATGATGAATGAATGAATGAAAATAATAATAATAATAATAATAATAATAATAATAATAATAATAATGTTGCAGCCCAGCGATGGATTGGTGCCCTGTCCTGGGTGTGTCTGCCCAGTGCCCGAAAAGTTCTCCCCTGGATGGGCATGGGGAACCCCCCCCCCCCCCGATAGAGGATAAAGCGGGAGATAATGAATGAATGAAAAAATGAATAATGTTGCAACACTGTGGCTTAGCGGTTAGCATGTTCTCCTATCAGCACTAGAGATTCCCGGATCGAATCCCAATCTGGGTGGAGTTTCCATGTTCTCCCCGTGTCCATGTGGGTTTCCTCTGGGTTTTCTGGTTTCCTCCCACAGTCCAAAAACATGGATCAAGGTCAATTGAATTCTCCAAATTGCCCCATAAAGAGTGTGTATGTCTGTCTGTGTCCAGCAATGGATTGGCATCCAGTCCTGGGTGCCGCACAGCATCCAAATTTAAATCAAACATCCTGTCAGGTTGGGAGGGCTGGGCCACCCCCCGTCCCCCGTCCCCCGTCTCCCGTGTTTCGGGGTTGGCCGTGTAGGGCTTCCGTAGGTAGGGCCCCATCCCCTTGAACTGGGATTGGGTCCTACCTGATCACATGTGGCCTGCTGGCAGTATTTTAAGCACGCTTGTCCCATGAGCCAGCAGGTCAGCATTTTGCTTATGTACGTGCTTCCGCGTGTACAGGTGTGTTACGTCGGGTGTCGGCGGTTGTTTTGTTGAAGTTGTTTTGTTTAGTCTATCCCGGCACGTTTCGCCGTGCCTTCAGCGGCGTTCCTGCTGTTGTATATAGGTGTTTTGCTCCCGCCACGTCCCGCCGTGCCTTCAGCGGCGTTCCCGCTGTTGTATATAGGTGTTTTGCTCCCGCCATGTCCCGCCGTGCCTTCAGCGGCGTTCCCGCTGCCTTCAGTGAATAAACAGATATTTGTTTGCTTACCTGGTCGCCTGGCTCGCTTCCTGCAACTGCACCGCACTGCGCCGCCTTCTACGGACAGCGCCCCCCGATCGTGACACATCCAGTATAAAGCAACGTTATTTTGATATGATGTATGTATGTATGTTTTTTATGACACCACAGACAACCTTTTTCCTAGCTACTATATGTGTGCTAGCTTATATACATATTGGATATATATTGGATACATTCATTCATTCATTATCTTCTGCTTTCTCCTCTATTAGGGTCGTGGTGGGGTTCCCCATGCCCATCCAAGGGGAGAACGTCTCGGGCGCTGGGCAGATACACCCAGGACAGGGCGCCAATCCATCGCTGGGCACACACTCACTCACACAGACACACTCTATAGGGGGCAATTTTGAGAATTCAATTAACTTGATCCATGTTTTTGGACTGTGGGAGGAAACCGGAGAACCCGGAGGAAACCCACGCAGACACGGGAAGAACATGGAAACTCCACCCAGATGGGGATTCGAATCGGGAATCCCTAGTGCTGAGAGGAGAACATGCTAACCACTAAGCCACTGTGCCTATATTGGATACATTTAGGCAAATTTTCGACAGGTAAAAAAAAAATGAAGTGCCATGAAATAGCTGTTGAAAGACATTATGGGCTGGAAAAAGACTGCAAATGACTAAAGCGCTTCGCAGTCTGCTCGCTTCCACGTCTGCGGCATCAAATACATAAAAGGTTAGCCTTGATAGACTTAGTGTTTCCTGAGTAAAGATGATACAGTACTTATTCAAACTGTGCTTTATTTAGCCTCGCATCGCAGCTATTGCATTGCAAACAACCAGAGAGTGTTTACCTTCAGTTCCGCTGTGCGCAGCGCTTCCTTTAAGATGTAGGCGGAATGGATTTCCACTGCTGCTGGAATCTTTGTGAACCCTTTGGAACTTTTGTCCTTAAGCAATATGATATACGTCTAAAAGTGGATGAGGAGAACCACATGTAACCTTCATTTATTCATCCATTCATTATCTTTCCCTTTATTCTTCACTAGGGTCGCGGGAGGGGGGGGGGTGGGAGAACGTTTCGGGCGCTGGGCAGATAGACCCAGGACAGGACAGGATGTCAAACTATTGCTGGAAACACACTCACTCACACAGACACACAAACACACTCTATATGGGGCAATTGATCAAATGTTTTAGAACCGATTGAACCGGGGACCTTCAGGTGGCTGGTTCCTTAACCACAATCCAAATGCCCCACAATTAATTAAGAAAAACATGTTGCCTTTACCACGTTCGCCTCTCAGCGCTAGGGATTCCCGGTTCTAATCCCCATCTGGGTGGAGTTTCCATGTTCTCCCCGTGTCTGCGTGGGTTTCCTCCGGGTTCTCCGGTTTCCTCCCACAGTCCAAAAACATGGATCAAGTTAATTGAATTCTTAAAATTGCCCCATATAGAGTGTGTTTGTGTGAGTGAGTGTGTGCCCAGCGATGGATTGGCACCCTGTCCTGGGTCTATCTGCCCAGCGCCCGAGACGTTCTCTCCTGGATGGGCATGGGGAACCCCACCGCGACCCTGATAGAGGATAAGCGGGAGATAATGAATGAATGAATGAATGTTGCCTTTACAGGTGGCACAGTGACTTAGTGGTTAGCATGTTCTCCTCTCAGCACTAGGGATTCCAGGTTTGAATCCTAATCTGGGTGGAGTTTCCATGTTCTCCCTGTGTCCGTGTGGGTTTCCTCCGGGTTCTTTGGTTTCCTCCCACAGTCAAAAAACATGGATCAAGGTCAAGTAAATGCTCCAAATTGCCCCATATAGAGTATGTCTATGTGAGTGAGTGTGTTTCCAGTGATAGACTGGCGCCCTGTCCTGGGTCTATCTGCCCAGCGCCCAAAATGTTCTCCCCTGGATGGACATGGGGAACCCCCCCGACCCTAATAGAGGATAAAGCGGAAGATAATGGATGGATAATTAGTTGCCACATTGAAGTAATGGCTGCTGATTCCAGGTTTGAATCCCAATCTGGGTGGAGTTTGCATGTTCTCCCAATGTTCGTGTGGGTTTCCTCCGGGTTCTCCGGTTTCCTCCCACAGTCTAAAAACATGGATCAAGGTTAATTGAAATCTCCAAATTGCCCCAAATAGAGTGTGTCTGTGTGAGTGAGTGTGTACCCAGTGATAGATTGGCGTCCTGTCCTGGGTGTATCTGCCCAGTACCCGAAACCTTCTCCCCTGGATGGGCATGGGGAACACCCCCGCGACCCTAACAGAGGATAAAGGGGAAGATAATGGATGGATGGATATTTTCTTCACATAAATCACTGCTCTGACTAAAAATTATTAGTATTATTGTTTTTATATCTTAGGATTTTTGGCATTTTATTGGCGCATAAGCATCTCTGTTCTCCGACAGGCAGTTTGTAAGATACAATGCCCTCATATTAAAGCATGTTCCATTCCGTTGTTCCAATATGACAAAGGATCTGTCCTTTAACATGATTACTTGGATTCTCATCACAGTTCTTTTCTCTGTTGATGACATTCCTTAAAGATAACGACACTTCTCTCTTCACGCTCGTCTTGATTTAAATATCAGATCAATTTTTTATTAGGAAGGAAAAGTAAACTTAGCCTCCCATGATGCTGAACAACCTTGCTGTAAAATTATCTCCAGCTGAACAGCTCTATTGATTTCTATCTGCAGCAGAGCTCTGTGTTGTCCTCCAAACTGACATTTAAAAAAGAGCTTTTTAGGTATTTTTTGATGTCAGATTCCCGTTTCCATCGAAAGGAAAGCTATACAGCAGTTCGTCCATCCTGAATCAAATGCTGTGAGCGTGAGTACTAACACTCAAGACCCACCGAGGGGACGAGATAGAACAGGCAGAATTATCCAGACAGTTACGGTTACCTAGGGTGACCAGATGTCCCGCTCTGTGGGGGACAGTCACGCGATTTCGTTACTTTTCAGGCGTCCTGCACATTGAGACTCTGGCTCGTTCACTTCGCTCCAGTGATGATCGCCGCCTGCTGGTTCCACCTCACAGAGGAGCTAATTTTCACTCCGTGGTGTTCATTCATTCATTTATTCATTCATTTGCTATCTTCTGCTTTATCCTATATATTAGGATCCTGGGGGGGTTCCCCATGCCCATCCAGGGGGAACGTTTTGGGCGCTGGGCAGATACACCCAGGACAGGGCACCAACCTATCGCTGGACACGCACACAAACATACTCTATATGGGGCAATTTGGAGAATTCAATTGACTTAATCCATGTTTTTGGACTGTGGGAGGAAACTGGAGAACCTGGAGGAAACCCACAGGAAGAACATGGAATCTACACCCAAATTGGGATTCGAACCGGGAATCCCTAGTGCTGAGAGGAGAGCACATGCTAACCACTAAGTCACTGTGCCCTCCGTGGTGTTCTCCACAAAAAATGGTGGAAACTCTGTCTTCCCAACTCTGTCTGTAAGGCAGAATTACTTGGCATTTTTAAGAAACTACTAAAGACGCATCTTTTTAACAAATACCTGTTGTAGAAAAAAAAAGGGGGGGTTGGGTTGCGGCATCAAATATAACGATCAGGTTTGATAATTCTACAGTGTAGCTGGTTTTCATCATAACTACTGACTTGTGATGTTCTTATTTGTAAGTCGCTTTGGATAAAAATGTCTGCTACATGACTAAATCCATCCATCCAGTCATTATCTCCCGCTTTATCCTCTATCAGGTCGCCGTGGGGTTCCCCATGCCCATCCAGGGGAGACCGTTTCGCGCGCTGGGCAAATACACCCAGGACAGGGTGCCAATCTATCACTGGCCATACACTTACTTACACACACACACTATATGGGGCAATTTGGAGCATTCAATTGACCTTGCTCCATGTTTTTGGACTGTGGGAGGAAACCGGAGACCCAGAGGAAACCCATGCAGACACGGGGAGAACATGGAAACTCCACCGAGATTGTGATTCGAACCAAAAATCCCTAGCGCTGAGAGGAGAACATGCTAACCACTAAGCCACTGTGCCGTCTAAATTACTAAATCCATCTTTCCATCCATTATCTTCCACTTTATCCTCCATTAGGGTCGTGGGGGGGTTCCCCATGCCCATCCAGGGCCGAACGTTCTGGGCGCTGGGCAGATACACCCAGGACAGGGCGCTAATCTCTCACTGTTCACACACTCACTCACATAGACACACACTATATGGGGCAATTTGGAGAATTCAATTGACCTTGCTCCATGTTTTTGGACTGTGGGAGGAAACCCACACAGACACGGGGAGAACATGGAAACTCCACCCAGATTGGGATTCGAACCGGGAATCCCTAGTGCTGAGAGGAGAACATGCTAACCACTAAGCCACCGTGCCGCCTAAATGACTAAATGGAATGCCCCACGTTGTTATTGAAAGTCAGACTTCCGATTAGACATGAGTGTTTTATAATCATTGGACGGCTGCGTTGTCTGTTATCGAGGAAGAGATGAACTTTGTAGTTTTACAATTACAGATTGTAGTTCATCTGTGGATGGCACGGT
>JAFMOD010000507.1:481389-504859 GCA_019802435.1 Corydoras maculifer
ATATATATATATATATATATATATATATATATATATATATATATATTCATTCATTCATTCATTATCTCCCGCTTATTTTCTATCAGGGTCGCGGTGGGGTTCCCCATGCCCATCCAGGGAAGAACGTCGCACACATCACTGGGCACACACTCACTCACACAGACACACTCTATATGGGGCAATTTTGAGAATTCATTTGACTTGATTCAAGTTTTTGGACTGTGGGAGGAAACCGGAGAACCCGGAGGAAACCCATGCAGACACGGGGAGAACATGGAAACTCTACCCAGATGGGGTGTTCTCCTCTCAGCGCTAGGGATTTCCGGTTCGAATCCCAATTTGGCTGGAGTTTCCATGTTCTCTCCGTGTATGCGTGGGTTTCCTCCGGGTTCTCCGGTTTCCTTCCACAGTCCAAAAACATGGCTCAAGGTCAACTGAATGCTCTAAATTGCCCCATATAGAGTGTGTCTGTGTGAGTGAGTGTGTGCCCAGTGATAGATTGGCGCCCTGTGCTGGGTGTATCTGCCCAGCGCCTGAAAAGCTCTTCCCTGGATGGGCATGGGGAACCTCCCCACCACCCTAGTAGAGAATAAAGCGGAAAATAATGGATGGATGGTTTGTGGTTTTATTAGTTTCATTTGTTCGGTTTTGCAATTTGAAACCATTTTTGCTGTATTGCCTCAATTAATAAAAACATAACCATGAAAGTATGTGATAAACCATAATGTTACTTTGTAAAGAATGTGACTTTGATTTTGGAGCATGACGGCGTTAACTCTGACACAAACTGCTTTTATTCAGTTATTGATATAAATCTATGAACGGTCATCTCACCGAACGATTTCCATGTCAATTTTAACATTTGTAAAGTGCGGTCCAAAGACCAGCAGACTGTTTACGTCTGTTTAATCTGTCAATTAAAGTCGATGTACGTATGGATATCAGTGCTGGATATTGAGGGAATACAATGAATATAATCAATGTTTAAATGCCATATCATGAGAAAACATACAGTAGTTTTAATGTCATGTTTTTTTTCAAGGACCTTATTTAATTTTATTTAATAGATTCCAAATTAAGGGTGGCTTAGTGGTTAGCATGTTTGCCTCTCAGCGCTAGGGATTCCCGGTTCGAATCCCCATCTGGGTGGAGTTTCCATGTTCTACCCGTGTCTGCGTGGGTTTCCTCCGGGTTTTCCGGTTTCCTCCCACTGTCCAAAAACATGGATCAAGTTAATTGAATTCTCAAAATTGCCCCATATAGAGTGTGTCTGTGTGAGTGAGTGTGTGCCCAGCGATGGATTGGCGCCCTGTCCTGGGTGTATCTGCCCAGCACCTGAGACGTTCTCCCCTGGATGGGCATGGGGAACCCCACCGCCACCCTAATAAAGGATAAAGCGGGAGATAATGAATGAATGAATGAGATTCCAAATTTAGGGTGGCACAGTGGCTTAGTGGTTAGCACGTGCGCCTCTCAGCGCTAGGGATTCCCGGTTCGAATCCCAATCTGGGTGGAGTTTCCATGTTCTCCCGGTGTCTGCGTGGGTTTCCTCCGGGTTTTCCGGTTTTCTCCCACAGTCCAAAAACATGGATCAAGTCAATTGAGTTCTTCAAATTGCCCCATATAGTGTGTGTATGTCTGTGCGAGTGAGTGAGTGTGTGCCCAGCGATAGATTGGCGTCCTGTCCTGGGTCTATCTGCCCAGCGCCCGAAACGTTCTCCCCTGGATGGGCATGGAGAACCCCACCGCGACCCTAATAGAGGATAAAGAGGAAGATAATGGATGGATGGATTCCAAATTTTTAAAAAATAGCGATATGCAGCTTCATACACCAGTTTGAGAAGTTAAAAAAATCATTACACCGAATGTCAGTGTCAAATCATCATTAAGCACAATACTGGTTACAGTGATGAAACATGATGCAAAATGCGTAGCTTCTTAATGTGTTATTAATTAATTGATAATTGCGTGATTCAAATCTTTAGCCATCAATAGTCTGTGGTCTTAATCCAACCACTAAGAAAGCAGTAAAAAGTGAATAATAGATGCTGTGCATGGAGATCCATAAGGTACAGACGGCCGTACCTAAGCAGTTTGTCTTCTAAAGTGGCCATTAAGCATATCATTTTGGTCTGTGTATGTGCAGTGTGTACTGGCCTGTCTCAGATGACTGATTGTGATTGGAGGAGCAGTTCCCTAGTTTGAAATGTTAGTTGGTCACAGCGGAATAAAGGAATGGAAGTGGAATAATGGTCTATCTCACGCCGTGCCTCGCTCACGTGCAGGTTACATGTGGATTCAAGAGTTTAAGGGTTTAAGGAGACTTTATTGTCTTTTACGTAACATGTGGTACATCAAATGTAAACGGGATTCAGTTTCATAGACCCAGTTTACCCAAAGTGCTAGAATTTTAAAACTTTAAAATGTAAATATTACATGAATATATATTGGGTGGCACGATGGCTTAGTGATTGGCATGTTCTCCTCTCAGCACTAGGGATTCCCGGTTCGAATCCCAATCTGGGTGGAGTTTCCATGTTATCTCCGTGTCTACATGGGTTTCCTCCAGGTTCTTCGGTTTCCTCCCACAGTCCAAAAACATGGCCCAAGTTCAATTGAATTCTCCAAAATTGCCCCATATAGATTGTGTTTGTGTGAGTGAGTGTGTGTCCAGTGATAGATTGGCATCCTGTCCTGGGTGTATCTGCCCAGCGCCCAGCGAACGTTCTTCCCTGGATGGACATGGGGAACCCCCCCCCCTCCCGAACCCTAGTAGAGGATGAAGCGGAAGATAATGTACAGAGGGATATATATATATATATTTTTTTTTTTATTTTATTTTAAATACTATATTACTACATATTTGTACTAATGATACTATGGGATGGCTGGCACTGTGGTGTACACTATGGTGTAAGCGCATCCACCTCTCAACTCTGGAGATCCAGGTTTGAATCCCAATCTGGGTGGACTTTCCGTGTTCTCCCCATGTCCGTGGGTTTCCTCCAGGTTCCCCAGTTTCCTCCCACAGTCCAAAAGCATGGATTTAAGGTGAATTTGTGTGTGTGTGTCTGTGTGAGTGAGTGTGTGCCCAGCGCTAGGGATTCCCGGTTCGAATCCCCATCTGGGTAGAGTTTCCTCCGGGTTCTCTGGTTTCCTCCCACAGTCCAAAAACATGGATCAAGTTAATTAAATTCTCCAAATTGCCCCATATAGATTGTGTCTGTGTGAGTGAGTGTGTGCCCAGTGATAGATTGGCGCCCTGTCCTGGGTGTATCTGCCCAGCTCCTGAAAGCCCTAGTCCCCATGCGACCCTAGTCCCTAGTATAGAATGCAGAGGAGGATGATGAATAAATGAATAAATTCATTTTAAAAAAGCACTGGGGATACAGGTGTGAATCCCGACAGGTGTGAAACCCGTGTGAGTTTTCTTTGGAAACATGGATTTAAGGTGAATTAGCTGCTCTTAAATGCCCCTATGAACAAATTGTCCCTATATAGTGTGTTTGTGTGAGTGTGTGTAGAATTAGCACCATGTCCTGGGTGTTCTCAGGTTTCTGCTTATGTTCTCACTACAAATGAACAAAAAGTATATAAAAGCAACATGCACAAGTTCAGGAACTGTGACGAGGCTCCACCCATGAGGAAGCAGCCTCACCTGGCAGGGGGGTGGGAGCTACACCAAGCTGCGTTTGCTTTACAGAACAGCGTGTCTCGGGTATCTTCCTCAGCGCAGTTACCTCCATGCTGGGAGGCCAAGTTCTGCAGACCCAGGGGCTTGTTACCTATACCCGCCGAGTTTGGAATCAGGGCCATCCCCTACAGCATGTGGAGTCTGGCAGCCTGTATTACCACAGGCATGCTGCCATGCAAGTGTATAATGACTGCCTCAGATCCAAACCCCGTGGTTACAACAGCAACCAGTAAGTGGTACAAGGAACTGGCACACAAACTGAAAGAACAAAAGAAAAAAGAAGGTATTGTAATGAAAATGCAAAAGACTACTATTAATAATAATAATAATAATAATAATAATAATAATAATAATAATAATAATAATAATAATAATAGTGGCTCAGTGGTTATCATGTTCTCCTCTCAGCACTAGGGATTCCCAGTTCGAATCTTAATCTAGGTGGAGTTTCCATGTTCTCCGTGTCCTTGAGGGTTTCCTCCGGGTTCCCAGTTTCTTCCCACAGTCCAAAAACATGGATCTAGTCAATTGAATCCTCCAAATTGCCCCATATAGAGTGTGTCTGTGTGAGTGAGAGTGTGCTCTGTGATAGATTGGAGCCCTGTCCTGGGTGTATCTGCCCAGCACCCCAAACGTTCTCCCCTGGATGGATATGGGGTACCCCCCCCCCCCGCGACCCCAGTAGAGGATAAAGTGGAAGATAATGGATGGATAGAATAATAATAATAATAATAATAGGGCAGCACGGTGGCTTAGTGTTTAGCATGTTCTCCTCTCAGCGCTAGGGATTCCCGGTTCGATTCCATTTCTAGGTGGAGTTTCCATGTTCTCCCCATGTCCGCATGAGTTTCCTCCGGGTTCTCTGGTTTCCTCACACAGTCTATACACATGGATGAAGGTCAATTGAGTTCTCCAAATTGCCCCATATAGAGTGTGTCTGTGTGACTGAGTGTGTGCCCAGTGATAGATTGACGTCCTGTCCTGGTTGTATCTGCCCAGCACCCGAAACGTTCTCCCCTGCGACCCCTAGTAGAGAATTAAGCAGGAGCTAATGAATTAATAAATAAATAAAGGATATTTTTGTCTTAATAGTTGGTATTCCAACATATTAGAATTATTCCTAAAGTAAAAATCATGTTTAAAGGTTAGGTGCATGGCATATATATACATATATATATATATATATATATATATATATATATATATATATATATATATATATATATATATATGATGGCACGGTGGCTTAGTGGTTAGCACGTTCTCCTCTCAGCACTAGGGATTCCCAGTCCGAATCCCCATCTGCGTGGGTTTCCTCCGGGTTCTCCGGTTTCCGCCCACAGTCCAAAAACATGGATCAAGTCAATTAAATTCTCCAAATTGCCCCATATAGAGTGTGTGTGTGTGTGAGTGAGTGTGTGCCCAGCGATGGATTGGCGCCCTGTCCTGGGTCTATCTGCCCAGCGCCTGAAACGTTCTCCCCTGGATGGGCATGGGGAACCCCACCGCGACCTTAATAGAGGATAAAGCGGGAGATAATGAATGAATATATATATATATATAAAGTATGTGTGTAAATAGTTGCTTAGTTTTTCCATATGGTTTTAAAAACAGAAACACAGGCTGGAAATAAACTGGTGACAGTTTTAAAAGCGCCGGTTGTGCCGCAGCTGCGGTGTTAAACATGTCGGTCACATTGAGCACATCATAATAACATCGCTTAAGAAATATCCTTCCTTGCACACACAAGTACGAGCGTTTATTAACCTTCAACAGGCCGTCACAGCGCCTTTATCTTACTGCTCCCTCATGCATATACATGCAGACATGCGCACCGCTCACGGCCTGTAACGGGGGGAAATGTTCAATTAATTAAGTCTTATTTTTTTATTAACATTTAAATGAACATTCTGTCTAATTATCCCACTGGGGATTTTCTATTTGTCAGGCTAAGGTCATGAATCAATTTAAAAGAGGATTATGCTGATTTTATTGTCACTTTATTTTCATTTCTATTCCAGTGTCGCATGAACGAGCGAGGCGTTGCCATGCACACAGCGCTGCTCGGCCTCCCGCTCCACAGTTTAAAGTCGGAAATGAGCTTTCTTCCGCTCGTAGCCAACGCCGACAGATTATTCTCTCTTATATGCTTTTAACAAGGAAGCGCAATTCTCCAGCTCAGAACTCTTATGCCATTCTATTAACCTGGGAATCTAAGTTTTCATATTCTTGTTGTGTGCTCTTCTTATCTGGGTGACTTACCAAGGTCTGCGTGTAAACAGAACGCCGTACCTTGAAACGGAATTAACATGTGACCACATCTAAACCCGGTAGTTCCAAAGGGGCCTTTTTAAATATCATTCATTCATTCATTATCCTCGGCTTTATCCTCTATTAGGGTCGCAGTGGGGTTCCCTATGCCCATCCAGGAGAGAACGTTTCGGGCGCTGGGCAGATAAACCCAGAACAGGGCGCCAATCTATCGCTAGGCACACACTCGCTCACACTCTACATGGGGCAATTTGGAGAACTCAATTGACTTGATCCATGTTTTTGAACTGTGGGAGGAAACCGGAGAACCCGGAGGAAACCCACGTGGACACGGGGGGGAACATGGAAACTCCACCCAGATGGGGATTTGAACCGGTAATCCCAAACACTGAGAGGCGAACATGCTAACCACTAAGCCACCGTGCCACCATTTTTTAATATGATTATATTATGGGTGGCACGGTGGCTTAGTGGTTAGCATGTTCTCCTCTCAGCGCTGGGGATTCAAGGTTCTAATCCCGATCTGGGTGGAGTTATCATGTTCTCCCCATGTCCATGTGGGTTTCCTCCGGGTTCTCCGGTTTCCTCCCACAGTCCAAAAACATGGATCAAGGTCAATTGAATCCTCCAAATTGCCCCATATAGATTGTGTGTGTGTGAGTGAGTGTGTTCAGTGATGGATTGGCACCCTGTCCAGGGTGTATCTACCCAGCGCCCAAAAGGTTCTCCCCTGGATGGGCATGGGGAACTCAACCCTCCACCCCCAGCGCCCCTATCACTGGGCACACACTCACTCAAACAAACACACTCTATCTGGGGTAAATTTGGAGACTTCAATAAACCTTGATCCATTGGACAGTGGGAGAAAACCGGAGAACCCGGAGGAAACCCACGTGCACACGGGGAAAACATGGAAACTCCTCCCAGATCGGGATTCAAACCTGAATCCCTAGAGCTGAGAGGAAAACATGCTAACCACTAAGCCACTGTGCCATAAATTAACTAATTATTCATTCATTCATTCATTATCTCCCGCTTATCCTCTATTAGGGTCGCGGTGGGGTTCCCCATGCCCATCCAGGGGAGAACGTGTCGGGCGCTGGGCAGATAAACCCAGGACAGGGCGCCAATTCATCGCTGGGCACACACTCACTCACACAGACACACTCTATATGGGGCAATTTTTTTGAGAATTCAATTGACTTGATCCATGTTTTTGGACTGTGGGAGGAAACCGGAGAACCCGGAGGAAACCCACGCAGACACGGGGAGAACATGGAAACTCCACCCAGATGGGGATTCGAACCGGGAATCCCTAGCGCTGAGAGGCGAACGTGCTAACCACTAAGCCACCGTGCCGCCCTATTAACTAATTATTTAATGGTAATTAATGAATTATAATATAGGGGTGTTCCTTCTAATTTTTTTATGTTTTGCTTGTTCTTTTGCACTGGCTTTTGCTTTTTGAATCGCGTCACTGTGAAAAATAAGTGAGGTGGCCATTATTAGTGTCGAGCCATTATTATACATTTCTCTCATCAGTATAGACAGTGTAAACATTCTGGCTGAACATTGTATTCGAGAAGCTTCAGTGATTCCAGGTGCCAAGTCCATGCTGCACCCATCTGTTGGTGCATTTTAATTGATTCAAGGAGGAAAACTCGCAGCACAATCAGGTCCATCTTTTATAATGCAGGGCTCTAATGAAAAGCCTGGATTTATCACTAAGCCTTTATTTTACTTATATCACCTTTTAATGTCTTTATGGCACAGAAATAACATGGACACTGGATGGATGGTGTTGGTTGCATATGGTAAACATGGTGTTACTTTAAGACTTGATAAAACTCCACCAAGTGGTGGAATGATTTCACTAACATTAGTGGTTGGCATGTTCTCCTCTCAGCGCTAGGGATTCCCAATTCGAATCCTAATCTGGGTGGAGTTTCCATGTTCTCCCCGTGTCTGCGTGGGTTTCCTCTGGGTTCTCCGGTTTCCTCCCACAGTTCAAAAACATGGATCAAGGTCAACTGAATTCTCCAAATTGCCCCATATAGAGTGTGTTTGTGTGTGTGAGTGAGTGTGTGCCCAGTGATAGATTGGTGTCCTCTTCCGGGTGTATCTGCCCAGCGCCCAAAACGTTCTCCCCTGGATGGGCATAGGGAACCCCCCCACGACCCCTAATATAGGATGAAGCGGAAGATAATGGATGGATGGATTTCACTAAAACTGTAAAGCGAACAAAATGAGACATCTCATAAACACACTGGGGATCCAGGTTCGAATCCCGATCTGGGTGGAGTTATCATGTCCTCCCCGTGTCCACCCGTGTCCATGTGTGTGTCCTCCAGGTTCTGTACTCACACAATTAAAAACAAATGGAATGAAGGTAGTGGATTAGTGGTTAGCATGTTCTCCTCTCAGCGCTAGGCATTCCTGGTTTGAATCCCAATGTGGGTGGAGTTTCCATGTTCTCCCTGTGTCCGCGTGGGTTTCCTCCGGGTTCTCCGGTTTCCTCCCACAGTCCAAAAACATGGATCAAGGTCAATTAAATTCTCCAAATTGCCCCATATAGAGTGTGTGTCCAGTGATAGATAGGCGTCCTGTCCTTGGTGTATCTGCCCAGCACCCAAAACGTTCTCCCCTGGATGGGCATGGGGAACCCCCCACGACCCTAATAGAGGATAAAGCGGAAGATAATGGATGGATGATGGTGATTACACTGAATTGGAGTCCACAGTTAACATTACAAAATAAAAGCATTTGGGGTTTCGTGAGAAACCTTAGAGACTGAACGGTGCTCTGAGAAATATAAATGCACGGTCGGCATGGGGGCTGTTCCAGCGATATAATACACATCACATATAGGTTTCGGTTTTCTGTCAACTGCAATAAAGACGGTAATGGCGTCTGATTTGATGTTTTAGGCTTCGACTTTTAGTGGCAACCAGATATGAGAGCTGCAGAAGAAGAATGTGAGAGCTCACTGGAGTGAGAGATCACACGGCTCGCTGACATTTGACAAGTTGCACGATGACAGCAGGGAAATTAGGAACAGATGAGCGCAGAGAGAACGAGAGACAGAGACAGATTTAAAATATTGGGTAAAGGACTAAAGGTGCTATCTGGCTCAGATTGGAGTACAACATCTTTCAAATTGGATAGTCATCAGAATGTCACCCCTACCCCCAGGCTATTTATTCAGGCTGCCTGTGCAAGTATCTGGTGCCATGGTAGTAGGTTGTAGAAGCATGTGTGTGAGGAAGAAGGGCCTCGGGATGTTTGCTTGGGAGTTGAGTATTTGCGTATGAGCTGGATGTGAGCTGAAGATGGAGGATTGGCGAGGGCGACTGCTTAAATCCTGCCCTCTGCATTATTGAAAAAGCTACCTCACTGACTCGGACTGATTTGTATGGCCTCCTATTCTTTAATCTTTTCCAGCTGAAGCATATTTTTATATATATATATCATTTATAGATATCATTTATGTAATACACGTGCTTTGATTTAAAAAGCAATTAAAGTTAAAGGTCAAATTATTAATAATTAATTATAAATTATTTATATATATATATATATATATATATAAAAGGCGGCACGGTGGCTTAGTGGTTAGCACGTTCGCCTCTCAGCGCTAGGGATTCCCGGTTCGAATCCCCATCTGGGTGGAGTTTCCATGTTCTTCCTGTGTCTGCGTGGGTTTCCTCTGGGTTCTCCGGTTTCCTTCCACAATCCAAAAACATGGATCAAGTTAAATGAATTCTCAAAATTGCCCCATATAGAGTGTGTCTGTGTGAGTGAGGGTGTGCCCAGCGATGGATTGGCGTCCTGTCCTGGGTGTATCTGCCCAGCGCCCGAGACGTTCTCCCCTGGATGGGCTTGGGGAACCCCACCGCGACCCTAATAGAGGATAAAGCGGAAGATAATGAATTAATTAATATAGTATGGGTGACACGGTGGCTTAGTGTTTAGCATGTTCTCCTCTCAGCACTAGGGATTCCCGGTTCGAATCCCAATCTGGGTGGAGTTTCCATGTTCTCCCCGTGTCTGCGTGGGTTTCCTCTGGGTTCTCTGGTTTCCTCCCACAGTCCAAAAACATGGATCAAGATCAATTGAATTTTCCAAATTGCCCCATATAGCGTATATGTGTGTGTGTGTGTGTCAGTGAGTGTGTGCCCAGTGATAGATTGGCACACTGTCCTGGGTGTATCTGCCCAGCACCCGAAATGTTCTCCCTGGATGGGCATGGGGAACCCACCGCGACCCTAATAGATGATAAAGCGGAAGATAATGAATGAATGATTATGATTCTAGACTTTAAGCTTCAGCACTGGCAGTCTGTTAATGAAGGGCCCTTATGCCAGGCTCTTAACACTTAATTGCTTGTGTTGTGTAGTGTATTGATCACTCTGAGTTGTTCTGTGTAACAGACTGCTGAGTACTCTGTGGTTAGACTGGTGTCAAGTTTTTAAATCATTTACAGTGAGGTTCCAGGTTCGATTTTTCACAGTGGACCTCACCAACAACAATATTATAACAATGCAAATATGTACTTGTTGATCGACATGAGTGTGGTGGCATGGTGGCTTAGTGGTTAGCATGTTCTCCTCTCAGCACTAGGGATTTCCGGTTCGAATCCCATTCTGGGTGGATGTTCTCCCCGTGTCCGCCTGGGTTTCCTCCGGGGTCAAATGTTCCCTCCCACAGTCCAAAAACATGGATGAAGGTCAATTGAATTCTCCTAATTGCCTCATAGAGAGTGTGTTTGCCTATGTTATATATATACACACACACACACACACATATGTTTTTATAAACTGTGAAATAAGTACTGGACTTTTAATGTGGAGGAGTTTTAATAAGAATGAAACATTAAAAGCTGAGGTGGGACCGAGAATCGAACCAGAAAGCGTAAGGTCGCAAGACTGGTTCTTTAACTAGTGTCGTGGGGGGGGGGGGGTGCCTATCCAGAGGAGAACGTTTTAGGCGCTGGGCAGATACAC
This sequence comes from Corydoras maculifer, assembly GCA_019802435.1. Lineage (NCBI taxonomy): Eukaryota > Metazoa > Chordata > Actinopteri > Siluriformes > Callichthyidae > Corydoras > Corydoras maculifer. Next base: position 492,358 of record JAFMOD010000507.1, read on the forward strand.
CCAGTACAGGGCGCCAATCTATCACTGGACACACACTCACTCACACAGACATACTCTATATGGGGCAATTTGGAGAACTCAATTGACTTGATCCATATTTTTGGACTGTGGGAGGAAACCAGAGAACCCGGAGGAAACCTAAGCGGACACGGGGAGAACATGGAAACTCCATGGGGATTTGAACCAGGAATCCCTAGTGCTGAGAGGAGAACATGCCAACCACTAAGACACTGTGCCGCCTCTTTTCTACATTTATTCATTTCATTCATTCATTATCTCCTGCTTAATCCTCTATTAGGGTCGCGGGGGGGTTCCCCATGCCCATCCAGGGGAGAACATCTCGGGCGCTGGGCAGATACACCCAGGACAGGGTGCCAATCCATCGCTGGGCACACACTCACTCACACAAACACACTCTATATGGGGCAATTTGGAGAATTCAATTGACTTGATCCTTGTTTTTGGACTGTGGGAGGAAACCGGAGAACCCGGAGGAAACCCACACGGACACGGGGAGAACATGGAAACTCCACCCAGATGGGGATTCGAACTGGGAATCCCTAGCGCTGAGAGGAGAACATGCTAAACACTAATCCACCGTGCCGCCTCTTTTCTACATGTCTTTCTTTATTTTGTTTTCTAAAGACACAGAAACAGCTGGGTGGAGGGGATGACAGTAAGAGCAGTGCTTCCTCCGTCTGTTGTAGTCGTGGTCTTATGACACATTCTAGCTGCATGATGACTTAAAAAAGCAGTTTCAAAGCAAAGCCGTGACTGCTCTCATCCAGATGGATTGTGAAGGCTGACGGTGCATCATATCAGGAGAGAAATCTGCTTGTTGGACACAGCAAACATAAACCATGGCGGCGCTGCTCAGGGCCCGTGTTCTGTAACAACATGCACAAAAGCAACATGTCAGCAAAAGCAGAAGCACACATACCAACTTTTTATTTAGGCCAGCTTGTAACATAGAATGCAGGTCACATGGGCGGCACGGTGGCTTAGTGATTAGCATGTTCTCCTCTCAGCACTAGAGAGTTCCCATTTCGAATCCCAATTTTGATGGACGGATTATTATTATTATTATTATTATTATTATTATTATTATTAATGTATTTGTGAGGGCGGCACTGTGGCTTAGTGGTTAGCATGTTCTCCTCTCAGCACTAGAGAGTTCCCATTTCGAATCCCAATCTTGATGGATGGATTATTATTATTATTATTATTATTATTATTATTATTAATAATTATTATTATTATTATTATTAATATTATTAATGTATTTGTGAGGGCGGCACGGTGGCTTAGTGGTTAGCATGTTCTCCTCTCAGCACTAGAGAGTTCCCATTTCGAATCTCAATCTTGATGGATGGATTATTATTATTATTATTATTATTATTATTATTATTATTATTATTATTATTAATGTATTTGTGAGGGCGGCATGGTGGTTTAGTGGTTAACATGTTCTCCTCTCAGCACTAGGGATTCCCGGTTTGAATCCCAATCTGGGTAAATTTTCCATGTTCCATGTTCAGTGTCTGTGTGGGTTTCCTCCGGGTTCTCCGGTTTTCTCCCACAGTCCAAAAACATGAATTAAGGTCAATTGAATTCTCCAAATTGCCCCATATAGAGTGTGTTTGTGTGAGTGAGTGTGTATCCAGTGATAGATTGGTGCCCTGTCCTGGGTCTATCTGCCCAGCGCCCGAGACGTTCTCCCCTGTATGGACATGGGGAACCCCCCCGCAACGCTAGTAGAGGATAAAGCGGAAGATAATGGATGGATTGATGGAAAGGGCTGCACAAGTAACAACAATTTCCTTCGTTCTGACTATTTTAAGGTGGAATTGATTTATAGTACGCGTTGCTGGAAATGATCAGAACATTGTGTGTTAATAATAAAATCTAGCCGACTCAGCAGAACTCCGATTCAGTCTTTGTTGGCAGTGTGAGAAGAGCCACTCACCCGCAATCAGTGAAAATTGTAATGTTGAAAGGAAATAAAGATTTTACTTTGCAAAGGCCTTAATCGGATGAGCAACAGTGCTGCTTTAGAACCCTAAACCCTTTAAACGGCACAGATACTTTTGTCTTGTGTATCAGTTAATTGTAAGCAGAATTAGTATTTTACCAAAATCTTTCCAACCTTCGAAAAAAAAACATTTGGGTGGAGTTCATGGATCATGGATCAAGGTCAATTAAATTATCCAAATTGCCCCATATAGAGTATGTTTGTGTGTGTGTGTGTGTGTGTGTGTCTGTGTGAGTGAGTGTGTGTATAGTGATAGATTGGTGTCCTGTCCTGGGTCTGTTCTGCTCAGCGCACGAAACTTTCTCCCATGGTTGGGCATGGGGAACCCCCTCTCCGCGACCCTAGTGGAAGATAAAGTGGAAGATAATGGATGGGATTGCTGGATGTGTGTGTGTATGTATATATATATATAGGCGGCACGGTGGCTTAGTGGTTAGCACGTTCGCCTCTCAGCGCTAGGGATTTCCGGTTCGAATCCCCGTCTGGGTGGAGTTTCCATGTTCTCCCCGTGTCCGTGTGGGTTTCCTCCGGGTTCTCCGGTTTCCTCCCACAGTCCAAAAACATGGATCAAGTTAATTGAATTCTCAAAATTGCCCCGTTTAGAGTGTGTCTGTGTGAGTGAGTGTGTGCCCAGCGATGGATTGGCGCCCTGTCCTGGGTGTATCTGCCCAGCGCCCGAGACGTTCTCCTCTGGATGGGCATGGGGAACCCCACCACGACCCTAATAGAGGATAAAGTGGAAGATAATGAATGAATGAATGATACATATATATATATATATATATATATATATATATATATATATATATATATATATATATACATACATAAGCACGTTCGCCTGTCAACCCTGGGGATCCATGTTCGAATCCCAATCTGGGTGGAGTTTCCATGTTTTCCCCTTGTCCACGTGGGTTTGCCCCAGGTTCTCTGGTTTTCTCCAACAGTACAATAACATCTAGGTCAATTGGCTTTTGCCCCAATTTAGTGTGTCTGTGTGTGTGATAGATTGGTACCCTGTCCTGGATGTATATACCCAGCACCTTCTCTGGATTCTCTGCAACCTCCTCAACCCTATTATATAGTGGATGGATGTGTATAACTATTAATTAATTATCTGTTTGTTTAACTTAAATATCCATCCATCCATTATCTTCCGCTTTATCCTCTATTAGGGTCACGGTATATTCCCCATGTCCATCCAGGGGAGAACGTTTCGGGCACTGGGCAGATACACCCAGGACAGGGCGCCAATCTATCACTGGGCACACACTCACTCACACAAACACACTCTATATGGGGCAATTTGGAGAATTCAATTGACTTGCTCCATGTTTTTGGACTGTGGGAGGAAACCGGAGAACCCGGAGGAAACCCACGAAGACACGGGGAGAACATGGGAGAACTCCACCAGATTGGGATTCGAACCGGGAATCCCTAGTGCTGAGAAGAGAACATGCTAACCACTAAGCCACCTTGCCGCCCTAACTTAAAAATAGTTATTTTAATTCATACACGAGGGCGGCACGGTGGCTTAGTGGTTAGCACGTTCTCCTCTCAGCACTAGGGATTCCCGGTTCGAATCCCCATCTGGGTGGAGTTTCCATGTTCTCCCCGTGTCTGCGTGGGTTTCCTCCGGGTTCTCCGGTTTCCTCCCACAGTCCAAAAACATGGATCAAGTTAATTGAATTCTCAAAATTGCCCCGTTTAGAGTGTGTCTGTGTGAGTGAGTGTGTGCCCAGCAATGGATTGGCGCCCTGTCCTCGGTCTATCTGCCCAGCGCCCGAGATGTTGTCCCCTGGATGGGCATGGGGAACCCCACCGCGACCCTAATAGAGGATAAGCGGGAGATAATGAATGAATGAATGAATGAATTCATACACTTGGTTATTTTAGTTCGTTCCCACCTCATCTCACACACACACACACACACACACACACACACACACACACACTCACACACACACACATACAAAACAACTGTCATTACAGCATGTTGGGTCAACAGAATCATGACGAGCTACCCAGGCACTGACAAGTTGATTTTGACAGCACGACTTTTTTCGCTTTGCATTCGCTTGTACTGGTGCGTGTTTGATAAAATGATCCATTTTTCATATGAAAGCTTCCCCACCCTGCACGATTAAATTTGGGGCCATGATATTTTCTCGCTTGCGCTCGCACTCCTGCTATCTTTCTTCATAAAGATAGGGAGGGGAAAAGTGGGCCAGTGGTTGACAGGCAAAGGCTGATGTATCTGGCTCGCACAAACACACACACACACACACACACACAGATGTGAGATGGCATCCTTGCAGCAGACTGCTATCTCTCTGGGTGCTGAGAGTCGACCAGTGAAAGCAATGAGATGAAATGTAATGTTAGAGACTCCTGATTTGTCAGGGGACTGAATACGGAATGACAGCATGGCATTAAAGCAGAGTTAGAGAAATGAGAGCGATACTCAGACTTGATGATTCAAATATATTGAGGGAATTGGGGTGAGGCGATGCTTCACTCTTTTTCGAGCTGCCGCTCACTCCCTTACTCCCTCTATTTTACTCTCTTGTAGCCGCACAGCTCCCCCTTTTAAAAAAACATACTGTGAAAGCTGCTGAATACACCCCCCCACACACACTCGTTACTTATAATGTACACCATCCAGGTTTCACACCAGTTGTCTGTTTTATTTATTTGATCAGATTCACTTACTGCATGTACACAGTGTGCTACATTTCATTTTGAATATTGAGAGGAACAGTGAAAAATATTTTCACAGTAGAAATATTATATCCATTATATTCCGCTTTATCCTCTATTAGGGTCATGGGAGAAGGGGGGGGTTCCCCGTGCCCATCCAGGGGAGAACGTTTCGGGTGCTGGGCAGATACACCCAGGACAGGACGCCAATCTATCGCTGGGCACACACTTACTCACACAAACACACTCTATATGGGGCAATTTGGAGAATTTCATTGACCTTGATCCATGTTTTTGGACTGTGGGAGGAAACCGGAGAACCTGGAGGAAACCCAAGTGGACACGGAGAACATGGAAACTCCACCCAGATTGGGATTCGAACCAGGAATCCCTATCGCTGAGAAGAGAACATGCCAACCACTAAGCCACCGTGCCGCCCCACATGGTATTTATTCGTTCATTCATTATTTTCCACGTAATCATGGGGGTTGGGGGTTCCCCATGCCCATCCAGGGACGAACGTTTTAGGCGCCGGGCAGATACACCCAGGACAGGGTGCCAATCTATCCATTGGTGGGCACACACTCACTCACACAAACACCCACACAATATGGGGCAATTAAGGGAATTCAATGTACCTTGATGCCCAGGGATAGATTGGCGCCCTGTCCTGGGTGTATCTGCCCAGCGCCGAAACGATCTCCCCTGGATGGGCATGGGGAACCCCACCGCGACCCTATAGAGGATAAAGGGGAAGATAATGGATGGATGAATGAATGTACCTTAAATCCACGTTTTTGGACTCTGGGAGGAAACCCGAGAACCCGGAGGAAACCCACACGGACACGGGGAGAACATGGAAACTCCACCAGATTGCGATCTGTACCTGGAATCCCCAAAGCTGAGAGGAGAACATGCTAACCACTAAGCCACCATGCCACACACATAGCATTTAATAAAATAAGTCGGTGTGTGTGTGTGTGGGGGGGGGGGGGGCTGTGCCTCTACAGATGTCTGGCAGTGAATCGGTGAATTTGCATTTGTGCGTTTCATTTGGTGAAGCTTATCAGAAACACAATGCCTTCAGTGTTTCGGCGTTTCCTCGTTTCTTGAAAGAACGTCCTCTTTCGTTCCCCGCAGACTCTGAAGGGCTGACTAAGCAAGGACTGTGTCTCCTTGTCACTGAGACGAGATGATGAATGGCCCATGTACCCAGAATAAAATAATAAGGTTATCAAGTTAAGAGGGTTGGGTATATGATAGTATTTGGCGGTGAGGGTGTCTTTGTTGGCGTGTGATTGTGCGCTTGTGGCGAGAGTGAAGGGCGGCGGCCTGAAAAGAAATGCTGACCTCTCGCATACCCTTCCACATTAAGACTGGCCTTGCTGCGGGGGTTAATCTACTCTAATATATTATGGCTTATTAACTATTTATAGTGGCGAGATAATAAGGCATTGCGTTTCGAAGGAGGTGTGTGTGTGTGTGTATGTGTGTGTGTGTGTGTGTGTGTGTGTGTGTGCGCGTGTGCTTTGTATTACTCTCTAACACGATTTCTATTGTGTATATTAATTGATCTTGATATATACCAGGTGGGTGGCACGGTGGCTTAGTGGTTAGCATGTTCTCCTCTCAGTGCTGGGGATCTGGGTTTGTATCCCGATCTGGGTGGAGTTTCTATGTTCTCCCCGTGTCCATGTGGGTTTCCTCCGGGTTCTCGGGTTTCCTCCCACAGTCCAAAAACATGGATCAAGGTCAATTGAATTCTCCAAATTGCCCCATATAGTGTGTGTGTGAGTGAGTGAGTGTGTGTCCAGCGATAGATTGGCGCACTGTCCTGTGTGTATCTGCCCAGCACCCGAAAAGGGATGTGCATGGGGAACCCCCTCCCCGACCCTAGTGGAGGACAAAGTGGAAGATAATGTATGGATGGCTGGATAATGGATAGAGGTGGCACGGTGGTGTAGTGGTTAGTACTTCCACCTCTCCCACAAAAGAACCAGTTCCGATCTGGAGTTTCCATGTTCTCCCCGTGTCCGTGTAGGTTTCCTCCGGGTTCTCCGGTTTCCTCCTACAGTCCAAAAACATGTCTCAAGGTCAATTGAATGCTGCAAATTGCCCCATATATTTATGGTCCACCTCTTCCACAAGGGATCCAGGTTCATGTTCTGATCTGAGTGGAGTTTTTACGTTCTTCCCGTGTCAGTATGGGTTTCCTCCAGGTTCTCCAGTTTCCTTCGACAGTCCAAAAACATGGATTTGACAGAAATGGGATGCTTTAAATTGCCCCTATATAGTGTGTGTTTGTGTTTGTGTTTGTGTTAGTGGGTTTCCAGGGATAGATGTCCTGGGTGTATCTGCCCCGCACCCAAAATGTGGAACACCCCCCACAAACCTTTTATAGGATAATGGCTTGATGGAGAAATTTATGTTCTATCCCAATATAATATACAACAGCAGTGTACGTTCACAGTGTATATTCACAGGTATTTCATTTTGGAATAAATGTGTGTGTGTGTGTGTGTGTGTGTGTGTGTGTGTGTGTGTTGTATGAGTCCTGTCCTCATGCTCAGTTCATATGTGATCAAGATTCCCTTTCCACCTTTACCACAATGCCTCCCTGATGAGCAGCCATGGGAACGGCTGCAAATGATGACAGAGAACCCTTAACCGTCCAGACAGCAGGAGGTTGTACCCATCTTTCAACCCCCCCAGCCCACACTTGTGCTCCCCCTTGCTCTAGTTCTGCCTGGGGAGTTAATAACTTTGGAGAGTATTAATGTAAGGGTTGCTGGATTCCTCAAGGAACTGTGATTAATCAACCCCTCTCACTTTCACACACTCACAGAGAGAGAGAGATGTATGGCACTGATGGAGGACACGATCCACTTGTTCCTCCACTCAGTCATGCATTGATGAGATTGAACCTTTTGCCACTGCATACATTTATCACACACGTGCAATATCAGCACAGAGACACATCAGCATCTCAAATCAAGAAATAACATCTGATTTTTAAGACATTCATCCATTATCTTCCGCTTTATCCTCTATTAGGGTCGGGGGGGGTTCCTCATGCCCATCCAGGGGAGAACGTTTCGGGCACTGGGCAACCAGGACAGGACACCGATCTATTACTGGACACACATTTTTCCACACAAACACACACACACACACTCTATATGAGGCAATTTGGAGAACTCAATTGACCTTGATCCCTATTTTTGGACTGTGGGAAGAAACCGGAGAACCCGGAGGAAACCCACACAAAAACGAGGAGAACATGGAAACTCCACCCAGATTGGGATATGAACCGGGAATCTCTAACGCTAAGAGGAGAACATGCTAACCACTAAGCCACCATGCCGCATAATTATTATTATTATTATTATTATTATTATTATTATTGTTATTATTATTATTATTGGGGCGGCACGGTGGCTTAGTGGTTAGCATGTTCTCCTCTCAGCACTAGGGATTCCCGGTTCATATCCCAATCTGGGTGGAGTTTCCATGTCCATGTTCCGTGTCTGTGTGGGTTTCCTCCGGGTTCTCCGGTTTCCTCCCACAGTTCAAAAACATGGAATAAGTCAATTGAGTTCTCCAAATTGCCCCATATAGTGTGTGTCTGTGTGTGTCTGTGTAAGTAAGTGTGTGCCCAGCGATAGATTGGTGCCCTGTCCTGGGTGTATTTGCCCAACCCCCCTGTGACCCTAATAGAGGATAAAGCGGAAGATAATGAATGGATGAATTATTATTATCTTCCACTTAATCCTCCACTAAAGTTGTGATAGATTGGCATCCTGTCCTGGGTGTGTTTGCCCAGCGCCCAAAACGTTCTCCCCTTGATGGGCATCCTCCACCTCCCCCTCCCCCTCCACCACCCCCTGCGAATAAACAAAAGATGATGAGATGAGTGAAGAGCACGTCTGTTGGCACTCAACGTGACAATTTTCAGCATGAGATGTGTTATATTAGAACATCCACAAACGTTCATCAGGTGCATAAATTACCTCCAATCAACATCCATCGCCGTTGCCCCCCCCACCTCCCCCCAGGGCCGTGCACGTCTCCGTGTAAGCGGTAGATGAGACGGTTTTGCTGACTGATATCTTTTGCTAATGCTGCTCTCTGGAAGCCATGGCGTCTCCATTACGTCTTTTCGTGCATCAGCTCCTTTGTTTGTTCAGCAGTCTGCCCGGCGATCACAGCATATTCAGCGGGCGACGGATGAGGTGCGGCCGACGCAGGGCGGGTTCCAATTCTCTTAACAAACGGGAGTTGTAGCGAGCAGCGGTTCCGTTCTAGTAGGTCGCAACCCGAAACCGAGTGGCACAGATGGGTTCTTTTTAGCGAAACTTCTGAAAAGCACCTGGCATTGCGCCCTTGCACCCGTGTGAACAGTCTGGCTTATCAGGACTTGGCAAGCTGGAGAGGATAAACAATATAAAATCAATTGCTCATAATGATGGTGATTATCCACGCTGGCAACACCATGTTTCACTTTTCAAATTACTATCTATTTCAGAGATTCCCATGTGTCGCTTTAGTACCTGTTTTTAATTCTTTTTTTAATTATTATTACACATTTACTAATCTAATTAGTTCAGTCTGTACGTTCTGACACTGGTAACGGCCAAAGCTTGTGACAACTAGTGTGTCTGTGTGAGTGAGTGTGTGCCGAGTGATAGATTGGTGTCCTGTCCTGGGTGTATCTGCCCAGCGCCCATAATGGGAAACACCCCCCCATGAATCTAGTATAGATTTGAGCGGATGATCATGGATGTGGGCAGCACGGTGGCGTAGTGGTTAGCATGTTCTCCTCTCAGCACTAGGGATTCCTGGTTCGAATCCCAATCTGGGTGGAGTTTCCATGTTCTCCCCATGTCCGCGTTCTCCGGTTTCCTCCCACAGTCCAAAAACATGGATCAAGTCAATTGAGTTCTCCAAAATGCCCCATTTAGAGTTTGTCTGTGTGAGTGAGTGTGTGTCCAGTGATAGATTGGCGTCCTGTCCTAGGTGTATCTGCCCAGCGCCTGAAACATTCTCCCCGGGATGGGCATGGGGAACCCCCCCCCCCCCCCATTAGAACAAAGTAAAGGGGATGTTACAGTATGTACTATAGTGCACAAACAGATGGACTATAGACTGGAATTATATAACTACAAAGTCCATCTGTTTGTGTTTTTCAGTACATACTATGTACATCCTCTTCACTCTGTTCTAATGGTCAGGACCCCAATAGTACCACCACAGAGCAGGGATTATTTGGTTGGTGTATTAGTCCTATCCCAGCAGTGTCACTGAGGTGTTTAAATGAAACTACAGCAGCACTGCTGCACTAAACACCCCCTCACCACATCAGTGTCACTGCAGAACTGACCATAAACAATCCACCACCCAAATGATACCAGTTCTGTGATGCTCCTGACCAAAAGAACACAGAGAACCAACAGAGGATTAACAAAAAATAAAGTTATTGCTTAATTTAAAGTATTTTAGTCATTTTAGGTCCAGTGAGGCAACAACTGTTCTACTGCAGATGAAATAAATAAATACATACATACATAATAACCCAAATAGGGCACTATGGGCTTATAATGGATACGGTTGGAATATAAGTACCGCTAGAACCAACTTGAGGCCCAAAGAGAGCAAAATAAAAAGGCATTAAAGCCTAAACAGAGAAAACAAAGGTATTGATTCCCAAATAAAGCAATAAATAAGACAAAAACGGTGTATTAAGTCTTAAACAGAGCAAAAACAAGCAGCAACACCGAAGCAGGGCTCAGTAAAGGCTGCTGGAGGCTTGACAATAAAAAAAGAATTAAAAAAAAAAAAAAAAAAGGAAGCTCAGACTGAAGTAGCAAACGGGGCTTAAATAAAATAAAAGGAAGCATTTAGAAAACAAGAGTAATAATTAACTGAAAAGCCCAGCTGACGTCTTAGAGTTGCTGATTATGGAGCTTTAATTATTATGTTATTCTCTCGTTTGAAAACCGACGACTGGGGTCTGGAACAAGTCAAAATCAAGTCATATATTAATTTCCAGCTTTTGAGGAGGGAGTTACGGCGTGTAATGCGTGCACCTGCGTATTCGTTCATTCATTATCTTTCACTTTATCCTATATTAGGGTCGCGGTGAGGTTCCCCATGCCCATCCAGGGGAGAACGTCTCGGGCGCTGGGCAGATAGACCCAGGACAGGGCGCCAATCCATCGCTGGGCACACACTCACTCACACAGACACACTCTATATGGGGCAATTTGGAGAATTCAATTGACTTGATCCATGTTTTTGGACTGTGGAAGGAAACCGGAGAACCCGGAGGAAACCCATGCAGACACGGGGAGAACATGGAAACTCCACCCAGATGGGGATTCGAACCGGGAATCCCTAGCGATAAGAGGCAAAGGTGCTAACCACTAAGCCACCGTGCTGCCCCACCTGCATACTGTTAAGTTAATTTGATCGACGTGAGCATCGAAAAAGATCAATGTTAGTCTCTTATACTTGTGTTTACGGTGGCTTAGTGGTTAGCATGTTCTCCTCTCAGCACGAGGGATTCAAGGTTCGAATCCCCAATCTGGGTGGAGTTTCCATGTTCTCCCCGTGTCTGCGTGGGTTTCCTCCGGGTTCTCCGGTTTCTTCCCACAGTCCAAAAACATGGATCAAGTCAATTAAATTCTCCAAATTGCCCCATATAGGGTGTGTCTGTGTGAGTGAGTGTGTGCCCAGTGATAGATTGGCGTCCTGTCATGTATGTATCTGCCCAGCGCCTGAAACGTTCCCCCATGGATGGGCATGGAGAACCCCCCCGCGACCCTAATAGAGGATAAAGCAGAAGATAATGGATGGATGGATTATTGTGTTTAAAAGAGTTTTAATCGTAGAATTGAACTGTTTTGTTGCCAGGAACAAAAAGTAAGATCTGTAAATTATTCATTTTAGTAAATTAAAAAGGAAGAGTTGCTAATACCGGGTTCTCCGGTTTCCTCCCACAGGGCAAAAACATGGATCAAGGTCAATTGAATGCTCCAAATTGCCCCATATAGAGTGTGTCTGTGTGAGTGAGCATGTGCCCAGTCAATGATTCAAGGAGACTTTATGCCCTGTCCTGGGTGTATCTGCCCAGCGCCTAAAATGTTCTCCCCTGGATGGGCATGAGGAACCCCCTCCCCCCCTCAACCCTAATAGAGGATAAAACGGAAGATAATGGATGGATGGACCCAAATTACCCTAAATGGTAGAATTAAAACATGTGTCATCTAAATATTACGTTAGAGGAAAAAAATTAAATAAAATAAATAAATAAATAAAAATTATATATATATATATATATATTCATTCATTCATTCATTCATTCATTATCTCCCGCTTATCCTCTATTAGGGTCGTGGTGGGGTTCCCCATGCCCATCCAGGGGAGAACGTCTCAGGCGCTGGGCAGATAGACCCAGGACAGGACGCCAATCCATCGCTGGTCACACACTCACTCACACAAACACACTCTATAGGGGCAATTTTGAGAATTCAATTAACTTGTTCCATGTTTTTGGACTGTGGGAGGAAACCGGAGAACCCAGAGGAAACCCACGCAGACACGGGGAGAACATGAAAACTCCACCCAGATGGAGATTCAAACCGGGAATCCCTAGTGCTGAGAGGCGAACGTGCTAACCACTAAGCCACCGTGCCGCCCTATATATATATATATATATATATATATATATATATATATATATATATATTCATTCATTCATTATCTTCCGCT
>JAFMOD010000507.1:518846-577079 GCA_019802435.1 Corydoras maculifer
CATCCTCTGCGCTGCCAATACCCCTCTTACACCTTCACCCCACCTACCCCCACCCCCAGGCCCTTCTCTCGCTGTCTTTTATGCTAACCTTTCGGAAAAGGTCGACCTATAAATGTGTTACACAGGATGTTTGCAGGAACGTGTAGCACAACACCGTTCAGCCTCATGAATGGATGCTATTGTGAAGGAAGTGCTGATATTTCAAAATGTCTCAGCTGAGCCACACAGTGGGCGGCACGGTGGCTTAGTGGTTAGCATGTTCTCCTCTCAGCACATGGGATTCCTGGTTCGAATCCCAATCTAGGTGGAGCTTCCATGTCCTCCCCGTGTCCGCGTGGGTTTCCTCCAGGTTCTCCGGTTGCCTCCCACAGTCCATAAACATGGATCAAGGTCAATTAAATTCTCCAAATTGCCCCATTTAGAGTGTGTTTGTGTGAGTGAGTGTGTGCCCAGCAATAGATTGGTGTCCTGTCTGCCCAGCGATAGATTGGCATCCTGTCTGCCCAGCGATAGATTGGCGCCCTGTCTGCTCTGCCCAGTATTCTACCCTGGATGGATGGTAGGGTTTGCAGGGCATGTGCAGGATAGTATCACGACTAACGCTATAACAAACTGTAAAACAAACATGGATCAAGTCAATTGAGTTCTCCAATTTGCCCCATATAGAGTGTGTTTGTGTGAGTGAGTGTGTGTGTGCCCTGTGATAGATTGGCACCCTGTGCTGGGTGTATCTGCCCAGCGCCCGAAACGTCCTCCCCTGGATGGGCATAGGGAACCCCCCGCGACCCTAATAGAGGATAAAGCGGAAGATAATGGATGGATGGGTGGAGCCACACAGTGAGGACCCTCAGTTTTCACGATCCAACAAGAATTATGGCTTTTCCTGGTGCTCTCTCTCGCGCTCTCTCGCTCGCTCTTGCTCTCTCTCACTCTTCCGTTCTCACTCTCTGGCTGTTGTTTGATGAATTTAATTTTGGGGACAAAGCTTTAATGCGCCAGTCATTTTCCAACGACTTAGGCCAATTTCTTTCCTTCACTGTTCCTGTCTTTCACCGAATTCTTTTTTCTCTCCGTCTGGCCGGGTGATTCATTTAATACTGTGTCAACACTGTCCACTTGACGGCCCAATCGATTCTGATCTCGTTTTCTTTACCGTAAGAGCATCGTCTGTGCACTCTCTCTACAGCCTGCCTCAGAGGAAATGTCAAATAAACAGTCTCTCCACCTTTCTCTCGCTTTGCCTCCATCCTCCAATCGTTCCATGCAGACTGTGGTGGGGCTGCGAAACGTTCGACTCTCATGCCTCATTGTTACTCTGATGATCTTCACATTCGTTTATGGGTTTCAAAGTCGCTAAATAATAAGGAACTGGTAATCGCTGGGCACAGTGTCACTCATCCATCCATCCATCCATCCATTATCTTCCGCTTTATCCTCTATTAGGGTGGCGGGGGTGTTCCCCATGCCCATCCAGGGGAGAACATTTCGGGCACTGGGCAGATACACCCAGGACAGGACGTAGCTGGGCACAGACACACACACATACACACACTCACTCACTCACACCCACTCACCCCCACCCACACACTCACCCACCCACTTACTCACCCACCCACTCACCCACTCACTCACTGACTCAAACTCTCTATGGGGCAATTTGGGGAATTTAATTGACTTCATCCATGTTTTTGGACTGTGGGAGGAAACCGGAGAACCCGGAGGAAACCCACATGGACACGGGGAGAACATGGAAACTCCACCCAGTTTGGGATTCGAACCAGGAATCACTACTGCTGAGAGGAGAACATGCTAACCACTAAGCCTACATTCGACCAATTATGTGTAAATTAATGTTTGCAGGAAATGTTACCACAAACCCAGGCCAAGCAGTTTTTAAATTAATAATAATAATAATAATAATAATAATAATAATAATAATAATAATAATTCATTCATTCATTATCTTCCGCTTATCCTCTATTAGGGTCGCGGTGGGGTTCCCCATGCCCATCCAGGGGAGAACGTCTCGGGCGCTGGGCAGATAGACCCAGGACAGGGCGCCAATCCATCGCTGGGCACACACTCACTCACACAGACACACTCTATATTGGGCAATTTTGAGAATTCAATTAACTTGATCCATGTTTTTGGACTGTGGGAGGAAACCGGAGAACCCGGAGGAAACCCACGCAGACACGGGGAGAACATGGAAACTCCACCCAGATGGGGATTCGAACCGGGAATCCCTAGTGCTGAGAGGCGAATGTGCTAACCACTAAGCCAATGTGCCGCCTAATAATAATAATAATAATAAATTAATAATAAATTTCTTTGTTTATTATATATCATATGATATATATCTGTAAGCAGAACCAAATGGGCACCATTCTGTATTATTAATCTTTTCTTTATTGTGTTTAGCATCTATAGTAGCTCAGAAATGGTGGTGTCAGATGCAGCCATGTGTGGATGGAGAGGAGTGTAAAGTTCTACCAGATCTAACAGGATGGAGCTGCAGTACTGGCAACAAGGTCAAAACAACTAAGGTTCGTACACACACACACACACACACACACACACAATTCAAAGCAGTAGCACAGGGGAAGGTGAGGAATGTATTAGTAACAGTAGCATGATTGTCATGGTATTGGTTACTGTTGTGGGGCATTGAGGAACGCACACTGCTTGGGGGGAGGGTGGAGGAGGGAGGCGGAACCAAAGTAATTAGGGCAAAACTTACAGAACAGTGTGGCGAGAGATTGGAACCTGCTTTGTGTGTGTGTGTGTGTGTATATAGAAGTAGTGCATAGACTGTGCCCTGAAATTTTAAGTTTTTAGAGTTATACCCACCTCTTTCTTAGTTTCACTCCATGCCACACAGCGCCATTATCCATCCATCCATCAATTCATCTTCATCCTCTACTAGGGTCGTGGGGGGGGGGGGGGAAAACGTTTCGGTGCTGGGCAGATACACCCAGGACAGGCACCAATCTATCACTGGGCACTCACCTACTCACACACACACACACTCTATATGGGGCAATTTGGAGAATTCAATTCACCTTGAGTCATGTTTTTGGACTGTGGGAGGAAACCGGAGAACCCGGAGAAAACCCACGTGGATGCGGGAAGAACATGGAAACTCCACCCAGATTGGGATTCGAACCAGGAATCCCTAGTGCTCAGAGGAGAACATGCTAACCAATAAGCCACCGTGCCACCATCCAATTAGATCAAGACAGGAAATATAATAAAGAGCTTCATTATATTTTTTTTAATAACAATTAATTAAAATGAATTCATGGATTCATCTTGTCTTTCTTTGGATTGTAACATCCATTCATTATCTTCCACTTTATCCTCTATTAGGGTCACGGTGGGTTTCCCCACGCCCATCCAGGGGAGAACGTTTCGGGCACTGGGCAGATAGACCCAGGACAGGGCGCCAATCCATCACTGGGCACACAATCACTCACACAGACACACTCTATATAAGAGAATTTTCTATGTTAATAGAATTTCACTCTGTAATGTTCACTACGGCGGCACGGTGGCTTAATGTTTAGCATGTTCTCCTCTCAGCACTAGGGATTCCCGGTTCGAATCCCCATCTGGGTGGAGTTTCCATGTTCTCCCCGTGTCTGCATGGGTTTCCTCCGGGTTCTCCGGTTTCCTCCCACAGTCCAAAAACATGGATCAAGTCAATTGAATTCTCCTAATTGCCCCATATAGAGTGTGTCTGTGTGAGTGAGTGTGTGCCCAGAGATGGATTGGCGCCCTGTCCTGGGTTTATCTGCCCAGCGCTCGAGACGTTCTCCCCTGGATGGGCATGGGGAACCCCACCGCGACCCTAATAGAGGATAAAGCAGGAGATAATGAATGAATGAATGAATGAATGTTTACTACATCAGGTAAAAGGTAAAAACAGCATGGCTTTCAGGAGGGCATTTTGCTTTTTTCTCAGCATCTCAGAGACATGTCTTCCTCCACTTGTAGCACAGGTCAGGTAGGAACAGGATTTATTGGATCACTTTGTTTGTCACTTCTATCATTGAGACCCCCCGCTTCCTGACCTGCTCCCCTCAGTCTGAACATGTTCAGTGCAGACCAGAGCCACCAGCCGTGAGAGGATTTGAAGAGTGTTGGATCCGACATTAAACACCGAGCCGGGCTAAGGCAGGAGGACACCATGAAGTGAAGAGTACAGAACAAGTGCAAATACAATACCAGGCCAAGTCTGCCCAATCAGTCTGGAGCTGGACATGAGACTGAACAGGCAGGACCAGTGCACACATTTGGAAAATCCAATTGACCTTGATCCATGTTTTTGGACCGTGAGAGGAAACCGGAGAACCCGGAGGAAACCCACGCAGACACGGGGAGGACATGGAAACTCCACCCAGATTGGGATTTGAACCTGGAATCTCTCGCACTGAGAGGAGAACATGCTAACCACTAAGCCACCGTGCCACCCTCGATTATTAATATTTATATGTTTAGAACTGGGCGGCACGGTGGCTTAGTGGTTAGCACATTCGCCTCTCAGCACTAGGGATTCCCGGTTCGAATCCCCATCTGGGTGGAGTTTCCATGTTCTCCCCGTGTCTGCGTGGGTTTCCTCCGGGTTCTCCGGTTTCTTCCCACAGTCCAAAAAACATGGATCAAGTTAATTGAATTCTCAAAATTGCCCAATTTAGAGTGTGTCTGTGTGAGTGAGTGTGTGCCCAGTGATGGATTGGCGCCCTGTCCTGGGTCTATCTGCCCAGCGCCCGAGACGTTCTCCCCTGGATGGGCATGGGGAACCCCACCGCGACCCTAATAGAGGATAAAGCGGGAGATAATGAATGAATGAATGAATGTTTAGAACTGTGGGATGTTGAGACAGTAAATAAATAAATAATTAATTAAAAAAATTCTGTTACACATATTTGTACATAATTAAAGGAAGGGCGGCACGGTGGCTTAGTGGTTAGCATGTTCTCCTCTCAGCGCTAGGGATTCCTGGTTCGAATCCCCATCTGGGTGGAATTTCCATGTTCTCCCCGTGTCTGTGTGGGTTTCCTCCGGGTTCTCCAGTTTCCTCTCACAGTCCAAAAACATGGATCAAGTCAATTGAATTCTCCAAATTGCCCCATATAGAGTGTGTGTGTGTGAGTGAGTGTGTGCCCAGTGATAGATTGGCGTCCTGTTCTGGGTGTATCTGCCCAGCGCCCGAGACATTCTCCCCTGTATGGGCATAGGGATCGTGATCGTAATAGAGGATAAAGCGGGAGATAATGGATGGATGGATAATTAAACATCTATATCTGAACATAACGTTAAAGACCCGGTTATTGTTTATCTGGAAAGCTAAAGGCGGAATGAGACTGGAATGATGTGGCTCGTGTGTGTGTTAGTGTACAGCATGTAACACTACATTATTCAAAAACGAGACGGGAGCCCGAGGGAAACCCGTACAGACAAAGGGAAAACATGCAAATTTCACATAGCAAGGACCCTGGCAGCCCATCCTGAAATCAAACCCATGATCTTCCTGCTGTGGGGCAACACCACCACTGTGCCGCCTCAAAGGGAACGTTAATTAAACAGAATTAATCCAGCTTTCTTTTCCAAACCGTGCTGCGTTATCAGAATATTAACATAACATTCCAGCAGTAAACACCTCGAAAATCACGCACGTCTGGAACAAAGTAAAGAAAACGATTAGAGATTATGGCGGGTGGAGCTCAGTCAGTCTGGATTGGATTTTAAAGGTGAGGAAACAAACTAACACGTGTGGAAACTGGTTAATAATGAAAAAACGTCTTATTTTAGTAATAAGAATCATTTTTAAGAGGTGGGGGGGGTCCCATGTTCATACGCGGAGAAAGTTTTACGTGCTGGGCCAGTACACCCAGTACACACGGGGAGAACATGGAAACTCCACCCAGATTGGGATTCGAACCTGGATCCCTAGTGCTGAGAGGAGAACATGCTAACCACTAAGCCACCATAGCACCCTACAATTTCAACATAATCAAACCCAGTCTTGGCAGCACGGTGGCTTAGTGGTTAGCATGTTCTCCTCTCAGCACTAGGGATTCCCGGTTCGAATCCCCATCTGGGTCGAGTTTCCATTTTCTCCCCGTGTCTGCGTGGGTTTCCTCCGGGTTCTCCGGTTTCCTCCCACAGTCCAAAAACATGGAACAAGTTAATTGAATTCTCAAAAAATTGCCCCCTATAGAGTGTGTCTGTGTGAGTGAGTGTGTGCCCAGCGATGGATTGGCGCCCTGTCCTGGGTCTGTCTGCCCAGCGCCCGAGACGTTCTCCCCTGGACGGGCATGGGGAACCCCACCGCGACCCTAATAGAGGATAAAGCGGAAGATAATGAATGAATGAATGAATGATTGACCACATGGTCCAACTTTCATCATGCTCTACATTTTTCCATCCATCCATAATCTTCCGCTTTATCCTCTATTAGGGTCGCGGTGGGGTTCCCCATGTCCACCCAGGGGAGGACGTTTCGGGCGCGGGGCAGATAGACCCAGGACAGGGCGCCAATCTATCACTGCACACACACTCACTCACACAGACACACTCTATATGGAGCAATTTGGGAAATTCAATTGACCTTGATCCATGTTTTTGGACTGTGGGAGGAAACCGGAGAACCCGGAGGAAACCCACACGGACACGGGGAGAACATGGAAACTCCACCCAGATGGGAATTCTAACCGGGAATCCTTAGTGCTGAGAGGAGAACATGCAAACCACTAACTGTGAATCTATCTTCAGTCTGTGTGTTCTGAAATGGGGTTCAGGACTTGAGAGAATAAGACCCGCTCTAATCAAAGCTGATTGGTTGTTGGTGAGGTGATCAATGCGCTGATCACAGCTCCTGTCTGTCAGAGCGAGGGACTCTCGTCTCATGGGCTAATGAGTTTTGATGACTCCGTCCACCTGAGTAATGAATGCTGAAAGCAGCATCACAGTGGAGTTTGGGCTGTTACTGAACGGCCTGCTGTCGGGGGAACCGTTCCGATCTGCTCTGCTGAAAATGCAGAAGGTGCAGTCGCTAAATCGATCAACGGCCCTTCCTAAAACATCACCAGTGTTCATTCATCCATCCATTATCTTCCGCTTTATCCTCTATTAGGGTCGGTGGGGTTCCCCATGCCCATCCAGGGGAGAATGTTCCGGGCGCTGGGCAGACACACCCAGGACAGGGCGCCAATCCATCGCTGGGCACACACTCACTCACACAGACACACTCTATATGGGGCAATTTGGAGAATTCAATTGACTTGATCCATGTTTTGGACTGTGGGAGGAAACCGGAGAACCTGGAGGAAACCCATGCGGACACGGGGAGAACATGATAACTCCACCCAGATTGGGATTCAACCCGGGAATCCCTAGCGCTGAGAGGAGAACATGCCAACCACCAAGCTACCGTGCTGCCCCCGATGTTCCTAATGCTCAACTTTATTCTGTGTCATTTAAATATAAAGCAGGTTGGCAAGGTGGCTTAGTGGTTAGCATGTTCTCCCTTCAGCACTAGGTTCGAATCCCAGTCTGGGTGGAGTTTCCATGTTCTCTTCGTGGTCACGTGGGTTTCCTCTAGTTTCCTCCCACAGTCCAAAAACACAGATTCAAGGTGAATAGGCTGCTTTAAATTGCCCCTATATAGTGTCTGTGGGGGCGGCACGGTGGCTTAGTGGTTAGCACGTTTGCCTCTCAGCACTAGGGATTCCAGGTTCGAATCCCCATCTGGGTGGAGTTTCCATGTTCTCCCCTTGTCCACGTGGGTTTCCTCCAGGTTCTCCGGTTTCCTCCCACAGTCCAAAAACATGGATCAAGTTAATTGAGTTCTCCAAATTGCCCCATTTAGAGTGTGTTTGTGTGCGTGTCTGTGTGTGTGAATTTGTGCCCAGCGATGGATTGGTGCCCTGTCATGGGTGTATCTGCCCAGCGCCCGAAGCGTTCTCCCCTGGATGGGCATGGGGAACCCCTACGACCCTAATAGAGGATAAAGCGGAAGATAATGAATGGATGAATGGTGTCTGTGTGAGTGAGTGTGTGTGTACACAGTGAAGGCTTGGCGCCTGTTCACCACTGCCACCACTGGAATCTGTCCAACAGTACAGCTGTTCATACAGATGTTCCTAATGCTTAATTTTGTACTGCGTCATAAAAATGTAGAGCGTGCTGAAAGCTGGACCATACGGTCGATCAATCAAATCGATCAATAATATCGAGCAGCCTCTTATGGGCTCATTACAGACAGGTCGTTTGTTATAACAGGCAGCGGCAGAGAGAAGTAGAAGGCCAAGGACGAGAAGAGAAAGAAGCAAAGGGAGCGATATTTCTAGAGTTCTTGTGGTGTAGACATTAAAGGTGAGGCCCGGGATGGAAGGTGTGGATGTGTTTGTCCTGGCTGGAGTCCAATAAATCCTGGGGGCCAGAGATTAGCTGATGTCCAACACACACACACACACACACACACGTTTTTATAGCTGTCTCTGGCTGAAGCCGATTGGCTGAACCAATAAAAGATAACTCAAGGCCATTCGGCATCCCATTTACCTTTTGAACCTTTAACCTAACGACCTTACAGCCGTCCATTTTCTTGAAGAGTTAATGAGCATGGACGTCATCTTTTGATTTATATACCAAAATATTTAAGGTTTGTTTTTCCCCAACTGTTTAAAAACAGGCGGCACGGTGGCTTAGTGGTTAGCACGTTCGCCTCTCAGCACTAGGGATTCCCGGTTCGAATCCCAATCTGGGTGGAGTTTCCATGTTCTCCCCGTGTCTGCGTGGGTTTCCTCCGGGTTCTCCGGTTTCCTCCCACAGTCCAAAAACATGGATCAAGTTAATTGAATTCTCAAAATTGCCCCATATAGAGTGTGTCTGTGTGAGTGAGTGTGTGCCCAGCGATGGATTGGCGCCCTCTGCCCAGTGCCCGAGACGTTCTCCCCTGGATGGGCATGGGGAACCCCACCGCGACCCTAATAGAGGATAAGCGGAAGATAATGAATGAATAAATGCATGTTTAAAAACAGGTTCACTGGACATGTTCTGTAGGTTCCCTGTACATTGTGTGTTTATGAATATGGTTCGAATCCCAATCTGGGTGGAGTTTCCGTTTTCTCCTGTGTCCATGTGGGTTTCCTCCGGGTTCTCCGGTTTCCTCCCACAGTTCAAAAACATGGATCAAGGTCAATTGAATTCTCCAAATTGCCCCATATAGAGCGTGTCTGTGTGAGTGAGTGTGTGTCCAATGATAGATTGGCACCCTGTCCTGGGTGTATCTGCCCAGCGCCCGAAACGTTCTCCCCTGGATGGGCATGGGGAACCCCCCCGCGACCCTAGTCATTACTTTAAAATCTGGACATCATCCATCCATCTATCCATCCTGGAAATCTTTCGCATCCTCTACTAGGGTCGGGGGGGGGGGGTTCCCCATGCCTAATTACCTTCCCTTTAATCCCATACTAAGGCCACATTGGAATGCCCATCCAGAGGAAAATGTTTCAGGTGGTGGGCAGAAAGGGCGCCAATCTATCACTGGGCACATACTCACACACACATTATACTGTATATCCATCCATTATCTTCCGCTTTATCTTTTATTGGGGTCACGGGGGGGTTCCCCATGCCCATCCAGGGGAGAACATCTGGGGCGCCGGGCAGATACACCCAGGACAGGATGCCAATCTATCACTGGGCACACACTCACTCACACAGACACACTCTATACTATATGGGGCAATTTGGAGATTTCCATTGACCTTGAGCCATGTTTTTGGACTGTGGGAGGAAACCTGAGAACCCGGTGGAAACCCACACGGACACGGGGAGAACATGGAAACTTCACCCAGATTGGAATTCGAACCAGGAATCCCTAGTGCTGAAAGGAGAACATGCCAACCACAAACACCGTGCCACCCTAAAATATACACTATACAGTTTATTTTAATATCATCGCAGCAGAAAGGATGTTTGGTTTTAGTTTGTTCTATTTACTGAGATTGTACTGAAAGATCAGCCAACCCCTGCGTAGCAAAAAAAAGAGAGCAATGGCACTTCACTGGAGTAACAGAGCAAGAAAGAAAATGAGAAAGAGAGAGAGAGAGAGAGAGAGAGAGCGCCGTGGGCATGATGCCATCCTGCCCTCCTCTTGGCTCCCCCAGCTTTTGTGCCAGAAGTCCAGGCAACACGCCAGACTTTAAGTGAATGAGTCTGCTGGGTGCCAACTCTTTCAGATACATCCATGTGAGACAAGAGGAGGTGTAAACAAGCCCAGGATTGGGAGTTGATACCATAGGTGTTGAAGCTTAAGGGCAAGCTTAACCAGTCTCACACCTCACTCAGTCTGTACATCCATTCTTATTTTAGCTCATTATATTAAACATTGCATTATCTCAGTAGAGCTGCACGGTGGCTTAGTGGTTAGCATGTTCTCCTCTCAGCACTAGGGATTCCCGGTTCCAATCCCAATCTGGTGGAGTTTCCATGTTCTCTCCGTTTCTGTGTGGGTTTCCTACGGGTTCTCCGGTTTCCTTCCACAGTCCAAAAACATGAATCAAGGTCAATTGGATTCTCCAAATTGCCCCATATAGAGTGTGTCTCTCTGTGTGTGTGTGTGTGCCCAGTGATAGATTGGCATCCTGTCCTGGGTGTATCTGCCCAGCACCCGAAACGATCTTTATGGGGAACCCCCCCACGACCCTAATAGAGGATAAAGTGGAAGATTACGGATGGGTGGAGTTTTAGTGCATTAAATAGCATTTAGGTTTGTACCAAACATCCAGTCTACATCTCCAAGATGCCTTTACTGGCTTTTTTAATCAATTACTAAATGGTGGCAATAAAGACTTTATTGACTAGCGTTTAACTTTCATTCTTCTAATGACGGGAAACTCTTCTATACCTTTGTAACTGCAATCTGTAATCTGTTAAATTAAAGATCCAAATCTATTAAAAGTGTGCATGAACTCCCTGCTCTTGTGGACATACCAGACCCGCACAAGAAAGATTCGTAGAATCCAGCTGGACAGCAGTCATCCAGCACACGGACTGTTCACCTTACTGCCATCAGGCAGAAGGTACCGCAGCTTCCCGGCCAAAACAACCCGGCTTATAAACAGTTTTTACCCGCAAGCCATCAGGCTACTAAACGAATGTCTACATGTCACTACATGTCACTTTTTACTAAGTCACGTAAATATATATATATATATATATATATATATATATATATATATATATATATATTCATTAATTCATTCATCCATTATCTATTAGGGTCGCGGTGGGGTTCCCCATGCCCATCCAGGGGAGAACGTTTCAGGCACTGGGCAGATACACCCAGGACAGGACACCAATCTATCGCTGGGCACACACTCACTCACACAGACACGCGCACAAACACTCTCTCTCTCACTCTCTCTCTCTCTCTATATATATATATATATATATTCATATATATTCATATATATATTCATTCATTATCTCCCGCTTCATCCTCTATCAGGGTCGCGGTGGGGTTCCCCATGCCCATCCAGGGGAGAACGTTTCGGGCGCTGGGCAGGGGCGCCAATCCATCGCTGGGCACACAGTCACTCACACACACTCTATATGGGGCAATTTTGAGAATTCAATTGACTTGACCCATGTTTTTGGACTGTGGGAGGAAACCGGAGAACCCAGAGAAAGCCCACGCAGACACGGGGAGAACATGGAAACTCCACCCAGATGGGCATTCGAACCGGGAATCCCTAGCGCTGAGAGGAGAACATGCTAACCACTAAGTCACTGTGTTGCCCCTATATATATATATATATATATATATATATATATATATTTTTTTTTTTTTTTTTTTTCGTGCATACATATGTAAATATTGTGTATTTCTTTTTATCGTCTATGTAGAGTGTCTAAATCGTCTAAATCCGAATCCCTCACCATAAGAATGTCTATGAGCACATCCCCATGTAGCACAAATTACAAATAAACGTAAAACTTGAATCTAAAGTCAAAGTCAAAGTAGGCGTTATTGTCAATTCCTTCACATGTCCTATACATACAAAGTAATGGAAATTACGTTCCTCGCTGTCCCACGGTTACAAGACATTTATGATATTAAGACATAAAACAAAAACAAAAAAAATAACTAATACTAGCTTAATAACAGTAAAAAAGTGAAATGCAGTGTGATGTAATGGAATTCAACAATAAAAATGTTTAAATACTATAATTATGTAGTAATAATGAAAGGCAATGTAAATGCAATTGAAATAGTAACAGTAATATTGGAATAACTATAGTAATAATAGCAATAACAATAACAAGTAGTAGTAGTAATATTAATAATGCTAATGATAATAATAAAATAATAAATAATAATAAATATAAATATATATTATATAGGCAGCACGGTGGCTTAGTGGTTAGCACGTTCGCCTCTCAGCGCTAGGGATTCCCGGTTCGAATCCCCATCTGGATGGAGTTTCCATGTTCTCCCCGTTTCCATGTGGGTTTCCTCCGGGTTCTCCGGTTTCCTCCCACAGTCCAAAAACATGGATCAAGTTAATTGAATTCTCAAAATTGCCCCATATAGAGTGTGTCTGTGTGAATGAGTGTGTACCCAGCGATGGATTGGTGCCCTGTCCTGGGTCTATCTGCCCAGCGCCCAAGATGTTCTCCCCTGGATGGGCATGGGGAACCCCACTGCGACCCTAATAGAGGATAAAGCGGGAGATGATGAATGAATATATTATATATAAGTAATAAATAATAATATATGATTGGTAATAGTAGTAGTAAAATATAGACCTGAGTTTGTGTTATACAGTCTATATATATCTAATACTAAATAATGCATTTCGGAGGAAAGCAGCGGTCGAGAACGTGATGTTCCATGTACGGGCTGACATGCATCTTTTTTTGCTTTTATTTCCCGCAGGTCACCCGGTAGTGGCATTCCTCCGTTATGCAAAGAGGAATGGCCGTGGTGGATAATGAAGGAACTTGGCGTTTTCCGAAAACAACCAGTGCTAAAATAATAAGAGAACAAGAGCAGCAGCATCTCATATCCCACTCTGTTCGCAAAACTGAGGACCATGGCACCACTAAGCTGTTCTCCATCCCCGTCTCTCCTCTCCTCTTCCTTCAAGCTCCACTATCCCCATCAGCACAAATATAGGGATGGAAGAGTGTCCGCTCACTGGAACCAACCGAGTATAGTGATTGTATATGACAGCAGAACGGTAATTGTGGCGGACGACCCACTGCAAATGTCAGGACTATTTTATTTGTTTGGTTTCTTTGCCCAGCTTCTTGAACATTCTGTTGTGTTCACGGATTTACCCCCCTCTACTCCTCCACCGCCTCATCGGTTGACGCTTCACGTAACCTCACCTTTTTCGGCTAGAATGAAAGATGACATTTTTGCTTCCCCCTCCGAAACCTCGTCCTTCTCAGCATTGTAACTTCAAAAAAAAAAAAAAAAAACACACACACAAAAAAACTAAAAAACAAAAAACAAACAAAAAAAAAAACAGGACTTACTGACCATCTGTAGATTATTTTGCTCCTTTTCTAATACGGTAAAGATAAGTACACTTTTTTGACACGGAAGACAGAATATTAGAACGTTATGCTATAATTATGTAAGAATGACAAAAAATTTTACGATGTAAAAGAATAAGAAGTATCCGAATGTTAGCGTTAAACTAAATAAAGGAGAACAGTTTTCATATTGATGTTTTTAATCAGCCTGGTAACTGTTATTGAGTACATGTGTCAGTATTATCAAAACTAAATAAAGCTATTTCAAAGTAAACAGACAGACCGTAATGTCTATATTCCCATCAGGTCGTACCATTTTAGCATTACCGCTAGACTGTAGTGTTAACGTCGAGGTCGCAGACGGATTGAATGGAAACTCAATAACCGGTTCTATATATTGAGAAAGTAGTAAGGTGCTATGTTTTAGTTCTCTTGGCTTTATTTTAGAACGTGTATGTCAAAGGTTTAGTCAGGAATGCGTTATTGGATTTTGCTGAGTCAGTAGAATTTTGTTCGGGTTCCTAAAGTGATTTGATTCCTTTTATTATTCCTAAACCAACAACAACTATTAAACCAACCAACCAACCGATACATGGACTTATAAATAGGAACTATAAGGACTCGTTTTCTGCCGTAGGTTCTCCCAAAGCACCATGTAGCCTCTGCGTGATTTCCCGGGGAGGTGCAGAGGGCGCTACAGCTCAGCATCACACTGTACCACGCCGAGTCACAGTTCTGTACAGTTCTGTAATATTTCTCTTACTTTGTGTAGATGATCTGTTTTTTTTTTTTTAATCCCACATTGTCTTCGCCGGTTTCAAACGCTTCAGCATGTCAGCAGATGAGGGCAGCGCCGAGCACGCTGTGTAATAAAGTGGCGTAGTCCACTCTGCTCCTGTAGGAGAACAGTGAGAGCTGAAAGTACTCATTTCTTTCTAATGTTGCTTTAAATACACATTTCAAGTATCTGTACTCTGCTTGATTATTTCTGTTACTTAAGGTAGTTCTCCTTCCTGCTAAAGTTTAGAATGTTGTGTAACTGACTTCATACCGATCAGATCAGAGCTTCGGGGGCTGGGCTCACGGTGCAAATCCCACATTCAATGCAGGTTGTCAACATGGATCCTTGTACATTGGATTTATACATATACATACATACATATACACTCACGGGCCACTTTATTAGGTACACCATTCTAGTAACGGGTTGGACCCCCTTTTGCCTTCCGAACTGCCTCAATTCTTCGTGGCATAGATTCAACAAGGTGCTTGAAGCATTCCTCAGAGAGTTTGGTCCATATTGACATGATGGCATCACACAGTTGCCGCAGATTTGTCGGCTGCACATCCATGATGCGAATCCCCCGTTCCATCACATCCCAAAGATGCTCTATTGGATTGAGATCTGGTTACTGTGGAGGCCATTTGAGTACAGTGAACTCATTGTCATGTTCAAGAAACCAGTCTGAGATGATTCCAGCTTTATGACATGGCGCATTATCCTGCTGAAAGTAGCCATCAGATGTTGGGTACATTGTGGTCATAAAGGGATGGACATGGTCAGCAACAATACTCCGGTAGGCTGTGGCATTGCAACGATGCTCAATTGGTACCAAGGGGCCCAAAGAGTGCCAAGAAAACATTCCCCACACCATGACACCACCACCACCAGCCTGAACCGTTGATACAAGGCAGGATGGATCCATGCTTTCATGTTGTTGACACCAAATTCTGACCCTACCATCCGAATGTCGCAGCAGAAATCGAGACTCATCAGACCAGGCAGCGTTTTTCCAATCTTCTATTGTCCAATTTCGATGATCTTGTGCAAATTGTAGCCTGGGGGGGGGGGGGGGGGGGGGGGGGGGGGGGGGGGGGGGGGGGGGGGGGGGGGGGGGGGGGGGGGGGGGGGGGGGGGGGGGGGGGGGGGGGGGGGGGGGGGTAGCTGAAAGGAGTGGCACCCGGTGTGGTCTTCTGCTGCTGTAGCCCATCTGCCTCAAAGTTCGACGTACTGTGCGTTCAGAGATGCTCTTCTGCCTACCTTGGTTGTAACGGGTGGCTATTTGAGTCACTGTTGCCTTTCTATCAGCTCGAACCAGTCTGGCCATTCTCCTCTGACCTCTGGCATCAACAAGGCATTTCCGCCCACAGAACTGCCGCTCACTGGATGTTTTTTTTTTTCGGACCATTCTCTGTAAACCCTAGAGATGGTTGTGCGTGAAAATCCCAGTAGATCAGCAGTTCCTGAAATACTCAGACCAGCCCTTCTGGCACCAGCAACCATGCCACGTTCAAAGGCACTCAAATCACCTTTCTTCCCCATACTGATGCTCGGTTTGAACTGCAGGAGATTGTCTTGAACATGTCTACATGCCTAAATGCACTGAGTTGCCGCCATGTGATTGGCTGATTAGAAATCAAGTGTTAACGAGCAGTTGGATAGGTGTACCTAATAAAGTGGCCGGTAAGTGTGTGTATATGTATGTAAGTATATGTATATTGATCTATTTGGTTGCGTTTCATACACACACACACTCTCACCCACACCCACATATACGCACTTATCATGTATATGTGTGAATATATATATATATATATATATACACTGTATATACACACACACTCTATATAGAGGCAGACAGCTCAATTATAGAATAGACCACTCAATTTACCTTTAATCTATGTCTTTGGCCTGTTGAAGAAAACCAGAGAGCCAAGAGAAAATCCACGTTGAGACGGGGAGGACATGCATCACCCAGATTAATATTGGAACACACAAAGATCCCTGCACATTGACCCCTACATATTAAAAACTAAATATTGAAGACATTTTCAGAATCAACTTCCATTATAATCTTGTTAAACTGCCAATATTTGTTTTTAAAAGTAAACTATATGGTGGCAGTGTGTTTATTAACATACAGCTAAAGCGGTTGTAAATTGGTTTGCTGAAAACGCTCGGCGAGCCTCTGATTGCCAAAATCCCAGAGCTATCTCTTCCAGAACACCAATCTGCTTCTCTTCTAATGTCTCAGTATTAATTAGCTTAAAGGAGTTACTCAGGGCACGCTATATGTCAGGCTAAAATTACTCTAATTATCTCACACAAACTCAGTGCACACTTAATGGCCAAAAGAATGTGGATACCTCGTCTCATTAACGTTGGCTATTGAACCCACAGCTTTATAAAGTAGATATATAAAGACAAACATATGGGTCTGTAATCCAATTACATCCATCCATCCATTATCTTCCGCTTTATCCTCTATTAGGGTCGCGGGGGGGGGGTTTCCCATGCCCATCCAGAGGAGAACGTTTCGGGCGCTATGCAGATACACCCAGGACAGGGTGCACACTCACACACACAGACACACTCTATATGGGGCAATTTGGAGAATTCAATTGACCTTGATCCATGTTTTTGGACTGTGAGAGGAAACCGGAGAACCCGGAGGAAACCGACGTGGACAAGGGGAGAACATGGAAAGATTGGGATTCAAACCAGGAATCCCTAGTGCTGAGAGGAGAACATGCTAACCACTAAGCCACCGTGCTGCCATCCAATTAGATCAAGACAGGAAATATGTAGAGCTTCATTTTTTTTTTTTTATTAGAATTCATAAAAATGAATTTATGGATTCGTCTCGTCTTTCTTTTGAGTGCAACATCCATCCATCCATTATCTTCCACTTTATCCTATATTAGTGTCGCGGGGGGTTTCTCATGCCCATCCAGGGGAGAACGTTTCGGGCGCTTGGCAGATACACCAAGGACAGGACACCAATCTTTTGCTGGGAACACTCTCGCACAGACACACACACTCTATATGGGGCAATTTGGAGAATTCAATTGACCTTGATCCATGTTTTTGGACTGTGAGAGGAAACCAGAGAACCCGGAGGAAACCCACATGGACACGGGGAGAACATGGAAACTCCACCCAGATTGGGACTTGAACCGGGAATCCCTAGTGCTGAGAGGAGAACATGCTAACCACTAAGCCACCGTGCCACCATCCAATTAGATCAAGACAGGAAATATAATGAAGTGCTTCATTTTTTTATTACAATTATTTAAAATTTATTTATGGATTCGTCTTGTCTTTCTTTTGATTGCAACATCCATCCATCCATTATCTTCCACTTTATCCTCTACTAGGGTCGGGAGTTGGGGGGGGTTCCCCATGCCCATCCACGGGAGAACGTTTCAGGCAGATACACCCAGGACAGAGTGCCAATCCATTGCTGGGCACACACTCACACAGACACACACACTCTATATGGGGCAATTTGGAGAACTCAATTGACCTTAATCCATGTTTTTGTACTGTGGGAGGAAACCGGAGAACCCGGAGGAAACCCACGAGGATACAGGGAGAACATGGAAACTTTACCCAGATTGGGATTCAAACCGGGAATCCCTAGTGGTGAGAGGAGAACATGCTAACCATTAAGCCACCGTGCCGCCCAATAAGATCAATACAGGAAATATAATGAAGCTTCATTATTATTTTTTAAATTCCAATTCATTTAAATGAATTTATGGATTCATCTCTTTATGCCCATCCAGGGGAGAATGTTTCGGGCGCTGGGCAGATACACCCAGGACAGGGCGCCAATCTATTGCTGGGCACACACTCACTCACACAGACACACTCTATATGGGGCAATTTGGATTCGTCTTGTCTTTCTTTCGATTGCAACATAAAATTAAAATAAATAAATGATCAAATCCAAGCCGCTTTAAGAAGCAATAATGAGGTTTCAGCCGGATCTTTAGGGGATGGGATGGGCTTCAGGGTCAAGAAGCCACACAGAAGCCCGAGATCAACACGCAAAGATGCCAAGTGTCAGCTGGATGGGAATTAAGTGGAACACTGTTGAACTGGGGAGCTCCAGAAGAACGTTCTCTGGAGTGCAGAAACAAAAGCCATCATCTGGCACGTCGAGCGGCAAATCTGTGGTTGGAGAAGTTTTAGAGAATATAAAAATAAAAACTGCATTAGTGGAATATTCTGCAATTCCATACGACACAACAATGCAATGATGATGGGTTTAATATCTAATATTCCTAAAGACAAGCACAGATTTGACTGATATAAAACGCTGGAATGATCTGGCGTAAAAAATTAATCTGACAAAAAACAATTCTTGTTCCTAAATCTAATGGAATGTCTTTTCGGAGCTGATTTTGCTCTTGAAGCACCTAACAGACGTTATCCTTATTACTGACTGCAGATGGAGGAGATGATGTTCATCAAAGCACACAAATTTCAGATCCCATTATCATGCAATTTACATTTGCATAACCTTTAAGTCAGACAAACAGGCGAACGATAGGCAATCTCTCACACACAAACACACACACACACACACACACACACACACACAACCGGCTGATAACGTAGATTACATCATTTATCGCCATCGATTGAACTAGTTTGTTGGTTTTCTTAACAAATTGTGAGCTCGATACCTTGAGTGTTCTTTTTGATTTGAGACATTCTTTAAAGTTAGCATGTTCTTCCCTCAGCACTACGGATTCCCGTGTTCAAACTCATGACTGGTACTGTATACTCTTATTGGTACTCTAAAACTCCACCTAAATCAACCGACACCCTCCATAAACACTGCAACACTTTTCCAACAATATAATATATTTTTACATTTTTTTTATTGCTATTATATTTTTATAATTCCATTTTTAATATTTGCTGCTATATTTAATTTAATTTTTGCTTACGGCCATACCACCTTGAGCACGCCCGATCTTGTCTTAACTTGGAAGCTAAGCAGGGTCTGCCCTGGTTACTAAATGGGTGGGAGACCGCCTTGGAGTACCAGGTGCTGTAAGCTTTGGCGGCACGGTGGCTTAGTGGTTAGCATGTTCTCCTCTCAGGACTAGGGATTCCTGGATTGAATCCCAATCTGGGTGGAGTTTCCATGTTCTCTCCATGTCCACAAAGGTTTCCTCTGGGTTCTCCGGTTTCCTACCACAGTCCAAAAACATGGATCAAGGTCAATTGGGTTCTCCAAATTGCCCCATATAGAGTGTGTCTGTGTGAGTGAGTGTGTGCCCAGCGATAGATTGGGACCCTGTCCTGGGTGTACTAAAACGTTCTCTTTTATTAATTCTTGGCATTTGAGTGCACATGGTGTAATGTTATTAAACTTTATGTCTAAAAAAGGTCCATGGTTCTGAATTAATCAAATTTACTTCATATAGTGATATAGAAGGGCGGCACGATGACTTAGTGGTTAGTATGTTCTCCTCTCAGTGCTAGGGATTAGATTGGCGTCCTGTCCTGGGTGTGTCTGCCCAGCGCCCAAAATGTTCTCCCCTGGATGGGCATGAGGAACCCCCCTGCGACCCAAGTAGAGTATAAAGCAGAAGATAATGGATGGATGGATGGATATGAATGAAGAGCTCAGGGTGTGTGTGTTATTGTGTTTATTTTAAGAAATGGAACGACTTTAATAATATTCACTTTACATTTAAACATAGTAACTGATCTAAAGAGCCACTTTACCAACATGTTTGCCATTCCACCATAGATTATCCAGCATGTCTGTCCTCCTTCCATGTCATTTCCTAATGCGTTCCTCAACATGAGCAACAATCATCATGAACAGGAGTTTCACGCAGCAGTAGCTTTTGCCAATAACATTTTGTTGTTAAACTTATTTCACACGTCAGTTGACTAGAGTGCTGACTCGCTGACATTTGGCTCGGCATTGAGCATCCAGAGGGAAAGCCCCGAAGTGTGGCAATGTTTAATAATTTACCTTCAACATCATTCAAAATGTATTTCTTAGCAAATTCATATCCTATTCATGACATCGCTTTATTAGTTTAGAATGAAGCAGACACAGGAACTGTGTAAAATGTCTAACACATGTTTGCATTGCGGCTATAAGAAGTGTTCATATTTGTGACAACATTGTAGGTGTGGAAGTAAATGACTATTTATTACTATATAAGGGCATATCATGTGATTTAGCAGAGGTTCATTCCACCGACATTATTATTATTATTATTATTATTATATTTTTTTGGGTATTATTATTTTTTTTGTATTATTATTTTTTTTGTATTATGATTATTTTATTTGGTATTATTATTATTATTATTATTATTATTATTATTATACATTTATTTATTATAATTTTTTTGTATTATTATTATTATTACACAATTTTTATTGTATTATTATTATTATTATTATTATTATTATTATTATTATTATATTATTTTTATTGTATTATTATTATTATTAGTAGTAGTAGTAGTAGTGTATTACTATTGGGCGGCACGGTGGCTTAGTGGTTAGCATGTTCTCCTTTCAGTGCTAGGGTTTCTCGGTTCAAATCCCAATTTGGGTGGAGTTTCCATGTTCTCCCCATGTCCGCATGGGTTTCCTCCGGGTTCTCCGGTTTCCTCACACAGTCCAAAAACATGGATCAAGTTAATTGAATTGTCCAAATTGCCCCATATAGAGTGTGTTTGTGTGTGTCTGTGTAAGTGAGTGTGTGTTCAGCGATAGATAGGCGTCCTCTCCTGGGTGTATCTGCACAGCACCCAACATTCTCCCCTGGATGGGCATGGGGAACCCCCCCACGACCCTAAAAGAGAATAAAGCAGAAGATAATAGATGGACTTCCGAAGCAATATTTGGACTTTTAAAGTTTTTGGATCTACTCTGGTTTGATATATTAATCCACTAATTTACAAAATCCCCCTAAAAGGATTTGCTATAGGGTAATGAGAGGTAACAGAGGGTCCTGTCCAAAGTGTCCATAACTGGTAATGTCATTATACAAATAAGGATCGAGTTATGCAGTACGTGTCCTCAACTTGGTATGAAAACCTCGATCCAATCCACACTCACCCAGTTTTAAATGCTCTTTAGATTTGGAGGTGTTGAATCGGTGGCACACTTGTGTAAGCGTGGTTTAAGAACCTGGCTAAAATAGTGACATGTTCGTGGTAGCTGATGCGGCACGCCTAGGGACTCATTTCTAACTGTTGGTATAAGATTGGGAATCTTAGGCGGATGGCGGGAGAAGAAGGCAGGATAATGAATTGGATGTTTGTTAGTCAGAGCAGGCCCTCTCCTCTGAGATCAGGCATCATTTGTTAGTGATGCAGGAGTTCATTCATCATTAATTACTGCAACCATGTCAGACAATGTTATTCTCAGCTACCTACCTGTGGGAAACACTGCCGGCGAGTGTGAGCTCAGGCACGTCAATCTGTACCTTGTTTGTTCTTGCTGTTCATGGTGCTGGGCATGTGTTTGATTTTTTTTTTTTTTTTTTTTTTTAACATTGTACAGTTGGTTCCACTTGTCTGCCCTCATATGTTCTTCTGTTGCTGGAGTAAACAAGAGGAAGACAGTCACACGTGCTGACACAGACAGGCTCGGTGTGATGCACACCTGCAACTACATGTAACACCCATCCAGCGCTGTGGGTTCCAACAGCATCATTATTATTTTAACAGGTAGAACATACTGCTGTATTGACTATGTCATAGGTGAGTGGTACTCGTACACTCATGTCCATCCATCCATCCATCCATCATCTTCCGCTTTATCCTTTATCCAGGGGAGAACGTTTCAGGCGCTGGGCAGATACACCCAGCACAGGGCGGCAATCTATCACTGGGCACACACTCACTGACACACACACACTCAATTTGTAGAATTCAATAGACCTTGATCCATGTTTTTGGACTGTGGGAGGAAACCAGAGAACCCGGAGGAAACCCACGCGGACACGAGAGAACGTCGAAACTCCAGATAAGAACACAAACATGGATCTTTTGTGGGAGAGATGGATGTAGTAACCACCACGCCACCGTGCCGCCCCCATCCATTATCATCAGCTCAATTCTATACTAGGTTCATTGGGGCGATGGGCAGATACACCAAGGAAAGGGCGCCAATCTATCCATGGGCACACACTCACTCATACAGACACACACTATATGGGGCAATTTGGAGAATCCAATTGACCTTCATCCATGTTTTTGGACTGTGGGAGGAAACCGGTGAACCCGGAGGAAACGCACGTGGACACGGGGAGAACATGGAAACTCCACCCAGATTGGGATTCGAACCGGGAATTCCTAGTGCTGAGAGGAGAACATGCTAACCACTAAGCCACTGTGCCACCTATTTCAGTTTAATTAATATTAATTCATTTATTCTGATTATAACTGAAAATACAAGTGCACCTGAGCATCAGTGGTGGCTCTGCTAAGTCAAGTTATCACAAAAAAATCATCTATCCCTCCATCCATTATCTTGTGCTTTATCCTCTATTAGGGTCCCGGGGGGTTCCCCATGCCCATCAGGGGAGAACGTTTCAGGCGCTGGGCAGATACACCCAGGACAGGGTGCCATTCTATCACTGGCACACACTCATTCACACAGACACACACACAAACACACTCTATATGGGGCAATTTGAAGAATCTAATTGACCTCAATCCATGTTTTTGGACTGTGGGAGGAAACCGGAGAACCTGGAGGAAACCCACGCGGACACGGGGAGGACATGGAAACTCCACCCAGATGTGGATTCGAACCGGGAATCCCTAGTGCTGAGAGGAGAACGTGCTAACCACTAAGCCACTGTGCCGCCTCAGAAAAAAATCAAGTTGAGGTAATTTAGTAACAATCATCGTTAACGTGGGGATACATTGCAACAAAGCACTTAGATGCTGGAAAAGGAGGAACATTTCCAATGGCATCAGCTCATTTCACATCAGCAGATAATGAGCGCTTACTACTGTTTTGGAGAACATTACAAATCAAATTCACTTCTTCAACACTCCTCTGCTGAACCGTGCAGAATCCAATCATTAAAACCTGAACTGCTTTAAACTGAAGCGTTGCTGGGATGATCCTGCTGCAGCTTTATGCTTACATTGCAGATTTCTGCTGTTTAGACCGAGTCGCTCTAATAAACCTGGTAGAACAAACAGGCAGCTCATACAACATCCATCCATCCATTATCTCCCGCTTTATCCTCTATTAGGGTCGCGGTGGGGTTCCCCATGCTCATCCAGGGGAGAACGTCTCGGGCGCTGGGCAGATAGACCAAGGACAGGGTGCCAATCTATCGCTGGGCACATACTCACTTACACAGACACACTCTATATGGGGCAATTTGTAGAATTCAGTTGACCTTGATCCATGTTTTTGGACGGTGGGAGGAAACCCTGAGGAAACCCATGCGGACATGGGGGAACATGGAAACTCCACCCAGATGGGGATTCGAACCAGGAATCCCTAGTGCTGAGAGGAGAACATGCTAACCACTAAGCCACACACTCACACAAACACGCTCTACATGGGCAATTTGTTAGAATCTATCACTGGGCACACACTCACTCACACAAACACGCTCTATATGGGGCAATTTGGAGAATCTATCACTGGGCACACACTCACTCACACAGACACAAACCCAAACACGCTCTATATATGGGGCAATTTGGAATATCCAT
Organism: Corydoras maculifer; assembly: GCA_019802435.1. Lineage (NCBI taxonomy): Eukaryota > Metazoa > Chordata > Actinopteri > Siluriformes > Callichthyidae > Corydoras > Corydoras maculifer. The sequence goes on from JAFMOD010000507.1 coordinate 542,919, forward strand.
CACTTGGCAAACACTCACTCCCTCACACAAACACACTCTATATGGGGCAATTTGGAGAATCTATCACTGGGTCCACACTCACTCGCTCAGTCACACAAACACACTCTATATGGGGCAATTTGGAGAACTCAATTGACCTTGATCCATGTTTTTGGACTGTGGGGGGAAACCGGAGACCCAGAGGAAACCCATGCAGACATGGTGAGAACATGGAAACTCCACCCAGATGGGGATTCGAACCCGGAATCCCTAGTGCTGAGAGGAGAACATACTAACCACTAAGCCACTGTGCCGCCCCTTGTACAGTTCTAAATGTTGCTTTTGGGTTAATGCCAGCGGTGCATTGTTGTTGATGTGCGATGTGCTGTAGAAAACAAGAAACAATACTAAAAAACAAAACAAAACTGGAGCTTTTACCCAAAGAAAGATAAAGACGTCAAAATAATAAATATAAACACTCAGTGCTCAGTGGTTTGGGTGTTGGGTTATCAATCAGAAGGTTGGGGGTTCAAATCCCAGGTCCACTGAAGTTACCAATGTGGGTCCTTGAGCAAGACCTTTAACCCTCATTGCTCCAGAGATGTTGTGATGAACCCTGTGATCACCTTGTAAGTCGCTTTGGATAAAAGCGTCCAATAAATAACCAAATGTAATGTAAATTACCAAAAAACTGCTCCTCCAGTTAAAAAAACCTGGATTTTAGGTATCCATGGTAATTTGCCCTTGTATGGTGATTGGCGCTCTGTTCTGGGTGAATCTGCCCAGCGTTTGAAACTTTGTCCCTTGAAAGGCATGGAAAATCCCCCACCACCCTAATATAGGAGTAAGCAGAAGATAATGGATGGATTGATGGATGGATGGATAGGGTCCTTTCTTGACAGCTGGATTGACAGCACAGTGAACCATCTACCCTCTAATCTGTGGGGTGCTTTTTCAAACACAAAGCCACCAGAGCTGCTATTTTTATTTCAGAGCATGAGCTCACACAAACATCTGTAATAAAAATAATCCCATAATTATAATCCATCCATCCATCCATCCATTATATTCCACTTAATCCTTTACTAGGGTCATGGGGGTGGGGGGTAGGGTTTCTCCATGCCCATCCAGGGGAGAACGTTTCAGGCGCTGGGCAGATACACCCAGGACAGGGCTCCAATCTATCACTGGGCATACACACTCACAGAGGCAAACACAAATCACAAATACACTCTATATGGGGCAATTTGGAGAATCTATTACTGGGCACACAGGGGGGGGGGGGGGGGGGGGGGGGGGGGGGGGGGGGGGGGGGGGGGGGGGGGGGGGGGGGGGGGGGGGGGGGGGGGGGGGGGGGGGGGGGGGGGGGGGGGACTTACACAGACACAAACATAAACACACTCTATATGGGGCAATTTGGAGAATCTACCACTGGGCACACACTCACTTACACAGACACAAACATAAACACACTCTATATGGGGCAATTTGGAGAATCTATCACTAGGCACACACACTCACACAAACATGCTCTATATGGGGCAATTTGGAGAACCCATCACTGGGCACACACACACACTCTTACAACACGCTCTATATGGGGCAATTTGGAGAATCTACCACTGGGCACACACTCACACAGACACAAACATAAACACACTCTATATGGGGCAATTTGGAGAATCTATCACTAGGCACACACACTCACACAAACACGCTCTATAAGGGGCAATTTGGAGAATCTATCACTAGGCACACACACTCACACAAACATGCTCTATATGGGGCAATTTGGAGAACCCATCACTGGGCACACAAACACGCTCTATATGTGGCAATTTGGAATATCTATCACTTGGCACACACTCACTTCCTCACACAAACACACTCTATATGGGGCAATTTGGAGAATCTATCACTGGGCCCACACTCACTCACTCACTCACACAGACACACTCTATATGGGGCAATTTGGAGAACTCAATTGACCTTGATCCATGTTTTTGGACTGTGGGAGGAAACCGAAGAACCCGGAGGAAACCCACGGGATTGGTATTCGAACCAGGAATTCCTAGTGCCGAGAGGAGAACATGCTAACCACTAAGCCACCGTGCTGCCCGGTTCCACAGAAATTGATCCACATAATATAGATATTATTTCAGCCAATCACAGAACAGATCTATACCGTGAGCAACTTTCAACAGCTGTGAAAATCTATAGCTCACCCTCTGACACGCTCGCACTAAAGAACAACACCCAGCCCTACTGTCTATTGATCTCCTGCCCCCCTGACCCCTCCTCCTCAGTCCCACCGGGTCAGCATCTCAAAGGTTCTCACTTCAGCCGAAGCGAGCAAAGAGCATGACCATGACTCAATAAGCAGGGCAAGCAATTCAACCTCCAGATGGAGAAGAACCTAGCGAGCGGGTGGGTGATAGATTAAAAAGCGGGGGGTGAATGTCTGCAGTATGCAGGACACATAAAGGACAGGCATCAAAAAGCCTGAACAAACATGTCCTCCAGCCTCACTACAGCAGCTGACTGACATGGGCAAATGAGATGTCGGGGGTCAGCGGAGAAGACATGGACCAGGAACGAGCATTTCCTGCCTCGCAAACGCCATTAAGCAAGTCAGAAAGACAGAAACCCGATTGGACAATGTTACTGTTCTTTCATTCATTCATTATCTCCTGCTTATCCTCTATTAGGGTCGCGGTGGGGTTCCCCATGCCCATCCAGGGGAGAACGTCTCGGGCGCTGGGCAGATTGACCCAGGACAGGGCGCCAATCCATCGCTGGGCACACACTCACTCACACAGACACACTCTAAACGGGGCAATTTTTTGAGAACTCAATTGACTTGATTCATGTTTTTGGACTGTGGGAGGAAACCGGAGAACCCGGAGGAAACCCACGCAGACACGGGGAGAACATGGAAACTCCACCCAGATGGGGATTCGAACCGGGAATCCCTAGCGCTGAGAGGCGAACGTGCTAACCACTAAGCCACCGTGCCGCCCTATGTTACTGTTCTGTACTGCTGTAAATAAGTTTGGTTTTGGGAATTTCTGCTGAATTGACAGAATATGTAGCAGACTAGACTGCACATCACTGACAGACTCCTGAAAAACCTTAAGAGCAGCAATAATACCATCCATCCATCCATTATCTTCCACTTTGTCCTTTACTAGGGTCGCGGGGGTGTTTCCCATGCCCATCCAGGGGAGAACGTTTCGGGCGCTGGGTAGATTCCCAGAACAGGACGCCAATCTATCGCTGGATACACACTCACTCTATATGGGGCAATTTAGAGAATTGAATTGACCTTGAGCCATGTTTTTAGACTGCGGGAGGAAACCCAAGAACCCGGAGGAAACCCACATGGACACAGGGAGAACATGGAAACTCCACCCAGACTGGGATTTGAACCAGGAATCCTTAGCGTTGAGAGGAGAACATGCCAACCACTAAGCTACTGTGCTTACAAACTATCAATCCATCCATTATCTTCAGCTTTATCCTCTACTAGGATCGCGGAGGGGTTCCTCATGCCCATCCAGGGTGGAACATTTCGCGCTGGGCAGATAGACCCAGGACAGGGCACCAATCTATCACTAGACACACACTCACTCACACAGACACATTCTATATGGGGCAATTTGGAGAATTCAATTGACCTCGAGTCATGTTTTTGGACTGTGGCGCTGAGAGGAGAACATGCTAAATACTAAGCCACCGTGCCCCCCACCTGTTACTGTCATTATACAAATAAGGATTAAGCCACTGCCACCGTTTGGCCATTGAGTTGGGTTTTTTTGGCTGCTGTTGACGATCTATAAAATCTTGCTAAAAATTGTTAGAAAATGAATAAGATGGCAGCACTAGGGATTCCCGGTTCGAATCCCCATCTGGGTGGAGTTTCCATGTTCTCCTCATGTCCGTGTGGGTTTCCTCCGGGTTCTCCGGTTTCCTCCCACAGTCCAAAAACATGGATCAAGTCAATTGAGTTCTCCAAATTGCCCCATATAGAGTGTGTTTGTGTGCGTGTCTGTGCGTGCCCAGCGATAGAACCCCCCTGCGACCCAAGTAGAGGATAAAGTGGAAGATAATGAAGCATGAATGAATAAGATTAGGCAAGATATGCATAGCAACAAGTTAAAAGTGTCTTTAATTACATTAATTAATGTTGTGACTAAGAGAAATTCACTTATCTGATACGACAACCCAACTTTACCGACTACCAAACGAGGAGAACGTGATCATCTGATCATATTTCTCAAAAAAACTGTTTACAAAAGAAAAGTGACCCATGAAACGTCCACAAATATCGCATAACTTTCATGATCGGATCTCAATATTATCTTTGATCACATAAGATATAACTCAGAAAACCATTTGATAAAGTGTAAATTAATTACTGTACTTTACTTAAGTCTGGTTAGTCCAAGGAACCCGTCTTCATGCTGTGCTTGGGGTTGAACGGCTTCTTCAGTGAAGAGTTTAAAGGCTTTTTAGTGACTCTAACTGGTTTGTTTGTCATGCCACTAGATTTGGACACTGCTATAGAAGCAGATATTTGGTGTAATACATAACTGTTAACGTCATTATACAAATAAGGATCGAGCCGCTGCCAAGCAAACACCGTTTGGCCGTTCAGTTGGGTTTTTTTGGTTGCTGGTGATGACTATCTATAAAATCTAAGGCTTAAATCAGTTATGGAAAACATTGCGCTAATTGTATGTAAATGAATAAGATGAGGCACGATTTGCATAGCAACAAGCTAAACGAACTGATTAACTGTAATCCAATGTCATCGTTTGTAGAGGAGAACATAAATAGAGGAGAAGTGGTTTTATTTTCGCTCTTGACAAATGGACAGGTCCAGTCAACATGTTTTCAGTAATCAGTGTTACATTACTTGTGACTAACAGAAATTCACATATCATCTGATATGACAACCCAACTTTACCGACTAAAAAACACGTCAATTAAGAGAAAAATGTTGTTGCAGCTTGATTTGCCAGTTGGGCTTCAATGGAACCAACCAATCTGATTATATTATCCTTGATCACATAAGATATAACTCAAAAAACTATTCGCCAAAGTTTAAGTTAATCATTGTACTTTACTTAAGTCTGGTTAGCCCAAGGAACCCGTCTTCATGCTGAGCTTGGGGTTGTACGGCTTCACCATTAAAAGGCTTTTCAGTGACTTTAACTGGTTTGTGTGTCATGCCACTAGATTTGGACACTGCTATAGAAGCAGATATTTGGTGTAATACATAACTGTTAACGTCATTATACAAATAAGGATCGAGCCGCTGCCAAGCAAACACCGTTTGGCCGTTGAGTTGGGTTTTTTTGGCGGCTGTTGATGACTATCTATAAAATCTTGTTAGAAATTGTTAGTAAACGAATAAAATTTGCATAGCAACAAGCTAAAAGTGGCATTGTTTGTAGAGGAGAACATAAATAGAGGAGGAGGAGTTTTTTTCGCATTTCAACATGTTTTCAGTAATCAGTGTTACATGAATTAATGTTGTGATTAATGTTAATTAACAGAAATTCACATATCTTCTAATATGACAACCCAACTTTAACGACTACAAAACACGTCAATTAAGAGAAAAATGTTGCAGGTCGTTTTGCCAGTTGGGCTTTAATGGAAGCAACCAATCTGATTATATTATCCCTGATCATATAAGATATAACTCAGAAAACTATTAGCCACAGTTAATTATTCTACCTTGCTTAAGTCCGATTAGAATTGTCTGTTCCCCCAAGCTGTTCTTGAGGTTGTACAACTTCTTGAGTAAAGAGTTTAAAGGCTTTCCAGTTACTCTAACTGCTTTGTTTGTAATGCTACTAGATTTGGAAACTACGATAGGACCAGGGGTGGTTCCCCATGCCCATCCATGGGAGAACTCTCGGGTGCTGGGCAGATACAGGACAGGACACCAATCTATCACTGGGCACACACTCACTCACACAAACACACTCTATATGGGGAAATTTGGAGAATTCAACTGACTTGATCCATGTTTTTAGACCGTGGGAAGAAACCGGAGAACCTGGAGGAAACCCATGAGGACACGGGAAGAACATGGAAACTCCAACCAGATTGGGATTTGAACTGGGAATCCCTAGCGCTGAGAGGAGAACGTGCTGACCACTAAGCCACCGTGCCCTCCAACTGTTAATGTCATTATACAAATAAGGATTGAGCCACTTCCACTGTTGGCCGTTGATGACTATCTATAAAATCTTGCTAAAATTTGTTAAAAAACGAATAAGATTAGGCAAGATTGGCATAGCAACAAGGTAAAAGTCTCATAGTTTGCAGAGGAGAACATAAATAGAGGAGAAGGAGGTTTTTTCGCTCTTGACAAATGGACAGGTACATTTCAACATGTTTTCAGTAATCAGTGTTACATTAATTAATGTTGTGACTAACAGAAATTCACATATCATCTGATATGACAACCCAACTTTAACAACTACAAAACACGTCAATTACGAGAAAAATGTTGCAGCTTGATTTGCCAGTTGGGCTTTAATGGAACCGACCAATCCATCAGCAAAAAGACCCTGAAGAAAAAGAACCAAAGGCTGCCCGATTATTGTAATTATGTAAAGCAAATTGCACTGAAATCCTTTTATTAACGCCAACTTTATAGATTTTCTTATCGCATAAGGTACTAAAGGAGCTGTCGCTCCCATCTAATTACCCCTGTCTCAAAAAGACAAATTACGGAATGCAGCGTTTTTTTAACACAACAGCCATGGATTGCATCACAGTGCAGTGTGGTTCGCTCTCAGCTGTGTTTCATTTTAAGCTTAGTTCTGACAGATTAGAGCAAAACATATAAGTTTAAAAGTAATAAGTTTAATGTTGCCTGCTGCGGCAAAAGTTTTAGGATTCTTATTTTGATGGCAAACATCCAAGGGGCATATGGTATTTACTTTTTCTCATCAGGAGGTATGTTAAAAACACACATAGCTTCACGTCTTTATTACTCACTGATGCAAACTAGATTTAAGCTGGTTTCTCATCTCATGCTGACAGTTCCAATCTATACAGTAAGTGTGGACAATGTGGCGGGTTTGACATTAAGCTCCGATACCGAGGTCGGGGGAAAAAAAAAAATATATATATATATATATATATATATATATATACATACATTCATTCATCTATTAGGGTATTAACTATCCTCTATTAGGGTCGCAGGGGGGTTTTCCCATGCCCATCCAGGGGAGAACGTTTCGGGCGCTGGGCAGATACACCCAGGACAGGGCGCCAATCTGACGCTGGACTATATATATATATATATATATATATATATATATATATATATATATATATATATATATACACACATATACACACATCCATCCATCCATCCATCCATCCATCCATTATCTTCTGCTTCATCCTATATTAGGCTGGGGGGGGGGGGGTTCCCCATGCCCATGCAGGGGAGAATGTTTCGGGTGCTGGCCAGATACACCCAGGACAGGGCGCCGATCTATCTCTGGGCACACACTCACTCACACAGACACACTCTATATGGGGCAATTTGGAGAATTCAATTGCCCATGATCCATGTTCTTGGACTGTGGGAGGAAACTGTGGGCGGGTTAGCTCAGTGGTTAGGGTGTTGGGCTATCAATCTGAAGGTTGGGGGTTCAAATCCCAGGTCCACTGAAGTTACCAGTGTGGGTCCTTGAGCAAGACCCCTAACCCTTATTGCTCCAGGGATGTTGTGATTAACCCTGTGTTCACCTTGTAAGTCGCTTTGGGGAAAAGTGTCTGCTAAATGACCCAATTTAGGAAACCGGAGAACCCGGAGGAAACCCACACGGACACGGGGAGAACTCTTATAACTCTGTAAAGCTGCTTTGTGCCAATGTCCTATTGTAAAAAGCGCTGTATAAATAAATGACTTGAACTCCGAAATGTATTAAATAATAAAAAAGGAATGCCAGTGCAGAAAGCATTGCTGACGCAGCATTAATATAAACCATGACATGCCAAGCAAACCAATAAGAAATGCTACGTTTTTAAACTCTTTTCCTTTCTTTAAACACATGGATGCCCTTCATTTTATCATTATCTTGACATATGTGTGTGTGTGTGTGTGTGTGTGAGACAACTCCTGCTGTATCCTGGGATCATACCAGCTTCCGCATGATGGGTAGCATGAGGGATGCTGAGTGAAGTACAAGTGGAGTCGAACTTATTTTTAAACCAAGAAACAGAACGAACAGGAAGAGTTATTTCATTGACCCTTCAACTGAAACAAATATATGACAGTAGGTTTATGAGATCGCTGAAGCGTTCGGGAATCGGAGATAATCCATCAATCTAAGACGCAGGAAAAAGAATGCCATATAAATAAAGAAAATCCTTGAATTAGGTTAAAAAAATAATAATAAAACAAGGAAATGTACTATTTATTTCAACAGGCAACCAACTGCATTATAAAACTCTGCTTTTTTTTCCACAGTCATGCAGATCAATAACAAAACATGCATTTGAGGTAAACTGCCTGCTCTAAATTGCCCCTACATAGTGTGAGTGTGTGTGTGCCCAGCAACAGATTGGCGCTCTGTCCTGGGTGTCCAGCCCCTGAAACGTTCTTCCCTGGATGACCTTCCCACCCCCTCTTCCAAAGACCCTTGTAGACAATTACCATTACATTTGGTCACTTGGCAGATGCTTTTATCCAAAGCGACTTACAAAGCAGGTGGCTTAGTGGTTAGCATGTTCTCCTCTCAGCACCAAGGATTCCTAGTTCAAATCCCAATCTGGATCAAGTTTCCATGTTCTCCCTGTGTCTCTGTGGGTTTCCTCTGGGTTCTCCGCTTACCTCCCACAGTCCAAAAAACATGGATCAAGGTCAATTGAATTCTCCAAATTGCTCCATGTAGAGTGTGTAAGTGAGTGTGTGCCCAGCGATAGTTGGCGTTCTGTCCTGGGTGTATCTGCACAGCGCCCGAAATGTTCTCCCTGGATGGGCATGGGGAACCCCCCCCCCCCTCATCCCTAGTGGAGGATAAAGCAGAAGATATTGGCTGGATAGATGGACTTACAAAGCAAGCACAGGGTTGGACACAGCATCCCTGGAGCATTGAGGGTTAAAGGTCTTGCTTAAGGACCCACAGTGGTAACATCAGTGGACCTGAGATTTGAACCTACAACCTTCAGATTAATAACCCAACATCCTAACCTCAGAACTTGCTCAGGCAACACAAAAACATACAATTTAACACCAACTGCTTTTGTGTAAATTGTTTGTGGTTATTTTTTATTAAATCATATTAAGTAAGAAGTACCTGCAGGGTTTTGTAAAGCCTAGTATAGGATTAAGAGGAAGATAATAGATGGACAGATGGATGTGTTGCACAGTGGATGACATTAATTTACCATCAATGTCAAAAAGTGGCTTTAAAAAGCACATTAACTATATTTAAGACATTCCTATCCCGTATAATAAAACCATCAATTAAGAAACTCAGGCATAAGGTTTGGTACTAAACTACAAAGCAGCCGCTGCACAATATCAGCAACAGCTTAAAGCAGACAGAATTAAAGGTGGTGTTGAATGTCGTAATAGGATTCTGGAGGAGTAGAGATTGAGGGCATATAATTTAAAGATAATTTGTAGCCTTAATGCATTTGGTGATGTGCATAAAGCAAATGTTTGTGCGATTATGCAAACAAGATTTCGCAAGTGAGTGCATTAAAATGGAGTTGTGTAGGTGTGCGCATTCCGTTACCCTGTTGGTTTCTTACCACATCTTCTCCTTATTTGTTTAGTAATTCAACACCCTGCACATTTACTGTATTCATTCCATCCATTATCTTCCCCTTTGTTCTCTACTATGGTCGCACGGGGGGAGGGAGGGAGGAGTTACCTATGCCCATCCAGGGGAGAACGTTTCAGGCGCTGGGCAGATACACCCAGGACAGGGCGCCAATCTATCACTGGGCACACACACACACAGACACACAGACACACTCTATAAGGGGCAATTTGGAGAAACTCCACCGAGACTGTGATTCGAACCGGGAATCCCTAGTGCTGAGAGGAGAACATGCTAACCACTAAGCCACCGTGCCGTCTAAATGACTAAATCCATCTTTCCATCTATTATCTTCCACTTTATCCTCTATTAGGGTCGTGGGGGGGGAGGGGGGGTTCCCCATGCCCATCCAGGACCGAACGTTCTGGGTGCTGGGCAGATACACCCAGGACAAGGCACTAATCTCTCACACACACACACACTCACTGACACACACGCACTCTATATGGGGCAATTTTGGAGAATTTAATTGACCTTGATCCATGTTTTTGGACTGTGGGAGGAAACCGGAAAACCCGGAGGAAACCCACACGGGGAGAACATGGAAACTGGGATTCCATGCTGGAATTCCTAGCGCTGAAAGGAGAACCTGCTAACCACTAAGCCACCGTGCCGCCCATTTACTGTATTCATTCCATGATTTTAAGTGGTTTATAGCAAAATAGAATCTCTGGCTTCCTCCCACAGTCTAAAAACATGGATTTAAGGTGAATTGTTGAGATAAATTGCCCCTAAATCTAATTTAACCCTAATCTAATCTAACGTTTTAACTAAAACATTTTCTCCTGAATGGGAATGGGAAACACGCCCTTGACTCAAAGATGAAGAACTTTATGTTTTAAATCCATCCATTATTTTCCGCTTTATCCTCTATTAGTATCGCGGGGGGGTTCCCCATGCCCATCCAAGGGAGAACGTTTCGGGCGCTGGGCAGATAGACCCAGGACAGGGTGCCAATCTATCGATAGGCACACACTCACTCACACAGACACTCTATATGGGGCAATTTGGAGAATTCAATTGACCTCGATCCACGTTTTTGGACTGTGGAAGGAAACCCAAGCAGACACGGAGAGAACATGGAAACTCCACCCAGATTGGCATCGGAACCAGGAATACCTAATGCTGAGAGGAGAACGTGCTAACCACTAAGCCACCATGCCGCCCAGGCCTAAAACACACGCTTGCAAGATACACCCAGGACAGGGCGCCGATCTATCACTGGACACTCACTCACACTCACACTCTATATGGGGCAATTTGGAGAATTCATTGTTGAGAATTTAATAGATACATGTTTTTGGACTGTGGGAGGAAACCGGAGAACCCGGAGGAAACCCATGTGGACGTGGGGAGGACATGCTGGCATTCGAACTTTGAATTCCTAGCGCTGAGAGAAATCTTTAATTTTAATTCATAAAACAATTTTTAGTTGATATCTGTACAGTGCCATATTTGTAGTTTCTCTTTTTAACTTTGCACATTGTAACTATATATATTTTTGCGTAACTTTTGAACTTTTACTGTGGAGATAATGGAAAAGAATTTCAAATGTGACAAAAAAAAACTTGATTTGATTTAATTAATCTTCGGTTTTAATATTTTTTTTTTATTGATTGTGTCCTAGGGTGGCATGATAGCTTAGCAGGTTCACCTCTCAGTATAGACCCTAGTAACAAATGAAGCGGAAGATAACGGATGGATTGAGTCGTAGGTGACATTAACACTTAACTACAGTCTATTTGAATATGTATTCATTTTTGAATTAATTTCTTTAAAAATTCACTTACTTAAAAGTAACAGACATCGGTATATTTCTCTTAACATTTTACAAAATCTAAATAAATTGTGTAGGTTTGTCTATTCCAGGATTGCTTTAGCTATTGAGACTTTGATTTGCCCGTTTGCTTGCAGTCACCGTGCTGTTGCAGGACGTTATTTCAGCCCAGCGTCAGGTGCTGCACAGATGGCCTTATATTTCACTCATGAATATTCTGGTATAAAATTTATTGTCGCCTCAATGACAACAAAAAACAACTAGATAAATAATTACTGCTCCAACAGTTGGTATAATATACACTGTCTATGGTTCGAGTAAAACCAGACAGTTGGGAGGGTGTGGTGGTTATCAATCAGAATGTTGGGGGTTCAAATCTCAGGTCCACTAAAGTTACCAATATGGTTCCATGAGTAAGACCCTTAATCCTTATTGCTCCAAAGATGTTGTGATTAACCCTGTGCTCACCTTGTAAGTCACTTTGATAAATGACCAAATGTAATGTAAATGTAAATATATAGGTGTGGTAGCTCAGTGGTTAGAGTGTTGGGTTGTCAATCAGAAGGTCGGGGTTCACATCCCAGGTACACTGAAGTTTCCAATGTGGTCCTGGAGCAAGACCCTTAACCTTCATTGCTCCAGAGATGTTGTGCCCAACCCTGTGCTTGCTTTGTAAGTCACTTTGGATAAAAGTGTCTGCTAAATGACCAAATGTAATGTAAATATAAAGTGTTGGGTTATCAATCAGAAGGTTGGGGGTTCAAATCCCAGGTCCACTGAAGTTACCAATATGGGTCCTTCAGCAAGGCCCTTAAATCCACTGAAGTTACCAACATTACAATACTGTTGGCAAAATTGTGGACATGGTAGCTCAGTGCTTAGGGTGTTGGGCTTTCAATCTGAAGATTGTGGGTTTAAATCTCAGGTCCAATGAATTACCCATATGGGTCCTTGAGCAAGACCCTTAACCCTCATTGCTCCAGGGATGCTGTATCGACCCTGTGCTCGCTTTGGATAAAAGCATCGGCTAAATGACCAAATGTAATGTCAATATAACTATAGGGTGTGGTAGCTCAGTGGTTAGGGTGTTGGACTATCAATCTGAAGGTTTTGGGTTTCAAACCCCAGGTCCACTGAAGTTGCCAATGTGGGTCCTTGAGCAAGACCCTTAACCCTCATTGCTCCAGAGATGTTATGATGAACCCTGTGCTCACCTTGTAAGTCGCTTTGGATAAAAGTGTCTGCTAAATGACCAAATGTAATGTAAATATAAGGTGTGGTAACTCAGTGGTTATGGTGTTGTGCTATCAATCTGAAGGTTGGGGGTTCAAACCCCAGGCCCACTGAAGTTACCAATATGGGTCCCTATGGTACCCCTCATTGCTCCAGGGATGTTGTGATGAACCCTGTGCTCGCTTTGTATAAAAGCATCTGCTAAATGACCAAATGTAAATATAAGGTTTTAAGGTGTGATAGCTCAGTAGTTAAGACGTTGGGTTATCAATCAGAAGGTTGTGGGTTCAAATCTCAGCTCCAATGAAGTTACCAATATGGGTCCTTAAGCAAGGCCCTTAACCCTCATTGCTCCAGAGATGCTGTATCAGCCCTGTGCATGCTTTGTAAGTCGCTTTGGATAAAATCATCAGCAAAATGACCAAATGTAAATGTAAATATAACTATAGCTGTGGTAACTCAGTGGTTATGGTGTTGGGTTATCAATCTGGAGGTTGGGGGTTCAAACCCCAGGTCCACTGAAGTTACCACTGTGGGTCCTTGAGCAAGACCCTTAACCCTGATTGCTTCAGAGATGTTGTGATGAACCCTGTGCTCGCCTTGGATAAAAGCATATGCTAAATGACCAAATGTAATGTAATGTAAATATAATGTTTTAAGGTGTGATAGCTCAGTGGTTAGGGTGCTGGGCTTTCAATCTGAAGGTTGTGGGTTCAAATCCCAGGGCCACTGAAGTTACCAATATGAGTCTTTGAGTAAGACCCTTAACCCTCATTGCTCCAGGGATGCTGTATCGACCCTGTGCTCACCTTGTAAGTCGCTTTGGATAAAAGCATCTGCCAAATGACCAAATGTAATATAATGTAAATATAAAATTCTTATATAGCCACACATTGATCTTATACGTTCCACAGGCTGCTCAAATGTGCATGTATATGCCAAACTACACTAAAGATCTACAGCCTCATTGTTTCATCTTCAGATTTCTCAGTGGCACTGTACTGATGCTTACATTACATCTGACTCCTGAACTCCTGAAGTCTAGTTACATAAACATCACGTACTACTGACTCACCCAAGTGGCTTCGTCTTAAGTGTGTATGCAACTATTTTTATTTAATCCTAAACACTTCCGGAGTGGAAACCAAGTTCAAGTGCATTTCAGAAGTCAGAACTCTCCCAAAGATTGCTAAGATTGCTTCCCACAGCATCGTGACTCATCCATCGCAGGTAACCATGAGCGGTCCTTACAGACTAACCCAGTGTTCAGGTTCAGTAAACAGTCCTCCATTTCACTTTATTTAAAAATCTATTTATAAAGTTATACATCTGAGTGACGCAGTGAAGGCTCTGTCGCTTTAGACATTTTTGTTTTGGGGGGGAAGGTCCTGTTGAGGTCCAGTCTGAAATTCATCTGTATTTTCTCTTTAAAAAGGTTTTTGTGGGGAATTAAATGAAAGTTAGCATGTGCTTTCAGGAATTCCCGGCTCGAATTGAGTTTCTATGTTCTCCCTGTGTCCGCGTGGGTTTCCTCCGGGTTCTCCGGTTTCCTCCAACAGTCCTAAAGCATGGATCAAGGTCAATTCAATTTTCCAAATTGCACCCTGTCCTGGGTGTATGTTCCCAGCACGTTCGGTCCTGGATGGGCATGGGGAACCCCCCCTCCCCCCCCACGACCCTAATAGAGAATAAAGTGGAAGATAATAGATGGAAAGATGGATTTAGTCATTTAGACGGAACGGTGGATTAGTGGTGAGCATGTTCTCCTCTCAGCACTAGGGATTCCAGGTTCAAATCCCAATCTGGGTGGAGTTTCCATGTTCCCCCCATGTGGGTTTCCTCTGGGTTCTCTGCTTTCCTCCCACAGTCCAAAAACATGAATCAAGATCAATAGAATTCTCTAAATTGCCCCATATAGAGAGTGTCTGTGTGAGTGAGTGTGTGTCCAGCGATGGATTGGTGTCCTGTCCTGGGTGTATCTTCCCAGCACCCGAAAAGTTCTCCCCTGGATGGGCATGGGGAACCCCACCCCCCGCGACCCTCATACATGATAAAGCAGAAGATAATGGATGGATGTGTAATGGATAATGGATCCTCATGTGTTGCTTTGTTAATGTTGTTTGAATCCCGATCTGGTTGGAGTTTCCATGTTCTCCCCGTGTCCGTGTGGGTTTCCTCCGGGTTCTCAGGTTTCCGCTCACAGTCCAAAAACATGGATCGAGGTCAATTGAAGTCTCAAAATTGCCCCATATAGAGTGTTGTCTGTGGGAGTGAGTGTGTGCCCAGTGATAGATTGGCACCCTGTCCTGGGTGTATCTGCCCAGCGGCTGAAACGTTCTCCCCTGGATGGGCATGGGGAACCCCCCCCACCCCACACGACCCTAGTAAAGGATAAAGCGGAAGATAATGAAAGATAAATATATACAACCAAATCTGATTAAAGGTTAAAATAGGAGCTTGTGCTCCTTGAGGAATACAAGTCTTTTGTAAATAATATGGTGCATCATTAAATAGTCAGACAGAAACTTATTGAGAACATACATCCAGCAGCACAACCTCAGATGTGAGAGTGTGAACTTTAAAACTGTTTAATCCAGCAGACCTGCTTGCTGAGCAAGGCGTTTAGACATTTTGCTTTCTAATCACTTTTGCGCATGAAGGAGCGTTCACTTCACTCTGCACTACGCTCAGGGAATAAGAAACTCTTCGTCTTTGGTCATCATGGAAGATTCCTCACCCTGCCTCATGTTGCTGGCTGGAGGCTGATGGCTGGACAGTTTTGGTTGGTCGACTATATCACGTTAATGACTTACACACATCACAATCATCCATTCATTATCATCAGCTTTTTCTTCTACTAGGGTCACGGGGGGGGGGGGTGTGGTCACTGGGTTCTCCATGCCCATCCAGGGGAGAACGTCTCGGGCGGTGGGCAGATACACCGCCACTATATAGCTGGGCACACTCAATCACTCACTCACACACACTATATGGGGCAATTTGGAGAATTCAATTGTCCTGATCCATGTTTTTGGACTGTGGGAGGTAACCGGAAAACCTGGAGGAAACCCACGCGGACACGGGGAGAACATGGAAACTCCACTCAGATCGGGATTCGAACCGGAAATCTCTAGTGCTGAGAGGAGAACATGCTAACCACTAAGCCACCGTGCCATCACAATCAAGTATAAAAATTGCATTCATGTAGGACCAAACTTACACACACAAACACACACACAGTCAAAACAGATGCTGTTTAATATACAGCAATGCAAACTTTTTGACATTAATACACTGCAGAAAATACACTGTTTACATTTATAACCATGAACATATATCCATCCATTATCTTCCACTTTATCCTCTATTAGGGTCATGGGGGGGGGGGGGGGGTCCCCCATGCCCATCCAGGGGAGAACGTTTTGGGTGCTGGGCAGATACACCCAGGACAGGACACCAATCCATCGCTGGACACACACTTACTCACACAAACACACTCTATATGGGGCAATTTTGAGAATTCAGTTAACTTGATCCATGTTTTTGGACTGTGGAAGGAAACCCAAGCAGACACGGGGAGAACATGGAAACTCCACCCAGATTGGCATCGGAACCAGGAATACCTAATGCTGAGAGGAGAACGTGCTAACCACCAAGCCACCATACCGCCCACGCCTAAAACACACTCATGAATAATTAAAAGCATCAGTACATGTACTTTTTCAGTGCTCACTAATAAATCAGCACAATACGCCCCACCATCTTATTTCCACTGGGTTTATGATTCTATCATAAGCGTTAGGCGTTTCATCATTTTCAGAGTTATTTAGTTCATAAATTGTGTGTCCTTGCAAACACAGAGCCTCATCATCAGCACCGAATCTCCCTTTGTGTTCTATTTTTGGGCTTTGTCCAATTTCAAATCAAACACCAGTCACTTTCTACTACCTTTTGTGCAATTAAATTACTTTGAGTTAAGGCTCCTAATTAATTATGGGAATTAGAAGGGTCCTTCTGTCTTGCGTTTGCTTTCATTTTCCGTCATACCTCCCACTACTCCCACTCCCTTCTCCAGCGCAGCCACTGAGATTTAATTAGCTTAATTAAACACTGTAATATAGTTTGAGATAACGAGCTGAGAGAATTGTTCAGTGATATCAACTCCAAAGTCCAAACAATCACACAATCACGCAGCGCACTGGTGCATTCCTAATGAAACATTACTTATGCAATTCAGGGCAAAAATATACGTCTGCGAACGGAGGCAATATTTATTCATGATATTTATTTTCTTAGCGTCATTTCATGACGTCGCCAATGCCTTCAACAGGGAGCAGCGTGATGGAAACAATCATGTGACGACGTGGGTTTGGTTAGCTAAATTGGATGCAGGTTTGCCGCACTGGATTGTCATGCAAGTATTTACCTCAAAATATATGCAAAGCCCAAAACAAAACTACAGAAGATCCTTTGAAGACGCCAAAATGTAATTGTTACACCCAAAACCCATCCATCCATCTATTATCTTCCACCTTATCCTCTACTACAGTCGCGGGAGTGCAGAACGTTTCGGGCGCTGGGCAGATAGATCCAGGACAGGACGGCAATCTATCACTGGGTACACTCTCAGTCACACAAACACACTCTATATGGGGCAATTTGGAGAATCCAATTGACTTGATCCATGTTTTTGGACTGTGGGAGGAAACCGGAGAACCCGGAGGAAACCCAAGCAGACACGGGGAGAACATGGAAACTCCACCCCGATTGGTATTCGCCACTAAGTCTCATGCCGTCCATGACTAATTCCCCATCATCCAAATCATCCATCCATTATCTTCCACTGTATCCTCTATTTGGGTTGTGGGGGTTCCCCATGCCCATCCAGGGGAGAACATTTCGGGCGCTGGGCAGATACACCCAGGACAGGACACCAATCTATCACTGGGCACACACTCACACAAACACAGTCTATATGGGGCAATTTGGATCATTCAATTGACCTTGATTCATGTTTTTGGACTGTGCGAGGAAACCTGAGAACCCGAAGGAAAGCCACGCAAACACGGGGAGAAAATGGAAACTCCACCCAGATTGGGATTCGAACCGGGAATCCCTAGTGCTGAGAGGAGAACATGCTAACCACTAAGGAGGCAATATTTATTCATGATATTTATTTTCTTAGCGTCATTTCATGACGTCGCCAATGCCTTCAACAGGGAGCAGCGTGATGGAAACAATCATGTGACGACGTGGGTTTGGTTAGCTAAATTGGATGCAGGTTTGCCGCACTGGATTGTCATGCAAGTATTTACCTCAAAATATATGCAAAGCCCAAAACAAAACTACAGAAGGGTCCTTTGAAGACGCCGAAATGTAATTTGGTGTCACACATCCGGTAATTTCTGCCGGTTCTTTGGGGCGAGCATGACGGACAGACCGGCGTTTAACAAGCCTGCTCCAAATCAATATGTCGGAGTGTTAATTGTATTATCAGATGGAATTAAAACACGGTGGTGGGTTAACTGCAGGTTTAGGGGGGGGACGCTGAACCAGTGCGTAATGCCGTACAGTTCAGCATGTTCTCCCTCCCTGTGTAATATTGCAGAGATCTACGGGCTGTTGAATATTCTCTTTCATCATCCTCGCCGGCTTGCTACAGGATTTCGCCGCCTTTGAGCTTGTGTGATCCTGATGAGCCGAGTTTCAGATATCAAAGGGGAGGTTTGACCTCTTATTCCTTACTCATTTTAACTTCAACCTCTCCAGCACTTAAAAAAAAAAAAAAAAGTAAGAATTTAAACATAAGCAGTAATGACCAGAGCATGTTTTTGTGTGTATATATATTCATCCATTATCTTCCGCTTTATCCTCTATTAGGGCCGCGGGGAGGGGGGGGGGGTCCCCATACCCATCCAGCACATTCACCTGTACACATTGCATGTCGAGCAGTTCGGGTTAAGTGCCTCGCCCAGGAATATTTTCCCCATGGCACTGGGTTGGACTGGGAATCGGGATCCTCAGGTCGCAAGGTAGGTACCTTCATCAAGGCTCATATATCTAGTCTTTATATAAATAGCTATTTACATTTTAATTCTACCATGATGTTGTACGTAGACAATTGTACCTCCCAAAAATGACAAATGTTTGAGATCTGCATGTCGTTAAATACCTTGACTAGTTGTTGCAACAGTGATAAAGATATTTTGGAGCAGGCAGTAGTGTCAGTTCCACCAATAAACTTCAAACATTAAGGTCAGTAAGAGGATGACTGGCTGAGGGATGAGGTCACAACCACGTGGTGGTGAAGTGCACGAAATAAAGATCAGAGTGACCGGTTCAACTTCTTTCCAATAACAAGCATCACTAGCTTTATGCCCCAAGGATTATTTTCAGTGGACTTGGCTAAAGCTCACTAACTTTCCAATCGATCTACAAGTCGGATCTCTCCCTTCAACAAGCGCCTCGTTTTATGGTTTCTATTATCTTGCATAAGTTACTTGAGTAGGGTGGCATGGTGGCTTAGTGGTTAGCATGTTCTCCTTTCAGTGCTAGGGATTCCTGGTTCGAATCCCAATCTGGGTGGAGTTTCCATGTTCTCCCCGTGTCCTCGTGGGTTTCCTCTGGGTTCTCCGGTTTCCTCCCACAGTCCAAAAACATGGATCAAGGTCAATTGAGTTCTCCAAATTGCCCCATATAGAGTTTGTTTGTGTGAGTGAGTGTGTGTCCAGTGATAGATAGGCGCCCTGTCCTGGGTGTATCTGCCCAGCGCCCAAAACGTTCTCCCCTAGATGGGCATGGGGAACCCCCCCAACCCCGTGACCCTAATAGAGGATAAAACGGAAGATAATGGATGAATGAATGATTTACATGCTTTGATTTTTGCTTCGGGGCGGCACGGTGGCATAGTGGTTGGCATGTTCTCCTCTCAGCACTAGGGATTCCCGGTTCGAATCCTTATCTGGGTGGAGTTTCCATGTTCTCCCCATGTCCTCGTGGGTTTCCTCCTACAGTCCAAAAACATGGATCAAGGTCAACTGAATTCTCCAAATTGCCCCATATAGAGTTTGTCCGTGTGAATGAGTGTATGGCCAGTGATAGATTGGCGCCTTGTCCTGGGTGTATCTGCCCAGCGCCCAAAACCTTCTCCCCTGGATGGGCATGAGAAACCCCCCCGCGACCCTAATAGAGGATAAAGCGGAAGATAATGGATGGATGGATGTTTGCATTGTTTTTAGGTGACTACTGTCTTTGATGTCACAGCTAAAGACATTAGAAAGTTCCCCTCACAGTTTTCAAATTATATAATTGGTCACTTTTTGATCAATGCTTTCTTTTCTTATATGAAATGTAAAATACTGCCCCCATTATTCACCTAATTAATCATGGACGGCTGGAAAGTTGTGCAATTAATGTGATCATTTTCTAAATAAGAGGTAGCTCATTAGTGCTCTTTTGAGACAGAACTGCAATGAATGATTACATGCATTGTTGTGGGTTCCTGCACAACGTGTGTAGGCCAGTTTAAACAGCATGGGTGTCACGGTTAAGCCTGACTGCTTCAAACCGAGGTAAATGGAACACGCTGCAGCACCGAAATAACTAATTATTTTATGGGGAAAAGGTTCAAATGTGTAATACTAAAACATTCGGAAACACTGATACAACCGGAACCCGGGCCACCTGCAAGAACCACATTATGAAGACATCGGAAATCATTATAGAGCTACAGCAGGTGGCTTTAACTCTAATCCTGAGCTGTACCCTCCCACAGTTTGTCTGATATACTATAGAGAATTCTAGAAATGTTTTATTTTGAAAAATAAAAATAATAATATTAACAAAAAAAAACACAATGCAATTGTATTTCACTGATTTTTAGGGGGGGGGGGGGCACGGCGGCTTAGTGGTTAGCATGTTCTCCTCCAGCACTTGGGATTCCCGGTTCGAATCCCAATCAGTTTGGAGTTTCCATGTTCTCACCGTGTTTATAGGTTTCCTCCCACAGTCCAAAAACATGGATCAAGGTCAACTGAATTCTCCAAATTGCCCCGTATAGAGTGTGTGTGTCTGTGTGAGTGTGTGTCCAGTGATAGATTGGCGCCCTGTCCTGGGTGTATCTGCCCAGCGCCCGAAACGTTCCTCTCTGGATGGGCATGAGGAACCCCCCGCGAATCTAGTAGAGGATGAAAAAATAAAAAATAAATGAACGAATAATTAACTTGCTTTGATTTTTGCCGGGTGGTGTTTCCATGTTCTTCCAGTGTCCGTGTGGGTTTCCTCCAGGTTCTCCAATTTCCTCCCACATACCCATGTCCATGCAGAGGAGAACATTTTGGGCGCTGGGCAGATACACCCAGGACAAGGCGTCAATATATCACACTATACTCACTCACTCACTCACACAAACACACTCCATATGGGGCAATTTTGGTCATAAGCCACCGTGCCGCCCCCTTTGGTTTATTCATTCATTCATTATCTCCCGCTTTATCCTCTATCAGGGTCGCGGTGGGGTTCCCCATGCCCATCCAGGGGAGAACTGGGCAGATAGACCCAAGACAGGGCGCCAATCCATCGCTGGGCACACACTCACTCGCACAGACACACTCTATATGGGGCAATTTGGAGAATTCAATTGACTTGATCCATGTTTTTGGACTGTGGGAGGAAACCGGAGAACCCGGAGGAAACCCACGCAGACACGGGGAGAACATGGAAACTCCACCCAGATGGGGATTCTAACCAGGAATCCCTAGCGCTGAGAGGCGAACGTGCTAACCACTAAGCCACCGTGCCGCCCCTTTGGTTTATTTTTATTAATTATTTTTATTAAACATTTTGCCTGTTTAAATAATCCAACGATCTTAAAATGGTTGACATTCATATGGTTGAATCTTAATTGGTTTTTCAATCATCCTGTACATCTAATATAAATATATTTACATATATATATATATATATATATATATATATATATATATATATATATATAGAAAGAGAGAGAGAGAGAGAGAGACATAAACCTTAAGTTCAATTTAAGTTAACTTTATCAGATTATAGATACCAGACTCTGATGTTGGAACGGCCTGGCTCACAATTTTTATTCCATTTCATCTCAAAGGTGTTCAGTGGGGTGAAAATCTGAGCTCTGTGCAGGCCAGTTACATTATTCCACACGAAACCTAGCCGACCATGGTTTGATATGAACCTTGGTCATGCTGGAACACAACACAGCCAAAATGCATGAACGCTTGCTTGATTTTCTAAACCTGTGGCTATGGAACAGAAAAAACCTCCAAATCCAACGAGAACCAGATGAGTCCCAATAACTTTGTCATGTGCTGTAGAACTGACAGGATAGGAGCTTAAAGTGATTTCACAGTTTTTCTTTTAATCCAACTCAGCATAAGGTTTAGTCTTACCTGATGTCTCTCGTTTGATATTTCATATCATAAAACATGGAGGCTTTTTTATAATTTTTTTTTTATACCAAAGAAAAAGTGCTTGTCATCATTTTGGCAGTTCTCCAAATTGCCCCATATATAGTGTGGTGTTTGTACATTAGTGTTTTTGTGTATATATATATATATATATATATATATATATATATATATATATATATATATATATATAATTGTAAACAAAAGCACATATTTAACATCAAACACTGATCACAATGATACAGAACAGAGGAACAGAACTTAGAGAACTTTAGAGCCGAAGAATCTTCACAGAACCAAAAACACCGAGAAGAACCATCCAGATCTGAACCATCAGTCAATCTGACACACCTGTGCACAACCTGTGACTCTGCCAAACAAAGGGACAGGTAAGAAGCATCAAAATAAAAGTCCCAGCGCAGGTAAGCAAACAAATAAGTGACACTAGCTCACCATCCAACATTAATAGAACTAATTAAGCCTTCTTTAACAAATCAATAAGGTACGAGGAAGCGTGCATTAATGCAAATTAATCACGGAAAGTTGCTCTTACACCTTTTTTTCTGTGATTTATTTATAATAATACACAACCTCAAGGGATTTATAGCTTTTATTCAGCAGTTTACAAACAGTGACCAACAAATTATAATAAAAAAAACAGTGTGTGAGTCATAAATGCGTTTTTGGAAGAAAAATCGTTAAATAAACTGGTCTTCAGTGATGTAATCGACTCCGCTTTTTAACTGCCATCTAGTGGCCAAATTACAGGACAGGGTGTAGCTATATATATATATATATATATATATATAGGCAGCACTGTGAATTAGTGGTTAGCATGTTCTCCTCTCAGCACTAGGCATTTTCGATTTGAATCCCAATCTGAGTTTCCATGTTCTCCCTGTGTCAGCATGGGTTTCCTCCGGGTTTTCTGGTTTCCACCCACAGTCCAAAAACATGGATGAAGTCAATTGATTTCTCCAAATTGCCCCATATAGAGTGTGTCTGTGTGAACCCCCCCCCCCCCCCGCGACCCTAATATAGGATAAAGCGGAAGATAATGAATGAATGTTCTCCCCTTTCCTTTGTGTTCTCTGGTTTTCTCCAACAGTCCAAACAAAAACATGGATCAAGGTCAATTTAATTATTCAAATTGCCCCATATAGAGTGTGTCTGTGTGAGTTAGTGTGTACCCAGATATAGCTTGGTGTCCTTTCCTGGTTGTATCTGCCCAGTGCCCCAAACGTTCTACAATGGATGGACATGGGGAACCCCCCCATAATCCAAGAAGAGGATAAAGCGGATAATGGATGGATATAATGCATACATACATACATACATACATACATACATACATACATACATACATACATACATACATACATACATACATACATACATACATACGGCGGGCACGGTGGCTTAGTGGTTAGCACGTTCTCCTCTCAGCACTAGGGATTCCCGGTTCGAATCCCCATCTGGGTGGAGTTTCCATGTTCTCCCCGTGTCCGCGTGGGTTTCCTCTGGGTTCTTCGGTTTCCTCCCACAGTCCAAAAACATGGATCAAGTCAATTGACTTCTCCAAATTGCATCATATAGAGTGTGTCTGTGTGTGTGAGTGTGTGTCCAGTGATAGATTGGCACCCTGTCCTGGGAGTATCTGTCCATCGCCCGAAACGTTCTACCATGGATGTGAATGGGCATGGGGAACCCGCACCCCCTGCAGCCCTAGAAGAGGATAGATAATGGACGGATATAATACATACATTCATATATACATACAGCTGGACAAACGGATCAGCCAATCAGATTAAAGAACCTGAATGACCCGTTCTCTAAAAGCAAATAATATCTAAGGTTGTTTAAATATTCAGGGTAATATTTCAAACCGACCACCTGAAAGTCAAAAGTTAACCCACATTTCATGGAACCCTATAAAATACGTGATTTTAAGATAATCTGGTGAGAGATGTAATCCACTTACATAACTTCTCATCCACTTTAATCAAGATAATGTAAAAAGCTCCATAGTGAAGATACTTGACATCCTGGGCTCGAATGAAAATAGAGTTCTGTTTTAAATTAGATCTCGTTTGTCCTCTCTTTACCTTCTGCAGCAATCACTGCTCTCTGCAATCATCCTCACCCATCTTATTAGCAATCCACCAATATACCTCTCTTTGATATACCTTTTTATGGAAAGATCTCCACCATACGTATGATTTGATTACACAGAGAGGAAGTGGCTGCAGAAAAAGGAGCAAAGGGCAGAAAGTAAAATAAGAAAGGACAAAGTAATGTCAAGAAAAGTTACCGTACATTAACAAGCCGTCTGCTTAAACTATCCATCCATCCATTATTTCCACTTACTCCTATAGTGGGGTCGCAGGGGGTGGGGGTGGGGGATCGTGTGGGTTCCCCATGTCCATCCAGGGAAGAATGTTTTGGGCTCTGGACAGATACACCCACAGATACTAGTGCTGGGCACACACTCACATACATACACACACAGAGAGACAGTTTACAGCAGATGATGTACCAGAACCACACGGACACGGGGAGAACATGGAAACTCCACCCAGATTGGTATTCCAACCTGGATCTCCAGTGCGGAGAGGCGAACATGCAAACCAATAAGCCACCATGCCGCAATCCTTATAGTAAATACAATTAAACTATCCTTTAAATGCCTCTTTTCACTCCTTATAGCCCAAATTGATGGTTAGGTCAGTGATGAGGATCAGCCATGATACAGCACTGAAGCATTGAAGGACCTTCAGGACCAACCCATAACTTTTAAATTGAGCATATATACAATCCATCCATTATCTTCCGCTTTATCCTCTACTAGGGGGTTCCCCATGTCCATCCAGGGGAGAACGTTTCAGGCGCTGGGCAGATACACCCAGGACAGGGCGCCAATCTATCACTGGACACACACTCACTCACACAGACACACTCTATATGGGGCAATTTGGAGAATTCAATTGACCTTGATCCATGTTTTTGGACTGTGGGAGAAAACCGGAGAACCCGGAGGAAACCCATGCAGGATTTGGAGAACGTGCAAACCATTAAGCCACCGTACTGCCCCTTATTCATTCATTCATTCATTATCTCCCGCTTATCCTCTATTAGGGTCGCGGTGGGGTTCCCGATGCCCATCCAGGGGAGAACGTCTCGGGCGCTGGGCAGATAGACCCAGGACAGGGCGCCAATCCATTGCTGGGCACACAATCACTCACACAGACACACACTATATGGGGCAATTTTGAGAACTGCCCCTTATTGTCTTATATAAAATATTAAATATATATGCGGCACAGTGGCTTAGTGGTTAGCATGTTCTCCTCTTAGCACTAGGGATTCCTGGTTCGAATCCCCATCCGGGTGAAGTTTCCATGTTCTCCGGGGTCTCCGGTTTCGTCCCACAGTCCAAAAACATGAATCAAGGTCAATTGAGTTCTCCAAATTGCCCCATATAGAGTGTGTGTGTGAGTGAGTGTGTGCCTAGCGATAGACTGGCGCCCTGTCCTGGGTGTATCTGCCCAGCGCCCGATCCTTCTCCCTTGTATGGGCATGGGGAACCCCCCCACGACCCTAATAGAGGATAAAGTGGAAGAAAATGGATGGATGGATGAACGTATTTGAGAAATATAAACCTCGTTTTGCACTTTAAAAAGTCAAACTTACAGCTTTTGTTTGTTGTTTCCAGTTTGTACCAGCAGGCTGTAACAGATGACGATGAGGAGACCTCAGTGTCGGATATATATCTACAAGAACAGACAGTTATTAGTTGTATTATTATATTGCTTAATTCGAGATGCACATTAATAATGCACACGCTCAGTCAGAAGAAAGCTGCCATGCCATAAATTCATCATATTGTGAAAAAGAGAGTGTGCCATTTCATCCATACACCGAGCCATTTATCAGACAGCACTGGCAGAGTCATGAATCAGTTTAATTGATCGTCTGCTAAACCTGAAGCAAATCAAACAGACCGATCTTGCATTTCTCTTCACACATCTCAGATCTTCATGCAGAGATACAATACAGTAGTAGATTTCTATCCACGATCATGAAGAATGCCCTGATTCAATGCACCAAAATAGCACAACATTAAACTGCTGTTCTCGAAATGTAGGTTGAAATGATTAATAAATAATAAATAATAAATAGATTTGGACATTTGAAACATGGTGAGCCTTTGAAATGTAGAATTCTGCTGTCTGAGATGATGTTCATGGTCATTTCTAAAATCCTATTAGAGCTTCCAGAATAAATCTTAAGTAAAGTGGGGCTTTACGTCGTTTTGAAAAGCTGTGCATCTGTTTGTAATGACGCGCTACGCCATGTGACATACGTCCTCAAACCGAATCAGCTGAAGAACATTAGAAAAGCCCTGACTTTAGACACTTTTAAATCCAAGCTATTTCAAAAATTTGCTCCTTGGGTGGCATCGGGGATTAGTGGTTGGCATGTTCTCCTCTCAGCGCTAGGGATTCCTGGTTCGGATCCCAATCTGGATGGAGTTTCCATGTTCTCCCCGTGTCGGTGTGGGTTTCCTCCGGGTTCTTCCCTCTGGTTCTCCCCTGGATCGGCCTGGGAAAACCCCTCCACGACCCTAATAGAGGATAAGGTGGAAAATAATGAATGGATGAATAAATTCCATGTGGAGCGGCACAGTGGCTTAGTGGTTAGCATGTTCTCCTCTCAGCGCTGGGGATAAAGGTTCGGATCCCAATCTGGGTGGAGTTTCCATGTTCTCCCTATGTTTCTGCCGGATTCACTGGTTTCCTCCCACAGTCCAAAAACATGGACTCAAGGTCAATTGAATTCCCCAAATTGCCCCATATAGAGTGTGTTTGTGTGAGTGAGTGTGTGTCCAGTGATAGATTGGCGCCCTGTCCTGGGTGTATCTGCCCCCCCCCCCCCACGACCCTAGTAGAGGATAAAGTGGAAGATAATGAATGGATGAATACAATTAACCTTGTATTCATTCAAAATAAATATAATATTTAAAAATATTTTTTTTTCTTTTAAAATTATAAATTTTTATATAATTATATATTTTTTATAATTTTATAATTATATATTTTTTATAATTTTATAATTATATATTTTTGGCGGCACGGTGGCTTAGTGGTTAGCACGTTCGCCTCTCAGCACTAGGGATTCCTGGTTCGAATCCCCATCTGGGTGGACTTTCCATGTTCTCCCCGTGTCTGCGTGAGTTTCCTCCGGGTTCTCCGGTTTCCTCCCACAGTCCAAAAACATGGATCAAGTTAATTAATCAAGTCTGTGTGAGTGAGTGTGTGCCCAGCGATGGATTGGCGCCCTGTCCTGGGTCTATCTGCCCAGCACCCGAAACGTTCTCCCCTGGATGGGCATGGGGAACCCCACCGCGACCCTACTAGAGAATAAAGCGGGTGATAATGAATGAATGAATAATTATATATTTTATAATTATAATTCTTTTTTAGTTATTTTAAATGGCTTTCATTATTTATATTCCCCTGTAAAGCACTTTTAATTGCTTTTGCATGAAAGGTGCTCTATAAATAAATTGCCCCACCTAAGTTTGGTGACTGAGGTTCAGTGTCATTGAGGAAATAGGGACGGTGTCAACAAAAATGAAGAGAACAATAATTCATGGTCTTACGCCTTAGACTCAAGTCTATTGAAAATAGGCCTCTTATCCGATGACCACACCGCATCTGAAACACGAACGCGGGTTGAGCGGGAGGAACGTGGGCAGTTCTTTTTTCCGTGATGCGTGTGTGATATCAGTCATAGTCAGCAGTGGAGCATACAACACGGCGTGTCACAGGGTGATGCAGCAAGGGACTATCATTTGCTCAAACTTGCAGAGACATGATGGCTGAATTCACAGCATCTGACCTTAATGCCCTCACGCACCGAGCAGCCACTTTATCAAAGTCGCTCAGTAGCTACATGGCTGCATCTCATTCAGAATAAGAAGCATCCCTTAACAAACATGCAGGCGGATGCATTCATTCCAAATAAATGTTTGATTTCATTTATGCTCATGAAAAACATCCACTCTGTATGGTATTATAATTATTACAGTTATTACTGTTACAGCAATTAGGTTCACAGTAAATGATATCCATCCATTATCTTCTGCTTTATCTTCTACTAGGGTCACGGGGGGGTTCCCCATGTCCATCCAGGAGAGAACGTTTCAGGCCCTGGGCAGATACACCGAGGATAGGACGCCAATCTATCACTGGGCACATAGTCACTCACACAGATACACTCTATATGGGGCAATTTGTAGAAATCAATTGACCTTGATCCATGTTTTCGGACTGTGAAAGGAACACAAGTTCAAGGGAACATGGGGAGAACATGGAAACTCCACCCAAATTGGGATCCGAACCTGGAATCCCTAGCGCTAAGAGGAGAACATGCTAACCACCAAGCCACCGTGCCCCACATGGCATTTATTCGTTCATTCATTATCTTCCGCTTTATCCTATATTAGGGTCGCGGTGGGGTTCCCCATGCCCATCCAGGGGAGAACGTTTCGGTCGGTGGGCAGATACACCCAGGACAGGGCGCCAATCCATCGCTGGGCACACACTCACTCACACAGACACACTCTATATGGGGCAATTTGGAGAATTCAATTGACCTTGATCCATGTTTTTGGACTGTGGGAGGAAACCGGAGAACCCGGAGGAAACCCACGTGGACACGGGGAGAACATGGAAACTCCACCCAGATTGGGATCCGAACCTGGAATCCCTAGTGCTGAGAGGAGAACATGCTAACCACTAAGCCACCGTGCCCCACATCGCATTTAATTATTCATCCATCCATTATCTTCCGCTTTATCCTCTATTAGGGTCGCGGGGGGGTTCCCCATGCCCATCCAGGGGAGAGCGTTTCGGGCGCTGGGCAGATACACCCAGGACAGGACACCAATCCATTGCTGGGCACACACTTAACCACACATACACACTCTATATGGGGCAATTTGGGGCATTCAATTGAACTTGATACATGTTTTTGGACTGTGGAAGGAAACCGGGAACCCGGAGGAAACCCACGTGGACACGGGGAGAACATGATAACTCCACCCAGATTGGGATCCGAACCGGGAATCCCTAGCGCTGAGAGGAGAACATGCCAATCACTAAGCCCCCTGTAAATGATATCATGAGATCAAATCTTTTATATGTCACTAGGCCCCGGTTTGTGTTGAGGATTTCTTGTTTGTTTTATGGAACAATAAACTTTATTAAACTTACTGTGTCTGTATAACAGCAGTCTGGCGAGGCTGATTTCAATCCCAGCTCAGGTTTTGAACCTGGAGTCTCCGGCACTGAGAGGCCACCGGGCCGCCCTATAGGGAAATTAGTTCTTGTTAATTGTGGGGTTTATTGTCTGTGTTTCCAGTTCATTAAAACCTCTGTTTCCATGGATCCTGGATTCCGCTCTCCATGTTTCAGACGCCCCGTCGGCGGCAGAGCGTAACACATGGATCAGTTAATCAATAACACTAAAGCTACAGTATTTACTTTTAAACCCAAATACTATTTTTACACAAGAACTCTGGTCAGGTTCTGTTAAATCAGGTAGAAATAATTTCCCGAGCAGCACATCAACACATGAGGTACACAGCATGAGCAACAATGACAAAATCATGCTAACACAGTTGGTTTGTTCTTCAATTTTCATTAACAACCGAATCTCCTGTTATCTGCATTCATAACCTGATAATAATGCACACAATGTCTGTGAGCAACGCTTTATTATCTGTAAATTCTATTTAATCTTTGTTTGATCTTGGGGAATTAAGTGGAAATTAATGAACAAACCTTGAATCCATGTTTTTAGACTGTGGGGAAAAAATCCCACGCAGACACGGGGAAAACATGAAAACTCCACCCAGATTGGGATTCGAACCTGGACTCAAACAAACCATGTCTGCCATATTCATTCATCCATCCATTATCTTCCGCTTTATCCTAATAAGCGTGGGGGGGGGGGTTCTCCATGCCCATCCAGGGGAGAACGCTGCCCATCCAGGGGAGAGCGCCAATCTATCGCTGGGCACACACTCACTCACACACTCTATATGGGGCAATTTGGAGAGTTTAATTGACTTTATCCATGTTTTTGGACTGTGGGAGGAAACCGGAGAACCTGGAGGAAACCCACGTGGACACGGGGAGAACATGGAAACTCCACCCAGATGGGGATTCACACCGGGAATTCCTAGTGCTGAGAGGCGAACGTGCTAACCACTAAGCCACCGTGCCGCTGTCTGCCATATTTCATGTAAGAAAACATAGCACCACTGTTTGTTCCCCATGCCCATCCAGGGGAGAACATTTTGGGCACTGGGCAGATACATCCAGGACAGGACGCCAATCTATCACTGGGTACATACTCACTCACTCACACACACACACTCTATATGGGGCAATGTGGAGAACTCAATTGACTTGATCCATGTTTTTGGACTGTGGGAGGAAACCGGAGAACCCGGAGGTAACCCACGCGGACACGGAGAGAACATGGAAACTCCACCCAGATGGGGATTCGAACCGGGAATCCCTAGTGCTGAGAGGAGAACATGCTAACCACTAAGCCACCGTGCCACCCATACACCACCAAATGAACAGATCAGGTTTGCAGGGCATGTGAAGGAAGCAATAGTATCACGACTGATGCTGTAACAAACTAATAGCACTTAAAATTCCCTCCCTGCATTTTTTAAGTGTACTAGTCCGTGAGTTATGTCTGAAAGTGGAATAAATTGGACTTAAATCATTCATTCATTCATTCATTCATTCATTATCTCCCGCTCATCCTCTATTAGGGTCGCGGTGGGGTTCCCCATGCCCATCCAGGGGAGAACGTCTCAGGCGCTGGGCAGATAGACCCAGGACAGGGCGCCAATCCATCGCTGGGCACACACTCACTCACACAGACACACTCTATATGGGGAAATTTTGAGAATTCAGTTAACTTGATCCATGTTTTTGGACTGTGGGAGGAAACCGGAGAACCCGGAGGAAACCCACGCAGACACGGGGAGAACATGGAAACTCCACCCAGATGGGGATTCGAACCGGGAATCCCTAGCGCTGAGAGGCGAATGTGCTAACCACTAAGCCACCGTGCCGCCTGGACTTAAATCATTCAAAAAAAAAAAAAAAGAAAAAGAAAAAATTAAATGCAATTCAAAAAGGCATTCATTTTCGTTCTCTGTTTTTAATAAAAATAAGGCTAAAAAGCAGATGGTGCGTTTTTATCCTCTGGCTGTTTCCCAGCCACATCAGCCATAATGAAGACCCCCCCTGCTTCCAATTCCAAAAAATATCACCTCATATTTCATATCTTTTAAATGAGTCTTTTAGCACTTCATACAGCCGAGAAATGAAACCAGTCGCTTACTCACCTCTAAACCCCCCCCCCTCTCTCTCTCTCACACACACATACACACACACACACACACACACCAAGTCAATCACCTGACAAATGTACACACTACACAGATGAGGTATCGATTTAAAAGCCCTAACTAATGTGGTGCAGGCATTTCTAATGAAGAATGTAAATTGCACATTGTTCCATTTGCAGATATGCGCCCTGACGTCTTCGGCTCTCCCCTTCTGTAAAAAGCTGAATAATTCATCGCTAATGGACAGATAAATAATGCCCCCTTGATTTGCATTCGAGGGTAATTGATTCTCAGGGATAGCAGGAATAATAAAAGCCCTTTACCTTTGCTCTCAGTTCCTTTCCTCCTCCCTTTAGTTTGCCTTATTAACCGGCACACCTTCCCCTGCCTCTTTGATTCTCTGATGTATTTTGTCTGGCCCTTTTGGACAGTCTCAGTCTCTCTCTCTCTGTCTCTCTCTCTCATGCTCTTTCTCTCTGACACCGTCCACCCCAGCCCCCCCTCACCCCAGCCCTTTCTCCTGGGTATTTGCTTTTCATTACTTGGTGGCCTCTCTATGACAGGAAGGTAATAACCTTGGCCAAATGTTGGTAAACAGTTCTGACAAATTAAAATCACCTCACTCAGGCCTGCTGCTTGCTTTACCAATAAGAGAGGGAGGTCACGAGGCTGTTCCGGAGACAACATCCACTCAAGTCTGATCCATAACAAAAACAACTTCAATCAGTGTACTATGCAGCTCACCTGGAGGTGCTGTAAAGCCCTAGTGCTGCGTCATTCATTACCCTCCTCACACAGTGTGTGTGTGTGTGTGTGTGTGTGTGTGTGTGTGTGTGTGTGTGTGTGTGTGTGTGAGAATGGAGCAGCGATTTATTCCACCTGCTGCCAGTTTATTTAAGGATAAATCACTAAGCCAGCAGCCAACAAACTGCAGCGATGTTTAATTTAAGCCTCGCTACACATTGACCTCTTCCACGCTTTAAAGCACCTTCTAAACATTGTGATTATATAATTACAACGCTTATAAAAGGGAGTCATTTGCACACTGTGACGTCTGCAGCTGCTTCGAAACATCTGGTTAAGTACGCCACGCTCAGACTTTGGTTGATGGAGAAACAGGTTAACCAAACAGAAAGACTTCAGTCAGAACGCGGGCTGCGTCAGGGATCATGGTGGCGTATTGGTTAAAGCCCTGAGCTATTAATCAGAAGGTTAAAGGTTTAAATCCTGGCTTTGCCAGACGGCTAGTTTTGGGCCGTTGAGCAAGTTTCGTCTTTCCCTTACCCAGGTGTTCTGACCTCGATCCTTTAAAAACTATATAAATAATTATTACAGAGCATTAAATACAGTGAACATTCATCCCTTATCTTCTGATTAATCCTATAGAACCTGCCACATGAACACAGGAAGAACATGGACACTCCACCCTGATTGGGATTTGAACCTGGATCTCCAGCACTGAGAGGTAGACACGCTAACCCCTAAGCCACCATTCATTCATCCATCCATTATCTTCTGCTTTATCTTCTATTAGGGTCGTGGGGGGGGGGCGCTGGGCAGATCACTATCACTATCACTGGGCAATATAGTAATAAATAAATAAATAAATAAATATATATATAAAGGACAGGACACAAATCTATTGCTGGGCACACACTCACTCACACAGACACACACAAACTCTATATGGGGCAATTTGGAGACTTGATCCACGTTTTTGGACTGTGGGAGGAAACCGGAAGAACCCGGAGGAAACCCAAACGGACACGGGGAGAACATGGAAACTCCACCCAGATGGGGATTCGAACCAGGAACCCCTATCACTAAGAGGAGAACATGCTAACCATTAAGCCACCGTGCCGCCCATATATATATATATATATATATATATATATATATATATATATATATATATATATATATATATACAGTATATATATATATATATATATATATATATATATATATATATATATATATAGGCGGCACGTTCGCCTCTCAGCACTAGGGATTCCCGGTTCGAATCCCCATCTGGGTGGAGTTTCCATGTTCTCCCCGTGTCCGTTTGGGTTTCCTCCGGGTTCTCCGGTTTCCTCCCACAGTCCAAAAACCTGGATCAAGTCAATTGAATTCTCCAAATTGCCCCTTATAGAGTGTGTATGTGTGAGTGAGTGTGTTCCCAGCGATGGATTGGCGCCCTGCCCTGGGTCAATCTGCCCAGCGCCCGAGACGTTCTCCCCTGGATGGGCATGGGGAACCCCACCGCGACCCTAATAGAGGATAAGCGGGAGATAATGAATGAATGAATATATATATATATATATATATATATATATATATATATATATATATATATATATATATATATATATATATATAGATATTATTGTTATTATTATATATTATTATATT
This sequence comes from Corydoras maculifer, assembly GCA_019802435.1. Taxonomy (NCBI): domain Eukaryota; kingdom Metazoa; phylum Chordata; class Actinopteri; order Siluriformes; family Callichthyidae; genus Corydoras; species Corydoras maculifer. The sequence continues at coordinate 577,071 of JAFMOD010000507.1, forward strand.
ATATTATAT
>JAFMOD010000507.1:583953-608507 GCA_019802435.1 Corydoras maculifer
CAAGGCTCTCGATTTACCAGTCAATCTACGTTCCGACCCTCACCTATGGTCATGAGCTTTGGGTAATGACCGAAAGAACAAGATCGCGAATACAAGCGGCCGAAATGGGTTTTCTCCGCAGGGTGGCTGGGCTCTCCCTTAGAGATAGGGTGAGAAGCTCGGTCATTCGGGAGAGACTCGGAGTGGAGCCGCTACTCCTCCGCATTGAAAGGAGCCAGTTAAGGTGGTTCGGGCATCTGGTAAGGATGCCTCCTGGGCGCCTTCCTAGGGAGGTGTTCTAGGCAAGTCCAGCTGGAAGGAGGCCCCGGGGAAGACCCAGGACACGCTGGAGGGATTATATCTCTCAGCTGATCTGGGAACGCCTCGGGGTTCCACCAGTCGAGCTGGTGGAGGTGGCTGGGGCGAGGGAGGTCTGGGTCTCCCTACTTCGGTTGCTGCCCCTGCGACCCGAACCCCGGACAAGCGGAAGCTAATGGATGGATGGATGGATGGATGGAAGTTACATCCATCCATTATCTTCCGCTTTATCCTCTACTAGGGTCGTGGGGGGGGTGCCCCATGCCCATCCAGGGGAGAAGGTCTCGTAGGTATCTGCGCTGGGCAGATACACCCAGGACAGGACACCAATCTATTGCTGGGCACACACTCGCTCACACAGACACACTCTATATGGGGCAATTTAGAGAATTCAATTGACCTTGATCCATGTTTTTGGAATATGGGAGGAAGGAGGAAACCGGAGAACCCGGAGGAAACCCACGCTGACACAAGGAGAACATGGAAACTCCACCCAGATTGGGATTCAATCCGGGAATCCCTAGTGCTGAGAGGAGAACATGCTAACCACTAAGCCACCATGCCGGCACATTAATTCTTTTGTAATTGGTTTATTTACTCGATACTTAGCGTAATAAATATACAAAACATTTCAAACTGATAACATTTTATAACATATTTAGTTGCCACAGGGCGGCATGGTGGCTTAGTGGTTAGCATGTTTTCTCAGCGCTGGGGATTCCCAGTTCGACTCCCAATCTGGGTGGAGTGGTGTCCACCCACAGTCCAAAAACGGTCAACTGTCTTCTCCAAATTGCCCCATATAGAGTGTGTTTGTGTGTGTGTGTGCCCAGTGATAGATTGGCACCCTGTCCTGAGTGTATCTGCCCAACGCCCGAGACGTTCTCCCCTGGATGGACATGGGGAACCTAGTAGAGGATAAAAGTGGAAAATAATGGATGGATGGAATTAGTAGCCACAGTGGAGTCATGGTTGCTGGGGATCCAGGTTCGAATCCCAATTTGGGCGGAGTTTAAATGTTCTCCCCGTGTCCATGTGGGTTTCCTCTGGGTTCTCTGGTTTCCTCCCACAGTCCAAAAACATGGATTGAGGATAAATTGCTCTAAATTGCCCCATATAATGTCTGTGTTAGTGAGTGAGTGAGTGAGTAAGTGAGTAAGTCAGTGTGTGCTAGGGTGGGTTGGTGCCCTGTCCTGGGATAGGAGGTTCCTATCACCCTTCATTGACTCCACCAAATAAATATCGGTTTATTAAAAGCTGAGAAATGAAATAATAAAAAAAACTATCTTACACAACAGCATTACTGAAGAGTACTCACTCCTACACCTAACCATGACCTTACAGCAGATCCTGCTTCCAAATCAGACTACTTGTACAAACTGAAAGCTCAGGACTCACCCACTCCCACACGGACAAACACAAAAAGACAGGAAACCGCTCTGCCTCAAGCCCTTGACATGTCCTGGACACCGCCAAAGTGCAAGACATCCACCAGCCGGTACGGGCACATTACAGGGAAAAACATCCTGCAGCCATTTCAACGTTCCCGTCCGACTCCTAGACTGCACCCAGACATGTCTCTCAGGCTGACAGCCAGCCATGCTTATCGATGCGCTCTCTGTGTGCTACCTACATTACGAGATGTCCCTCGCCAACATGACCAGATAAAAAGCAAACCATCTGAATGTGATGACTGCAGGCGCCGATCATCCTGCAGTCTCAATCTCACAGAGCGCCAATAAGATCCACCGTTTTCATAAAAACGTTGCTTCTATTAAAAGTTTTTAATAAAGCTTTGATTACTTACTTTACAGAACACAACCAGAGGACAGCTGGCAGCTGAGTGGATGGAAAAAAAATGAACGTAATTAAACTGATCTGCATTCCACAGTGAACACCTAGATTTATGTCATCAATCCTGTGATTTACTCAATAACATATTTGCACGGCTGTTTTAATTAAACATAACTGATAACTCCTCTGAGCACTAGGGACTCCCGGTTCAAATCCCAATCTGGGTGGAGTTTCCATGTTCTCGGTGTCCGCATGGGTTTCCTCCGGGTTCTCCCAATTCTCTAAATTGCCCCATATAGAGTGTGTGTGTCTGTGTGTGTGTCCGGTGATGGATTGGTGTCCTGTCCTGGGTGTTTCTACCCAGCGCCCGAAACATTCTCCCATGGATGGGCATGGCAAACCCCCCCTCTGCGACCCTATTAGACGACAAAGCGGAAAATAATGGGTGGATGTAATGATAATTCATTCATTCATTCATTCATTCATTCATTATCTTCCGCTTATCCTCTATTAGGGTCACAGTGGGGTTCCCCATGCCCATCCAGGGGAGAACATCTCGGGCGCTGGGCAGATAGACCCAGGACAGGGCGCCAATCCATCGCTGGGCACACACTCACTCACACAGACACACACTATAGGGGCAATTTTGAGAATTCAATTAACTTGTTCCATGTTTTTGGACTGTGGGAGGAAACAGGAGAACCCGGAGGAAACCCACGCGGACACGGGGAGAACATGGAAACTCCACCCAGATGGGGATTCGAACCGGGAATCTCTAGTGCTGAGAGGCGAACGTGCTAAACACTAAGCCACCGTGCCGCCTGTAATAATAATAATAATAATAATGGGCAACACAGTGACTTAGTGGTTAGCATGTTCTCCTCTCAGCACTAGGGATTCCTGGTCTGAATCCCCATCTGGGTGGAGTTTCCATGTTCTCCCCGTGTCTGCGTGGGTTTCCTCCGGGTTCTCCGGTTTCCTCCCACAGTCCAAAGACATGGATCTTTGGTTAATCAAGGTTAATTTAATGCTCCAAATTGCCCCATATAGAGTGTGTATGTGTGAGTAGAGTGTGCCCAGTGATAGATTGGCGCCCTGTCCTGGGTGTATCTGCCCAGAACCCGAAACATTCTCCTCTGGATGGGCATGGAGAACCCCCCCGCGACCCTAGTAGAGGATAAAGAGGAAGATAATGGATGGATGGGATAATAATAATAATAATAATAATAATAATAATAATAATAATAATAATAATAATAATAATGTGTTGAGTGGGTCATAAGGTTGAGCTTCCTTTCGGGTTAACCTCTTTTATTTTAGCCTGTACAGAAAATTACTGAACATGGAGACGAGCTAATTTACACTACACATGTGTATTACAGTACATTTGTATACAGCCTTATCTAATTACCATCTAGCTTCCTCACCAGTAGAATGTAATGTTTTGCATGACACAGAAGTAACGCCTTATACTAACTGTGAAATAACATAACCACAAATAATATGCTCGCGTAATCTCCAGCTAATTTGGAAAATGTCATGGATTGGAAAGTCAGTATGCTGAGTGTGAAATTTAGCACTAACAACATAAATCATACAAATGAATACATTAAAACATTATCCATCAGAAGGAAGAAAATTCCCCATATTATTATTATTATTATTATTATATTAGTTTGGGTCCACTAAAGTTACCAGTGTGGGTCCTTGAGCAAGACCCTTAACTCTCATTGCTCCAGGGATGTTGTGATGAACCCTGTGCTCACCTTGCAAGTCGCTTTGAATAAAAGCTTCCAATAAATAACCAAATGTAATGTAATGTAATGATTATCTTTTGTTGGACTTTGGCTCTTTATTGTTGGACAATCAGGAACGGGTCCCCCGGCTCATACCGTTGGGTCTCACGGTTCCACGGACTCGTACTTATTTTGTGTTTTGTTATACGTATACCGTGGGTATACCCATCCATCCATTATCTTCCACTTTATCCTCTACTAGGGACGAGGGGGGGGGGGGTTCCCCATGCCCATCCAGGGGAGAACGTTTCGGGCGCTGGGCAGATACACCCAGGACAGGGCGCCAATCTATCACTGGGCACACACTCACACACACACTCAAGACTGTGGGAGGAAACCGGAGAACCCGGTGGAAACCCACACGGACACAGGGAGAACATGGAAGCTCCATTCAGACTGGGATTCGAACCGGGAATCCCTAGAGCTGAGAGGAGAACATGCTAACCACTAAGCCACCATGCCGCCCACCGTGGGTATACGTTCTTGATTATTTGTTTTGAGTTGGAATAAACGTGTCTTTCCCGATCCGTCTCGTTTTTCCAAATAATTAACGGGATCTTAGCGATCCCCAACATTATAGACACTGAATAACTTCGTCATACCCTTAATGCCCCAAGTAAAGGCAAGTAGTTTAAGGGGATTAGTAAGCACTTCATTAAGCACACTGGTTTGTAGGCCAACCATTTCGTAGTTAAAGTCCACTATCTAAGAGGATTTTTAAAAGTCAGGAGTTCAGGAGACTTCAATGCACACGGTTAACCTTTCGGTCCGAAAGTGCACGCCGCAGATTAAATCCATTTTGCGAAACAATGATACAAAGGTTACGCTGTCAGAAGGCTAACATTATTTACATTAAACTCTTGTCAGAGCACTTTTTTTTTGTTGATGAGGCATGTACTGCAGCGTGTCCTTGAAAAGCTTGCATATTGAGGCTTTCCCCCCATAATCCTGCTCCAATTTGCAACCTATATTTTAATCCCAACCTCCTGAAGGTGAAGGTTTTTAAGATGAGTAACACAACCATATGGGGTGTGTTCAGACTAACAGCACTAGGAAAATTCCCTCATGCTGATGCCACTGCTCACTTCCATCCCACTATCAGCAGCAGGGCGGAATTAAATTCACCCTCACACCTGCTCGCATATGTCCTTCATCCCAATGAGAAAAGAGTCAGGCAAACTACCAGTCTGCCAAACACACGCAGCTTTCATTATCTGCAGCCTAATACAGTGGAAAAATACTAAAACGGCAAGAAAGACGGGAAGATGTACCAAGACGTTACCACAGATTTTGTTAAAGGAAAAAATAATAGCTGTTCTATAAGACATAAAGGCAGAATAAATGCTGAATTCTGTGCGTCTATGACTTTGTTTATGACTTTGTTTATGACTTTGTAAGACTTTAATGCATGAAAGCGCTAGAAATGCACAAATATTACTAAAAGGCTACATTGTACAGCCATTAGGTTTATATGTTTGCATGCACTTACATCATGCACCTTTTTATTTAATTGTATTGCAGCTTATGGTACAGACATGAAAGATTCAAATGTGTTTACACGGGTGGCTTAGTGGTTAGCATGTTCTCCTCTCAGCGCTAGGGATTCCCGGTTCCAATCCCCATCTGGGTGGAGTTTTCATGTTCTCTGTGTGTCTGTGGGGGTGTCTGATGCCAGTTGGAATCCCAATCTGGGAGGAGTTTACATGTTCTCCCCGTGTCCGCATGGGTTTCCTCCAGGTCTAATGCCAGTTGGAATCCCAATCTGGGTGGAGTATCAGTGTTTTCTGTGTCCGCATGGGTTTCGTCCAGGTTCTCGGGGTCTGATGCCGGTTGGAATCCCATTCTGGGTGGAGTTTCCATGTTCTCCCCATGTCCGCGTGGGTTTCCTCCGGGTTCTTCGGGTCTGATGCCGGTTGGAATCCCATTCTGGGTGGAGTTCCCATGTTTTTTGTGTCTGCGTGGGTTTCCTCTGGGTTTGATGCCGGTTGGAATCCCAATCTGGGTGGAGTTTCCATGTTCTCCCCGTGTCCGCGTGGGTTTCCTCCGAATTCCCCAGGTCTGATGCAGGTTGGAATCCTAATCTGGGTGAAGTTTCCATGTTTTCCTCGTGTCCGCGTGGGTTTTCTCCGGGTTCTTCGGTTTCCTCCCACAGTCCAAAAACATGGACCGAAGTAAACTGAATGCTTCAAATTGCCCCATATAGAGTGTGTGTGTGAGTGAGTGTGTGTCCAGTGATAGATTGGCGCTCTGTCCTGGGTGTATTTGCCCAGCACCTGAAACATTCTCCCCTGGATGGGCATTGAGACACCCCCCCCCCTCCCCCAACCCTATTAGAGGATAAAGCAAAAGCTAATGGATGGATGGATGAATCTCATGGAACAGTCAGCCCTAAATTGCCCCTATATAATGTGTGTGTCTGTCTGAATAAGTGTGTGGACAGCTATAGATTGGCGCCCTGTCTAACCTGTAGCTGCCCAGTGCCCCAACCCCCACCCCCCCCACCCCGACACCCTACTAGAGGATTGCGCAAAAGATAAAGTAAATGAGTGGTTGTGTAATTCCACTTGTGAAAACATCCACTAGTTTGTTCCCTCTAACATCGTAACTACGTCCTTTTGTTTTGGTGACTCTAGTGAAGCCATCAGCAGACTCCCTTAGTTACTGTGGAAAGTTTTTGTTGTTAATTAACATCGTAATGTTAAAATAAATGCATAAATATTGTAACACACAGCCAAACAGTTATTAGCCCTTGTGGTCATTATTAAAAACATACAAGAGGCCATTCACATTCTTTTTTAAGTTTGGGAAGATACCAGAGACGGTGGAAATCTGAATAATAATACATCAGAATGAAGTAAATTCTCAGCTTTCATTACCCCGGTCTGTCCTCTGGAAATATCCGATCTGTTCAATCTGCAGTAAGTTATCAGTCAGCAGTCTGTTGGGAGCAGAACACTGACCGCAGTTGTCAGCGGGGAAGTTCTGGGTCTCTGCCTGCTTATGAGGGGGATAAATTCTGTTTGAGTCAGTAATAAAGGGATGCTTTTATCGCCACCATTTCTGCTCACTTCCCAATAATTCAGATAGCGCTGGTGACTTTTAGCTCGCCAGCTTATTAAAACCCGTATCTCAAGCACATCATATACAGCCTGCTGGGCAAAAGAGGCGGAGCCTTACCGCAGCTGTAACTCACATTCTGGTTGGCTAGACTTTGCGATATGTAAATCAGCCTTAATGGTGTTAAATAAACCTGCCATAACGGCTGCCTTCATAAAGATTCCCGTAAGACCCACTACCGGATAATTAGATTATTGGAGCTGATAATAAGGGGTTCTGTGAGCCAAGGAAAGCCGCTGACTATGTTAAAGTTCTACTGACAGTGATGTATCACCATTGTTAAATGAAGAAAAGTGCATATAGTACAAATACAAAGCAATTTCCCTTGTTGCATTGGTATTATATAAAAATATATATAATAATATTATTTATTATCAGGTTTTTATTAGCTGCTCGGTTATTAGGACACAGACCCACAATCAAAACAATAACAAGCTACAGTTTGACTTCATCTTGTTTCGTCTTGTTGACTTTAATTTACTTAAAATACGTTCCACCCAAGTATCACAAAACATCCATCCATTAGCTTCCACTTTATCCTCTATTAGGGTCGTGGGGTGGGGGGGGTTCCCCATGCCCATCCAGGAGAGAAAATTTCTAGCGCTGGGCAGATACACCCAGGACAGGACGACAATCAATCACTGGACACACACTCAGACACATTCAGACACACTCTACATGGGGCAATTCGGAGAACTCAATTGACTTTATCCATGTTTTTGGACTGTGGGAGGAAACCGGAGAACCCGGAGGAAACCCACGCGGACACGGGGAGAACATGGAAATTCCACCCAGACTGGGATTCATACCGGGAATCCCTAGCGCTGAGAGGAGAACATGCTAACCACTAAGCCACCGTTTATTAGTGGTTTTATTTATATATATATATATATATATATATATATATATATATATATATATATATATATATATATATATATATATATATATATACACACACACACACACACAATATATATATATATATATATATATATATATATATATATATATATATATATATATATATATATATTAAATTATAATATATATTATATTATAATATATTTAAATTAACAGATACTACATACTATACACTTGCCAATTTACTTAAAATACACAATAAAGCAAAAGTACTTTTAATTTAATTTTACTGAGCTTATTATTAACTATTTATTCCCCCTTTTGTATATATAAACACGACTAATGCAATTTTCCCACTTACTTAATAAAGTATTCTGATTCTAATTTTATTACGGTGCCAACTTCGAATTTTCAGTCCAACACAAATTCATACACTGCAGTGTTATTGAGTGAACGAAATTCTACATCTGACAATGTACATCATTTTTCATGCTTTACATGATATTTAGGTTTGTTTTCTTCAAAAGTAAACTTCTATACATTTGGTCGTTTAGCAGATGCTTTTATCCAAAGCGACTTACAAGGTGAGCACAGGGTTCATCACAACATCCCCAGAGCAATGAGAGTTAAGGGTCTTGCTCAAGGACCCACATTAGTAACTTCAGTGGACCTGGGATTTGAACCCCCAACCTTCAGATTGATAGCCCAATGCCCTAACCATTCAGCTACTGCACCCCTTTTGTGTCTGGCAGCTGCTCGTTTTCGTATTTTCCTCTTATTTAAACTTAATATTACCAAGAATCAGCTGTCGATTCACATCAGACTTAAACAACATTTAAAATCGGCTTTAATCATCGTAACAAGTTGCAATCACTGAACAAATTGAAGGCTGCAAAACCTTTTTTATATGGAATAAAAACACATTTTACTGCATTTCCCAGAGTGGAAACTACATGTTAGTGGAGTCAATGCACAAATATTCAATTTCTTCAATGCGAGCATAATTAAACAGAAATACATGTTTGACGCCACATGAGAATGTGTTTTACACTCGTTTCAATAACTTTCGCTTCTGTCCAGAGACGAGAAAAACTGTCTGCTCAATCATTTTCAAATTGGCTTTTCCATATTTTCAAAATGTGCAATCGCTTTTAGCTTAATCTCTTGTAGCTGAAAATAATTTTGTTAACGTTTCTTATGGCTTTTATACACTTCCGAAATATTGTCTTTAAACCAGGGAGTGATGTGATTTATTGTTTAGGAATTGTTGCTGACAGTTCTTTTTTTTTTAAATAGATGTTTCTTAAAGAAATAGACGGCGCTGCAGTTTTGACTTTTTTATGAGAAACTTTAGCTTTCTGTCTGGAAAAAAGCCGGACTGGTTTGTAAAATGCAACAGAAAGACATCTGCATAATATTAAAATATATATTTTAAAATATATCGTGTTAAATGACTTTATCCTAAATTAATTCTGCTTATAAAATATAAAATTTAGTAGAAAATGGCCAATTTACTGTATCAATAGAAAACTAAATGAATTAATTACCGTAATTAGTTAATTAATATGTAATGTTTTTAATGAACTCATGTGTTGTCATGGACAATGAACAGTTGTGAAGTTTCAGCTTAATGGGATAACGGGAAGTAAATGAAATAGCATTTGCAAACATAAATACATAATAATATAATAATAATAATAATAATAATAATAATAATAATAATAATAATAATAATAATAATACAACTACCAATAATACTAATACTAATAATAATAATTATAAAAATACTACTACTACTACTAATACTACTACTACTACTAATAATAATAATAATACTAATATGTCACAGGTGCCTTGGGCACCTGTCCCTCATTAAGGTATTCATTGTCTCCGTTGGGTGATTGGTTTATTTTGTGCATAAAACCATCCCTTGCACTTTCATCAAGTAGCCACTTGCAATTGTCTTCCACTTACTCCTCCACTAGGGCGGCAGTAACTAAACTTCAATTTATTTTATTATCTTTGGAATTAACTAGAACAGGCGGCACGGTGGCTTAGTGGTTAGCATGTTCTCCTCTCAGCGCTAGGGATTCTTGGTTCGAATCCCCATCTGGGTGGAATTTCCATGTTCTCTCCGTGTCCGTGTGGGTTTCCTCCGGGTTCTCCGGTTTCCTCCCACAGTCCAAAAACATGGATCAAGTCAGTTGAGTTCTCCAAATGGCCCCATATAGAGTGTGTGTGTGTGTGTGAGTAAGTGTGTGCCCAGTGATAGATTGGCGCCCTGTCCTGGGTCTATCTGCCCAGCGCCCGAAACGTTCTATCCTGCATGGGCATGGGGAACCCCACCGCGACCCTAATAGAGGATAAAGCGGGAGATAATGAATGAATGAATGAACTAGAACAGAGATTACAAGCCAGATGTGTAATGTGTAGGTTTCCCAATACATTTGTTCATAAAGTGTTGATACCAGCACCTACACATGATGAATTTTATGCATAAAGCTATTAAAAAAAGTTAAAGCAATTACAAAATAGGACTGAAAGGTTTTTAAAAAAGGTACTCGGTTTTAAAACAATCCACGGGAAGTTTGTAACGGTTAAGGACATCATGTTGGGTTTGAAAGGTGTATTCATCAAAGTCTCTTGACAAGAGTTTTCAAATCAAAATGTTTTTTTTTCCCCAGCATCAAAAGATTACCACACTTTGCTCAGATCTCAGTCTGTGAAAGCCACCGGTGAATATGCTTGACCTGACGTGCTATCTACAATCACACACAGATTGGGTTCCGCCTCCTTTGTGTGGCGCTGTGTTCAATGTACAAAGCTGGATGATTCACTTTTATACCATCATTGAGCAAAACATGCAAACAAGGGCTTTTTTATAACCTTGAAATCTTAATATGTTTAGAATCTTCTACATGAATGAGCTTTAAAACAAAATGAAATCAGGTTATAATTATAAATCCTCTGTTCTTATTCCATCCATCCATTATCTCCCACTTTATCCTCTACTAGGGTTGCAGGGAGTGTTCCCCATGCCCATCCAGGGGAGGCCGTTTTGGGTCCTGGGCAGATACACCCAGAACAGGGTGCCAATCTATCGCTGGGCACACACTCACTCACACAGACACACTCTTTATGGGGCAATTTGGAGCATTCAATCGACTTTTATCCATGTTTTTGGATATATATATATATATACAGTATATAATGCTTTGATTAGAATGGCATGGGGGGGGGGGGGGGGGGGGGGGGGGGGGGGGGGGGGGGGGGGGGGGGGGGGGGGGGGGGGGGGGGGGGGGGGGGGGGGGGGGGGGGGGGGGGGGGGGGGCCCACAGTCCAAAAACATGGATCAAGTTAATTGAATTCTCAAAAAATTGCCCCCTATAGAGTGTGTCTGTGTGAGTGAGTGTGTGCCCAGCGATGGATTGGCGCCCTGTCCTGGGTCTGTCTGCCCAGCGCCCGAGACGTTCTCCCCTGGATGGGCATGGGGAACCCCACCGCGACCCTAATAGAGGATAAAGCGGGAGATAATGAATGAATAAATGAATATATATATATATATATATATATATATATATATATATATATATATATATATATATATATATATATATGGCGGCTTAGTTGTTAGCATGTTCTCCCATATCGAATCTCAATCTGGGTGGAGTTTCCATGTTCTCCCGGTGTCCGTGTGGGTTTCCTCCGGGTTCTCCGGTTTCCTCCCACAGACCAAAAATATGGATCAAGTCAACCAAAGTTCTCCAAATTGCCCCATACAGAGTGTGTTTGTGTGAGTAAGTGGATGCCCAGCGATAGATAGGCACCCTGTCTTGGGTGTATCTGCCCAGAGCCCGAAATGTTCTCCCCTGGATGGGCATGGAGAACCCCCCCCCCCCCCCCCCCCCCCGCGGCCCAAGTAGAGGATAAAGTGAAAGATAATGGATGGATGGATGATAGTCAGCAGATGTTTCTGCGTGTTATCACTGTTATTGCTTCCTACTGTTTGTGCTCTGAGTTGTGTTTATATTACAGGCTATGCACCAGCAGTCATACTCACATCATGCAAAGATGTAAAACAATTTAATGTGTTCTAACACAATTTAAGCATCCCACTGCAGAATCCATCCAGGTCCAATATTAAAATACTCCATCAAATAGTTCAACAAGCCTCTCAAGCAACCCTGTTATTACAGACAGAGACCCTGACTGTACTAACTTTATTAATTACTTTCTTACGACAAAATTAAATGTAAGCGAACCGTAAATAAAATCTCAAATATAACCGTATTTACTCTAATGACTGGCATTCGAAGAAGGGACGATGCAAAAGGAAGTTTGAAATGTTTTCTCATTGCTTTTTCATTGTCATTTCACGGCTTCGGGGCAAACTACGCTGCTCTGCCCGTGTCGTGCATGATGTATGAGCTCTGCAAAAGAGAGTTACAACTGCCTAGAACAATGGCATACAATGGAGCATGAAACAGTTACTAATATTAATGCTCTATCAGTGAAGCTAACAATGAAAAATGGATTCCAGTTGCAAAAGGAAGGTCTGTAAATCTAATTGAACTAGTTATTAGAATGCTGACACCCTAAGTACCGGGTCATAGTGTTAATTTATAATTGGCAAAGCTCTAGCAATTCCAGTTCATGTTTAATGATTGGAGTAAAGTGGGAAGGAAGTCCTAAGATATAATATATATATATATATATATATAATATTTATATTAATAACATATATCAATATCCATCCATCCATTATCTTCCGCTTTATCCTCTACTAAGGTCGCGGGGGGTTCCCCATGCCCATCCAGGGGAGAACGTTTCGTGTGCTGGGCAGATACACCCAGGACAGGGTGCCTATCTATCGCTGGGCACACACACACACACACACACACACAAACACTCTCAAAATGGGGCAATTTGTAGAATTCAATTCACCTTGATCCATGTTTTTGGACTGTGAGAGGAAACCGGAGAACCCGGTGGAAAGCTACGCAGACACGGAGAGAACATGGAAACTCCACCCAGATTGGGATTCAAACTGGGAAACCCTAGTGCTGAGAGGAGAACATGCTAACCACTAAGCAACCACCTGATTATGATGATTCTATAAAAAATATTTAATGAATCAATGAGTCTGCTAATTGTTTAAAGGACAGGACGGAAGGAGGAATGGAAGGACATGAGACCAGACGAGAGAGAGAGAGTGAGAGAGAGCGAGAGAGCTATTCAAAACGTATATTTGAGGTGCTTTCAAATTTGCAGAGATTGATTCGGCTGTCTGACACTTTCTGTTGTGTTAATATGAAACATGTATCATTCATGAGTTTCCACTAAAGACTTGTTTCCACTAAAGACACTAAAGAAATGTTCTCCCTAAGCCATTTTAAATCCCTATAGTGGCACATTTGAGCATTGCACACACACACACACACACACACACACACACATATATTCACATGATATATCCATCCATCCATCTATTATCTTCAGCTTTATCCTCTATTAGGGTCGCGGGGGGTTCCTCCATGCCCATCCAGGGGAGAACGTTTCGGGCACTGGGCAGATACACCCAGGACAGAGCGCCAATCTATCACTGGGCACACACTCACTCACACAGGCACACACACTCTATATGGGGCAATTTGGAGAGCTCAATTGACTTGATCCATGTATTTTGGACTGTGGGAGGAAACCGGAGAACCCGGAGGAAACCCATGCGGACACGGGCAGAACATGGAAACTTCACCCAGATGGGGATTCGAACCGGGAATCCCTAGTGCTAACCACTAAGCCACCGTGCCGCCCTATAATAATAATAATAATAATAATAATAAGAAGAAGAAAAAGAAGAAGAAGAAGAAGAAGAAGAAGAAGAAGAATCCGTGTCCATCACGGTTCCCTCCAGGCTCTTCAGTTTCCTCCCACTGTCCAAAAACATGGATTTAAGGTAAACTTATATTGCCCTATTCAGGTTTCCCTCCCACGACCCTGATAAAGGATACAGCAGAAGAAATATATTATTATTATTATATATATTATTATTTTTTTAATTATTATTAGTATTATTATTATTATTATTATTATTATTATTATTATTATTATTCAGTGATAGATTGGCATCCTGTCCTGGGTGTATCTGCCCAGCGCCCGAAACGTTCTCCCCTGTATGGGCATGGGGAACCCCCCGCGACCCTAATAGGATAAAGCGGAAGATAATGAATGAATGAATTATTATTATTATTATTATTATTATTATTATTATTATTATTATTATTATTATTATTATTATTATTATTGTCAGGTGTAAGATTATTTCAAAATCCAGTTATAAACCTTTATGGTTATATCTGTTAAATCACAATGCGGCTCTCTGTAACAAATACAACATGCACTTGGGTGGTCTGACAAGCGTGTACATTGAGTGTTATCATCTGTGACAGTTTATACAGTCTGTGTCAGTAGAAAAAAGACTTATCTAAAAATGTGGGACTCCGCGTTGCTGACAGCTCCGCACGCCCAGACTAGTGTTTAATACCAGCAACACGAAGAGCAGTCCGAGCATACAGCACAGCATGTTATATAATCTATATAACGTCACTATAATTATTTATAATTAATATTGCAATTCAAATTGGCTCATCATCAGATTGGGATGTGTGCATTATTATAATAATAATAATAATAATAATAATAATAATAATAATAATAATAATAATAATAATTATTATTATTATTATTATTATTATTACATGTAACATTATTTTAAAAAAATGTTATAAAGCCAACAATCACAATGCAGCTCTCAACATACACTTGGGTTGTCTGACAAATGTGTACATTGTGTGTGTGTGTGTGTGTGTGTGTGTATATATATATATATATATATATAATTCCATCCATTATCTTCCACTTTATCCTCTACTAGGGGCGTGGAGGGGGGAGGGTTTCCCATGCCCATCCAGGGGAGAACATTTCAGGCGCTGGGGCAGATACACCCAGGACAGGGCGCCAATCTATCACTGGACGCACACTCACTCACACACACACTCTATATAGGGCAATTTGAAGAATTCAAATGACCTTGATCCATGTTTTTGGACTGTGGGAGGAAACCGGAGAGGAGAAAGCCTGCTAACCACTAAGTCACCCTATATATATATATACACACATATATATAAATTCTAATTTGGCTCATCCTAATCAAGTTATATTATATAATCCATTATATTTAAAAAAAGATTTGAACTAAAAAAAAATACATTTTTTTTTATTAGATGTGAGATATATAAATGAGTCAAATAAATAACTGTCACTACACAATTAATGCACATGCACACATGCACAGGCTTCAGACAATTTTCCAATACAACCACAGAGCTTTATGTTTCATTAAGTTGCAGGCTTGTTCAGACTGCAGTCTGTTGAAGTCAAATCAAATTAAAATCAAGTTGAATATAATAGCAGATGATGTAAGAGAAGGCAAAAGTTTGTGTTTTTAATCTCTTTGGTGAAACAGCATAAGCAAAGTTAAATCTCCACTGCATTAAGAACTCTGGCTTTTAAAAGCCTCTTGCTAGTCGTGAGTGTGATAGCATCATCACCTGCTGTCAACAATCAGCTTCACCTGTTATAATCTAAAGTGGCTTCGAACATTGCTGAGCAGCTCACATGTGCAATAACAGGGAGAAAGAAATCTGCAGGGAATCTCAGGCTTGGTGTGCGAGCGCTCACTAATCCTCTCACCAGAGCTTTTCCTACAGCCTGCATCGAAAACGGGGAACAGGAGCGAAAAGAGGCAGGATGGTTCCTGGCAAAATTCTGAACTAAAAATTAATATTACAACATTAATGAAACTCTACATTTACTATATTGGTAAATCATTTTTTATACATGTTTTTCTGTAATTCTAAAGCTATATGCTTCCTTCCTTTATTCCATTAGCTGTTTATTATTAGTTAAATGTTAAATTTCCAATTTTCCCATCAATCTAAAAGCATGCAATGTTCAAAAATGACTGTATGCTGATGTGTTTGGTCATTTTATCATATATATGAGGTTTAGACAAAAATCTGAACAAAAACGTCACTTACTGCAACCTTTACGAATTGTACAGTACAATCAAGCACACAACTCTGTTATCAGAATTCTTCCTTTATTGGTAAATCATTTTTTAT
Source organism: Corydoras maculifer (assembly GCA_019802435.1). Classification (NCBI taxonomy): domain Eukaryota; kingdom Metazoa; phylum Chordata; class Actinopteri; order Siluriformes; family Callichthyidae; genus Corydoras; species Corydoras maculifer. Next base: position 600,005 of record JAFMOD010000507.1, read on the forward strand.
ATATTTTTTTCTGTAATTTCAAAGCTATATGCTTCCTTCCTTTATTCCATTAGCTGTTTATTATGATGTGTTACGACGTCATTTTACTGTAACTATGAGGTTTAGACAAAAATCGAGACAAAAACGTCACTTACTGCAACCTTTACGAATTGTACAGTAAAATCGAGCACATAACTCCGTTATCAGAATTCTTCCTTTATTGGTAAATCATTTTTTATAAATTTTTTTTTGTAATTCTGAAGCTATATGCTTCCTTCCTTTATTCCATTAGCTGTTTATTATTAGTTAAATGTTAAATTTTTAATTTTCCCACCAATCTGAAAGCATGCAATTTTCAAAAATGACTGTATGCTGATGTGTTACGACGTCATTTTATCATATATCTATAAGGTTTAGACAAAAATCTGAACAAAAACGTTTCTGCTTTTCAAGCAACCTTTACGAATTGTAAAGTACAATCAAGCACATTCAAGTATTCAAGGATTTTTATTGTCACATCACCCAGTAACAAGTTTCCATGTCCTCCCCGTGTCTGCGTGGGTTTCCTCTGGGTTCTCGGTTTCCTCCCACAGTCCAAAAACATGGCTCAATGTCAATTGAGTTCTCAAAATTGCTCCATATAGAGTGTGTGTGTGTGTGTGTGTGTGTGTGTGTGTGTGTGTGTGTGAGTGCGTATGTGAGTGCCCAAAACGTTCTCCCCTGGATGGGCATGGGGAACCCCCCAACGACCCTAATAGATGAATGGATTGATGAAGTCTAAGCTAATAGTCTAATCTCATTCATTCATTATCTTCTGCTTTATCCTCTATTAGGGTCGCGGGGGGGTTTCCCATGCCCATGGGGAGAACGTTTCGGCCGCTGGGTAGATACACTCAGGACAGGGCGCAAATCTATGGCTGGGAACACACTCACTCATACAGACACACTCTATATGGGGCAATTTGGAGAACTCAATTGACTTGATGTTTTTGGACTGTGGGAGGAAACTGGAGAACCCAGAAGAAACCCACGTGGACACGGGGAGAACATGGAAACTCCACCCAGATTGGGATTCGAACCGGGAAATCCCTAGTGCTGAGAGGGGAACATGCCAACCACTAAGCCACCGTGCTGCCATAGTCTAATCTATTGGTCTAATCTAATCTAGTCTAGTTACTCTTCAGCAAGACCTTCACAGCTGAACCAAGTATGAACCAAGTCAGTACCAACCCAAATACCCAATGCCTACACAGCAAAAACAAAACCCAGGAGGATCACCATGACGTTGGGCCTTTAATTAACCATAAAAAATAACAACAAATTAAAATAAATCAATACGTAGCAATTAAAGGACAGGAAGGTGGCAGTGGTCATAAATTGAATTCTGTAGAACATGGCTTTCCAGACACCAAAATGATTGATTTCATTTTTCTACAAGAGAGAATGGGCAAATATTCCACGATCGATTGGCAAAGCTACGAGGGACATATGCAAACAGACTGATAGCTGTAATTTAAGCAAAAGATGCCTCCACAACGTACTAAATCAGGAAGCCGATCGCACAGCCGGCCCTGTTATTGCAGTTTCATTTTGTGTAAATAAAGCTTAAGATATTTCATGAAAGGCAATTTTAGCCGTAAGACAAATAAAAGTGACTATTTTAAAGTATATGATGGTTTTCTGGAGGCTGTGCATTAAATACGTTTAAACCTGTTGAACCAAACAGGAACCAGCTGGTTCCTTATACTTGGGTTTGCTTTTAGATGAACCTTTTTAAAGCAGGAACTTTCATGTGGATATGGGATCATGTTCAGGAGACTCAACCTTGTCCCAAGGCAGTGTTAGTGTCTTTTTGGTACGATATTTATATATTTATAATAGAAGAGGTTTAAAAGACGGTTATTTCTAAGCCCTTGTGACCAAATATGTCTATCCATCCATCCATCCATTATCTTCCACTTTATCCTCTATTAGGGTCGCGGGGGATTCTCCATGCCCATCCAGGGCGCTGGGCAAATACACCCAACGTCTCAGGCGCTGGGCAAATACACCCAAGACAGGGCGCCAATCTATCACTGGGCACACACTCACTCACACACACACTCTATATGGGGCAATTTGGAGAATTCAATTGACTTTGATTGATGTTTTTGGATTGTGGGAGGAAACCGGACAACCCGAAGGAAACCCATGCGGAAATGGGGAGAACATGGAAACTCCCTAGCGAATACATACGAACCGGGAATCCCTAGCACTGAGAGGAGAACATGCCAACCACTAAGCCACTGTGCCGTGTGACTAAACTTCTATCCATTCATTCATATGTCTACTAGGGTCGTATAGGGTTCCCAATGCCCATCCAGGGGAGAACGTTTCGGGCGCTGGGCAGATAGACCCAGGACAGGATGCAAATCTATCAGTGGACACACACTCACTCAGACACACTCTATATGGGGCAATTTGGAGAATTCATTTGATCTTAACCCATGTTTTTGGACTGTGGAAGGAAAGCGGAGAACCAAGAGGAAACCCACAGGGACACGGGGAGAACATGGAAACTCCACCCAGATTGGGATACGAACCTGGAGGACAGGCTAACCACTAAGCCACCTTGCTGCCCCTCTAGATAATTCATTCATTCATTTATTCATTATCTCCCGCTTTTCCCTCTAGTAGGGTCGCGGTAGGGTTCCCCATGCCCATCTAGGAGAGAACGTTTCGGGCGCTGGGCAGATACACCCAGGACAGGACGCCAATCCATCGCTGGGCACACACTAGATAATAAATCTGCTAATTAATTTCAGGTGAAACTATATAGAAACAGCAACAGTTATAATATGTATTAAGCCTTTCCAAAGCTTGATAAAGCGGCTCAGAGTGCTCCAGCTGCTGCTCCCGTTCACTGGGGAGAGGACGATTCAAGCTGCTGACAGCTCCTGCATCCAGCGAGTATTCTAATCCACATGGCACCGGCTTTCCTTCTTTAGCTATTTACTTAGCCTGAGAGATGTTCTGGAATGATGGGACAGAACTAAGTGCCCTTTCTATCTCATCACTCTTCACCCAGCACAAATTAGTAAAGATTTATGTCATGCACTCGTTCATTCATTTTAATGTCATCAGCGTGCCCTTTCCTGCTGTCTCCAAAGTGCATCATCACAAATTTGTTAATTGCCATCACCAGTCAGTAGCCTAGGGAGGAGTCTGTCAGTGTTAATGAAGAAGACTGTTAGTGACAGAGAGAATTTGTTCCAAATATTTAAGAAGGGGCTGACTTAACCCTTTAAAGGTTAAATCAACTTGACCCCCAATTATCAGGATTAAAAGTGACAGGCTGAATTTTGCATATTCAGCAAGACATGAGACATGTGGGTGTCAGACCTAATGGTTAGAGAGACATTTCCCCCTCTTTAAATAAGGCACCAGTGGGAGCGATGTCCCAAATTAAGCTTGTCAGTACATTTTTAGTCAACGCGAACAAAACTGACATAGGGATAAGGAATCAGTGCACAACAATGTCAGGTTGACGGCACCGGCTTAGTGGTTAGCACGTTCTCCTCTCAGCACTAGGGATTCCTGGTTCCAATCCCCATCTGGGTGGCGTTTTCATGTTCTCTTGTCCGCATGGGTTTCCTCCGGGTTCTCCGGTTTCCTCCCACAGTCCAAAAAACATGGATCAAGTCAAGTGAGTTCTCCAAATTGCCCCATATAGAGTGTGTATGCGTGTGTGTCTGTGTGAGATAGTGTGTGCCCAGCGATGGATTGGCGCCCTGTCCTGCCCAAAACGTTCTCCCCTGGATGGGCATGGGGAACCCCCCAGTGACCCCGATATAGGATGAAGCGGAAGATAATGGATGGATGGACAATGTCAGGTTTTTAGAAACAGCATGTGTTATAAATAACGAATATCTCAGCTTAATAGTATACCAGGGACTAGGGTCGTGGAAGGGGGGTGTTGGCATGTTCATCTCTAAATGGTGGGGATCTAAAATCTGATCAGGATCTGGCTAGTTTTCATGTCCTCCCTGTGTCCATGTAAATTGCCTCTGAAAGTCATGATGTTACGATCTGCCGATGCCACGACAGAATCAAGACTGTTAAAGGTTTAAGAGTTTTTAATGCAGAAGACACCGGGGAAGCACAGCCATATTACACTATAGGACACGACCATGACTCAAAGCAATGTTCCAACAGGGAACATTGGGAAAGGTTGGGTATTTAAACATCTAGATAAGTCACATGATGGGAACACACAGCTAAACCGGATTAAATAGATTTATCAGGACAAAAGAACTAATTACACAAAGAACACACACAGCGGGCGGCATGGTGGCTTAGTGGTTAGCACGTTCGCCTCTTAGCGCTAGGGATTACCGGTTTGAATCCCCATCTGGGTAGAGTTTCCATGTTCTCCGTGTCCGCGTGGGTTTCCTCCGGGTTCTCTGGTTTCCTCCCACAGTCCAAAAACATGGATGAAGACAATAGAATTCTCCGAATTGCCCCATATAGAGTGTGTCTGTGTGAGTGAGTGTGTGCCCAGTGATAGATTGGCGCCCTGTCCTGGGTGTATCTGCCCAGCGCCCGAGACGTTCTCCCCTGGATGGGCATGGGGAACCCCACCGCGACCCTAATAGAGAATAAAGCGGAAGATAATGGATGAATGAATGACACACACAGCGGCAACAGATCAATACTAATGACAAACAGGGTCCAATAGGGGGCGCTGATGAACCGTCCCTTAGAGTTTGCAGTACCACCAGCATAGGTTTTAAATATGTCCTTCCTGTGTCCGTGTAAATTTCCTCTCAAAGTCCAAACCATGAATTCAAGGTGAATCGATTGCTCCTATACTGTAAAAATGAAGGATGGATAGATGAATGAATTAAGGATGGACTCTGGCATTGGATTAAAATAGTTTAAATGTTGATAAAAAAATTCTTAGTGGCTTAGTGGTTAGCATGTTCTGCTCTCAGCACCCGGTTCGAATCCCAATCTGGGTGGAGTTTCCATGTTCTCCCCGTGTCCGCGTGGGTTTCCTTCGTGTTCTCCAGTTTCCTCCCACGTTCCAAAAACATGGATTCTCCAAATTGCTCCATATATAGTGTGTTTGTGTGAGTAAGTGTGTGCCCAGCGCACCCCCATGGGTGTATCTGCCCAGGGCCCGAGACGTTCTCCCCTGGACGGGCATGGGGAACCCCACCGCGACCCTAATAGAGGATAAAGCGGGAGATAATGAATGAATGGAATTAAGGATTGACTCGGGCATTAGATTAAAATAATTAAAATGTTTTTTAAAAATGTTGACAAAAATAAAGCTGGGGGCAGCTGAAGGGTCAAGTTGCTGGGCGGTTGACCAGATGTTTAGGATTCAGGTCTGGACAATGCAAAGCTGACCCCTAAGCAGGGCATTTTCTCCTCTGTGGAGAGTTCCTGCCATGTCTGTACTAAAGTCCTTTGAAATAAAGGCTTATGGTAAACACTTTGGTTAGAAATACAGTAGGTAAGTTGTTTGAAATAGTTTGTTTTGGCTTGTTTACTTTCTTGGCAACTCTAGAACAAACTCATATGGTACATCTGGTACGTTTAAGAGCCAGAGTTGGCTTGAAACAAGTTTTAATTTTGCAATATTGTGAGACCATATCTGACAACCATCTGTGACATGTTTTAATATTTGGTTGGAATGATATGCCTTCACTATTAACTGTTCCAGAGTCACCGCAACTTCTATTGAACAGCGTTATATCTGCAGCTGGAGCAGCCTCGAGCCTGCAGCCTTCTTTGCATACAGCTAATGCAGAATATTAAATATTCATAACCTTCTAAAGATATTCTAGTTTTATTTCCCTAATCGTAACTAGGAGACGATTACAGATATTGATGCTATGATTAACGTCTAAGATGTAATTATGATTATTAATCATGATTACTAAGACAATGCTTTATTAACACAAAATTATTTTAAGAACACAAAATACTACATTGTAATAAAACCTGAGTTCTGTAAATTACATCCATCCATTATCTTCCCCTTTATCCTCTGCCAGGATCAATGGGGGAGGGGGGGTTCCCCATGCCCATCCAGGGAGAATGTTTCAGGCACTGGGCAGATACACCCAGGACAGGACGCCAGTCTATCTCTGGGCACACACGTACTCTTACAAACACACTTTGGACTGTGGAAGGAAACCGGAGAACCCGGAGGAAACCCAAGCTGACACGGGGAGAAAATGGAAACTCCACCCAAATTGGGATTTAAATAGGAATCCTTAGCGCTGAGAGGAGAACATGCTAAACCACTATGCCCATCCATCCATTATCTTCTGCTTTATCCTCTATTAGGGTTGTGGGGGGGTTCCCCATAAACATTCCCCAGAATGTTTTGGGCACTGGGCAGATACACCCAAAACAGGGCGCCAATCTATCACTGGGTACACACTCACTCACAAAGACACACTATATGGGGCAATGTGGAGAATTCAGATGACCTTGAATCTGTGTTTTTGCACTGTGGGAGGAAACCGGAGAACCCGGAGGAAACCCACATGGACACGGGGAGAACATGGAAACTCCACCCAGATTGGGATTTGAACCTGGAATCCCTAGTGCTGAGAGGAGAACATGCTAACCACTAAGCCACTGTGCTGTCCACTTTATTTATTTATTTTTTTTCCTATACTTTTAATAATTCATATTTTTAGTGCAGTACATGTCTATTTCATCATTAAGACATGCATCATTAAGAATCCCTAGTACTGAGAGGAGAACATGTTAACCACTAAGCCACTGTGCCACCCTGTAAAGTACATATCGACATAAAAATTTGAAAGAAAGCAATTTTTTTTCCTCTAAGAACAAAGTAAACTAAAGGTACCGGCTACCAGCATAATACGTATTTTTCTTATGACAATGTTGGTTGGAGTTTTGGGTTTGAAAACATTAAACACATTAAAAACACTAATTTGTGGAAACATCCATCCATTATCTTCCGCTTTATCCTCTACTAGGGTCGTGGGGTCGGTGGGTGGGGGGTTCCCCATGCCCATCCAGGTGAGAACGTTTCGGGCGCTGGGGCAGATACACCCAGGACAGGACGCCAATCTATCACTGAACACACACTCACACAAACACACTCTATATGGGGCAATTTGGAGAATTTAATTGACTTGACCCATGTTGTTGGACTGTGGGAGAAAACCGGAGAACCCGGAGGAAACCCACGCGGACACGGGGAGAACATGGACACTCCACCCAGATTGGAATCGAACCGGGAATCCCAAACACTGAGAGGAGAACATGCTAACCACTAAGCCACCGTGCCGCCCTTGTGGAAAAATGTATAATATTATTTATAACCAGCAGTATTTCGCAATAATCCAAACTCTATCATATGTGCAATATTTGTTTCATTTTATTCCCCTGTTATATATCTGGGGTGGCAACGTGGCTTAGTGGTTAGCATGTTCTCCTCTCAAAACTAGGGATTCAGGTTCAAATCCCAATCTGGGTGGAGTTTCCATGTTCTCCCCGTGTCCGCGTGGGTTTCCTCCGGGTTCTCCGGTTTCCTCCCACAGTCCAAAAACATGGATTAAGGTCAATTGAGTTCTTCAAATTGCCCCATATAGAGTGTGTGTGTGTGAGTGAGTGTGTGGCCAGTTATAGATTGGCGCTCTGTCCTGGGTGTATCTGCCCAGCGCCCGAAACATTCTCCCTGTGACCCTAATAGAGGATAAAGCGGAAGATAATGTACCCAGTAATGTCTGTACATAACTAAAAATGTGAAATTATCGTGTGTATTTATAGATTTCCACTTCATTTTTTCTAGTTTCTTTTTTTTATGTCTTTCTAATTGCTAAATACCGTTTTAATTTTCTTCTAATGGAACTTGCTGAAGGGCGGCACGGGGGCTTAGTGGTTGGCATGTTCTCCTCTCAGCTCTAGGGATTGCCGGTTCGAATCTCCATCTGGGTGGAGTTTCCATGTTCTCCCCATGTCCACATGGGTTTCCTCCAGGTTCTCCGGTTTCAAAAAAGTCAAAAAACATCAATCAAAGTCAAATGAATTCTCCAAATTGCCCCATATAGAGTGTGTCTGTGTGAGTGAGTGAGTGCCCAGTGATAGATTGGCGCCCTGTCCTGGGTCTATCTGCCCAGCGCCCGAGACGTTCTCCCCTGGATGGACATGGGGAACCCCACCGCGACCCTAATAGAGGATAAAGCTGAAGATAATGAATGAATGAAAGGAACTTGCTGAATGTGAATTTCCCCGTTGTGGGACAAATAAAGGTCTATCTTACAGTGGGTTGCAAAAGTATTCATACCCCTTGAACTTTTCCATATTTTGTCACATTACAACCACAAACATAAATATATTTCACTGGAATTTAATGTGAAAGACCAACACAAAGTGGTATACAATTGTGAAGTGGAATGAAAGTTATACATGAATCAACAATTTTTTTACAAATAAAAAACTGAAAAGTGCGATGTGCAAAATTATTCAGCCCCCTTTTCCCTGAGTGCAACCA
>JAFMOD010000507.1:609568-676161 GCA_019802435.1 Corydoras maculifer
AGGGGGGCTGAATAATTTTGCACATCGCACTTTTCAGTTTTTTATTTGTAAAAAAATTGTTGATTCATGTATAACTTTCATTCCACTTCACAATTGTATACCACTTTGTGTTGGTCTTTCACATTAAATTCCAGTGAAATATATTTATGTTTGTGGTTGTAATGTGACAAAATATGGAAAAGTTTAAGGGGTATGAATACTTTTGCAACCCACTGTATATTATCTTATCTTAACCATATAACGTCTTATGTCAGGAAACGCACATGCCTACTTAATAGAAGACACCAGGCTTTGGTAGAACGACACCCCAGAGACACCGACGCACAACTAAAAGCAAAGGAACGCTTTAAAAACCCAGGAATTCTGGGAATGCTAGATTTAAACTCATTTAAGCCTTACTTTTAATAATGCTAAAGTGTTGATCGCCTCCTCGGGCCATAGCGAGGGCATTTGCACAGGGTCACAGGTGTGGGAGGACAGGGCTGTTGGCTGTGATAAAAAGAGAGCGAGACAGAGGCAGAGCGAGAGCTCAGAGGTTAATGAGGAGGGACAGAGAGTCAGACAGGTTTGGCATGTGGTGGGGAGGACGAGGAGCTGCTTATCATCTTGTCTTCTGTTACCATGGAGACTTGTCCCCGTTGCCCTCACTCTTTTGTCGTCGTCCCTGCACAGCTCATCATGTGTGCATATCAGCGTATGTGCATCTGGCTGCCGGCCACGTTCCAAGCTGCGGCATCGCTCACACATCCAACCAGCAACATGCGAACACGCAGTGCCGTCTCCATCCAGAGACAATGGAGCTAAATCAGCTCCAAACACAAGCTTCATCTGTAAACATCCATCCATTATCTTCCGCTTTATCCTCTATTAGGGTCGCGGGGGGGTTCCCCATGCCCATCCAGGGGAGAACGTTTTGGGCGCTGGGCAGATACACCCAGGACAGGGCGCCAATCTATCGCTGGGCACACACTCACACATACAGACACACTCTATATGGGGCAATTTGGAAAACTCACTTGACTTGATCCATGTTTTTGGACTGTGGGAGGAAACCGGAGAACCCGGAGGAAACCCACGCGGACACGGGGAGAACATGGAAACTCCACCCACATGGGGATTCGAACCGGGAATCCCTAGTGCTGAAAGGAGAACATGCCAACCACTAAGCCACTTTGCCACCATCATCTGTAAACAGGTTCAAAAAGAAAAAGCTTGGAGATTCTGATAGTGAGCATGGCTTGGTGGTTAGCATGTTCTCCTCTTAGCACTAGGGATTCCCGGTTCGAATCCCCATCGGGGTGGAGTTTCCATGTTCTCCCCATGTCTGCGTGGGTTTCCTCAGGGTTCTCCGGTTTCCTCCCACAGTCCAAAAACATGGATCAAGTCAATTGAGTTCTCCAAATTGCCCCATATAGAGTGTGTTTGTGTAAGTAAGTGTGTGTCCAGTAATAGATTGGCACCCTGTCCTGGGTGTATCTGCCCAGCGCCCAAAACGGTCTCCACTGGATGGGAATGAGGTATATAAGTGTATATAGACCTACAACTAAATGCAATCCGGTATTTCTTTTTAACGCCAGGTTTTTCTTTCCTGTTGGATTATTTTATAAACTGGATTTCACTTAGTTGGTGTTCCCAGCCTTCGCAGCGGTACATACTTTCCACGTACTGTGCAGTCAAGCTGCTTCTGTCTTTTCCTCTCTCAGTTGTTGGGCTAATCCCAGGCAGCTTTCTGATATGATCACATACAGCGTTTTGCCACAAGTCTGTCAGTATGTATACAATGGTCCACACACTCGAGACCGAGAGCTTAGATCAGAGCAGAAGATTGTGGTGTTTGCCATGTAATTTCTGTACTGTGTGTTTGATCTGGCAGCAGAGAGGGAGGAAACCCAAGCCGGAGTGAGACAGGCTGTTTAATGTAGTCAGACAGGCTTCCACTAACACTTCCAGACAGGCTGGATTTAATGCAGTCAGACAGATTGAGCGTTATCCAGTGAGACAGTGTTTTAATATGTGTTACTCTCATGTCCAACTACTGTCCCGACATTAATTCCGCACTCGGTGATGACATTTCTGCCGTCAATTCTGTCAGACAGTAACCTCTAATAAGTGCAAGCGATGCAAATAAACTGCACAAACACCGACACGCGCCAAACGCCATGTGACAAACGGCGGAATGATAAAGAGCTCGACCTGTGCCCTGTCCTAATCTGAAGAAATGAGAGAAGCTTGCCCAGAGGCTTAAACAAGCCAAAACGAGAGACTGCCACAAACCCAACATTATTAACCTCTCTGGATGAGAGAACATTCATTCATTCATTCATTAGCTTCCACTTTATCCTCTATTAGGGTTGCGGTGGGGGGGGAGGGTCCCCATGCAAGGGGAGAACGTTTCACACCCAGGACAGGGCGCCAATCTATCGCTGGGCACACACTCACTCACACAAACACACTCTATATGGGGCAATTTGGAGAACTCAATTGACTTGATCCATGTTTTTGGACTGTGGGAGGAAACCGGAGAACCCGGAGGAAACCCATGCGGACACGGGGAGAACAAGGAAACTCCACCCAGATGGGGATTCGAACTGGGAATTATAATTATAATAATATAATAATATTATAATATTATAATAATAATAACAACAACATCCCATGTTCAATTGAGTTCTCCAAATTGCCCCATATAGGGTGTGTGTGTGAGTGAGAGTGTGTCCAGTGATAGATTGTTGCCCTGTCCTGGGTGTATCTGCCCAGCGCCCGAGACGTTCTCCCCTGGATGGGCATGGGGAACTCCCCCACGACCCTAATAGAGGATAAAGCGGAAGATAATAGATGAATGGAATAATAATAATAATAATAGGCGGCACGGTGGCTTAGTGGTTAGCACGTTCGCCTTTTAGCGCTAGGGATTCCCGGTTCGAATCCCCATCTGGGTGGAATTTCCATGTTCTCCCCGTGTCTGTGTGGGTTTCCTCCGGGTTCTCCGGTTTCCTCCCACAGTCCNGCCCGAGACGTTCTTCCCTGGATGGGCATGGGGAACCCCACCGCGACCCTAATAGAGGATAAAGCGGAAGATAATGAATGAATGAATAAATGAATGATAATAATAATAATAATAATAATAATAAGCTTAGTGGTTAGCATGTTCTCCTCTCAGCACTAGGGATTCCCGGTTTAAATCCCAATCTGGGTGGAGTTTCCATGTTCTCCCTGTGTCCGTGTGGGTTTCCTCCGGGTTATCTGGTTTCGTCCCACAGTCCGAAAACATGGATCAAGGTCAATTCAATACTTCAAATTGCCCCATATAGAGTGTGTGTGCCCAGCAATAGATCGGCGCCCTGTCCGCTTTATCCTCTACTAGGGTCGCGGGGATGGGTTCCCCATGCCCATCCATGGGAGAACGTTTTGGGCGCTGGACAGATATACCCAGGACAGGGCGCCAATCTATCACTGGAAACACACTTACTCTATAACGGGCAATTTGGAGAACTCAATTCACCTTGATCCATGTTTTTGGGCTGTAATAAACCGGAGGAAACCCATGTGGACATGGGGAGAACATAGAAACTCCACCCAGATTGGGATTAGAACTGGGAATCCTTAGCGCTGAGAGGAGAACGTGCTAACCACTAAGAATAATAGTCTTTTCTGTAGTTTTAATATTTAATATTTTTAGTGCACTACATGTCCATTCCATGAAACTGATTTGCAGCCTCCCTCGCTCGTGCCGAGGGTTTAGCTCCATCTGAGTCAACCATGTGATAATCATGCTCGGCTCGTCCACCGAGTCTCTGAGTGGTATAGATCGGCTCTGTGTAGATCCAGCCACAGTTGATTGAACTATCGATTGACGGAGCATGTCTTAATGATGGTTTAAAGGCAATAACAGGTTGGGCTGTACTTAAACCAGATTTGAATTTCAGCTTGAAGTATTTTAATTACAGCCGCAAAGTAGGACCATTCACTTCCGATGAATTTAATATTTAATAAGGTCACCGTGGGTTTGTGCCACTGTCTGTCCGGTCTTAAAAACTCCAGAAGTGCTCATTAGACCGTTGGGATTTTAGTGTGCACCTTTTTCTTCTGCTTTGAAACAAATCTGTTATCTCTAGTAACAAGCATTTCTGACCTCTTCAATGAAGGTCCAGTTCATTTATCCAAACCGGGCCATTCAAACAGCAAGGTCAGCTGCCAGTTGGCATAGACAACATATTACTCTTCATTAGACGCGTACTGCGGCGATATAAAGCTGTGCGAGCAGAAAAGCCAATGAGTCACAAAACAGTGTTTAGAAGAACTGGAAAACTTTAAGATTCAAGATTCAAGAAAGTTTTATTAGCATTTGTATCGCATCTGGAACATGAGACAGAAACAAAATTATGGCTTACGAACAACGTTTACCCTGCTCTATTAAAGAAAATAAGATGCAAAATTATATATAAAAAAATATATTTAATATACAACTATATATATGTATATATATATATATATATATATATATATATATATATATATATATATATATATATAGGCGGCACGGTGGCTTAGTGGTTAGCACGTTCGCCTCTCAGCGCTAGGGATTCCCGGTTCGAATCCCCATCTGGGTGGAGTTTCCATGTTCTCCCCGTGTCTGCGTGGGTTTCCTCCGGGTTCTCCGGTTTCCTCCCACAGTCCAAAAACATGAAACAAGTTAATTGAATTCTCAAAATTGCCCCTATAGTGTGTGTCTGTGTGAGTGAGTGTGTGCCCAGCGATGGATTGGCGCCCNGGTTTCCTCCCACAGTCCAAAAACATGAAACAAGTTAATTGAATTCTCAAAATTGCCCCTATAGTGTGTGTCTGTGTGAGTGAGTGTGTGCCCAGCGATGGATTGGCGCCCTGTCCTGGGTCTATCTGCCCAGCGCCCGAGACGTTCTCCCCTGGATGGGCATGGGGAACCCCACCGCGACCCTAATAGAGGATAAGCGGAAGATAATGAATGAATGAATATATATATATATATATATATATATATATATAAATTGGGGCGGCATGCTGGCTTAATGTTTAGTATGTTCTCCTCTCAGTGCTAGGATCCCACCGTGTCCTCGTGGGTTTCCTCCGGGTTCTCCAGTTTCTTCCCACAGTCCAAAAACTCTGTATCAAGGTCAATGATACAAATTGCCCCATATAGAGGGTGTTTGTGTGATTGAGTGTGTGTCCAGCGACAGATTGGTGCCCTGTCTGGGTGTATTTGCCCAGCGCTGGATGGGCATGAGGAACCCCCCCCCCCGCGACCCTAATAGAGTATAAAGCGGAAGATAATGGATGGACGGTTCTGATAGCTGGTCAGGGTGGACCCCCCCACGACCCTAGTAGAGGATAGAGCGGAAGATAATGGATAGATGGATAAGTATCAATATAATATAGAACATACAACTATAAATATACTATATAAATATACTATATATATATAAAGTGTAAAAATATATAAAACATTTGTAGAAAATTATATCAATATAAATATAGCACCATATGCAATGTGAAATATTGCAAAAAATATGTATATAAGTGTAAAGTGTAAAGTGAGGTAGATGATGGAGTGTTTTGGTGGAGGATGATAAGGTGTCCAGTTAGGAAAGTGTTGTGTTGTGAAGTGTCAATGAACGTCTGTTTGGTAAGGTAACTCAGTGGTCAGGGCGTTGGGCTATCAATCTGAAGGTTGGGGGTTCATATCCCAGGTCCACTGAAGTTACCAATGTGGGTCCTTGAGCAAGACCCTTAAACCTCATTGCTCCAGGGATGTTGTGATGAACCCTGTGCTCACCTTGTAAGTCGCTTTGGATAAAAACGTCTGCTAAACGACCAAATGTAACGAAAATGTAAATGTATTTAAGGTGAAGATTGTAAGTCATTTTTTGAAATTGACTCGGTCAGTGGTTCAGTAGTTTTCACAGGAATTATGCATTTTATGTCATGGAGCTTATAAAAGTGAAGGTGATAAATGTTTGGAACCGGTGCAAGATTAGGATGTAATCAAAAAGGTGCTGACTCCTGAGTGGCCTGCTGCGCCAAACTGGGGCCCTATACAAGAAAGCGATGATCAATAAAAGTAATATAGCCTAGCTAAAGCAGGATCATCTGGGTGGTCCGGCTTAGCATCAGCACATAATCCTGCTAAAAAGGGTTTATTCGGAGCAGAAAACACGCCACTGCAAATGGCGCACCAACCAGCATTTACTTACAGTACTTGCATTGTCAGTAGATTTTCGGGTTATTGGAAATCAATAAGTACCTTTTCTCAATATGGCTTTAGTGAAACAAGATAAAATAAGTAAAATTGTTTCATTACGCTCGAAAATCCTTTGCTGTGAAGATTAGAATCAGTATAATCTACACAATAAAGTCAGTTTCTATGAATTCGTATACATAATGCATTATAGGTGCATTAAAGCGTTACAGCCCAGTGATAGATTGGCGCCCTGTCCTGGGTGTATCTGCCCAACGCCCGAGACGTTCTCCCTGGATGGGCATGGGAAACCCCCCCACAACCCTAATATAGGATAAAGCGGAAGATAATGAATAAATGAATGAATGAATAAAGCGTTATAAAATATATATAATGTGTTATAAGCCTGTGTTGATGTACATAGATGTCCATAACCACAGTTAGAAGGTGTTAGAACATCCATCCATCATCTTCCGCTTTATCCTCTATTAGGGTCACGGGGGGGTTCCCCGTGCCCATCCGGGGGAAAACGTTTTGGGCGCTGGGCAAATACATCCAGGACAGGGCACCAGTCTATCACTGGGAACACACTTACTCACACAGACATACTCTATATGGGGCAATTTGGAGAATTCAATTGACCTTGATCCATGTTCTTGGACTGTGGGAGGAAACCGGAGAACCCGGAGGAAACCCACACGGACACAGGCAGAACATGGAAACTCCACCCAGATTGGGATTCCATCTACGTGGGTTTCCTCCGGCTTTCTCTCACAGTCCAAAAATATGGGTTCAAGGTAAATCGAATGCTTCAAATTGTCCCTATCTAAATAGTTTCTATAATGTGTGCATCTGTGTGAGTGAGTGTGAGCCCAGATCTGATTGGTTTAATCAATCCATCCATTATCTTCCGCTTTATCCTCTACTAGGGTCACAGGGGGGTTCCCCATGCCCATCCAGGGTAGAAAGTTTCGGGCGCTGGGCAGATAGACCCAGGACAGGGCAACAATCTATCACTGGGCACACACTCACCTACACACACACACTCTATATGGGGCAATTTGGAGAATTTAATTGACTTGATCCATGTTCTTGGACTGTGGGAGGAAACCGGAAAACCCGGAGGAAACCCACACGGACACGGGGAGAACATGGAAACTCTAACCACTAAGCCACCATGCCGCTTCTGTATTTTATGTCCTAACTAGAAAATGATTGGCTGAAACCTTGTGGTGAGATGATTGAGACTGAAAACACAAGCAAATTTATGTCATCATGCTCCGCCGCCACTCTCATAAACCCGAATCTATGCTTTAAATGAAACAGAATGGAAAGTGTTACAGACAGCAGTATAATTTGAAACAAATAAATAGCCTCCTTTACATTTCCATCTTCATGGAACGTAGTCTGCATGGCTTTGTCTATTCGTTAAGTGATTCATCACTCAGCTGTGATAGGCCTGATTACATTTTATTCATTACTTCTTGTTGTTGGCCCACCCACTCATCTGTCACCGGGGAACCTGGGATGCCTTCATTTAGAAACACACCCATTTTCCACCAAACACATTATACTATGGAAAGAACCCAATGCTCTTTAAAGGTGTGCATATTTATGTATGATTTCTAATTTATTAGATTAAGGTTATTGCTCAAACATTTAACAAACCCATTAAACCAATCAGGGCGGCACAGTGGCTTAGTGGTTGGCATGTTCTCCTTTCAGCGCTAGGGATTCCCGGTTTAAATCCCAATCTGGTGGAGTTTCCATGTTCTCCCCGTGTCCGAGTGGGTTCCTCCGGGTTCTCTGGTTTCCTCCCACAGTCCAAAAACATGCATCAAGGTCAATTGAATTCTCCAAATTGCCCCATATAGAGTGTGTGTGTGTGAGTGAGTGTGTGTGCAGTGATAGATTGGCGTCCTGTCCTGGGTCTATCTGCCCAGCGCACAAAATGTTCTCCCCTGGATGGGCATGGGGAATCCCCCCCCCCCCCGCGACCCTAGTAGAGGATAAAGCGGAAGATAATAGATGGATGGATTAAACCAATCAGATCTGGGCACAGACTCACTTACACAGACGCACACTGTATAAAAACTATTTAGATAGGGGCAATTTGAAACAGTCAATTTAATTTGAACCCATGTTTTTGGACTGTGTGAGAAAGCCGGAGGAAACTCACGCAGATGGAATCCCAATCTGGGTGGAGTTTCCATGTTCTCCACGTGTGCGTGTGGGTTTCCTCCGGGTTCTCCGGTTTCCTCCCACAGTCCAAAAACATGCATCAAGGTCAATTAAGTTCTCCAAATCGCTCCATATAGAGTGTGTCTGTGTGAATGTGTGTGTGCCCAGTGATAGATTGGCACCCTGTCCTGGGTGTATCTGCCCAGCGCCCGAAACCTTCTCCTCTGGATGGGCATGGAGGACCCCCCCCACACACACACACGACCCTAATAGAGGATAAATTGGAATATAATGGATGGATATTCTATTCAAGTTCTGCCTTCAATTCTTATGTGTTACTTTGAGTTACGGTTACTTTAAATAACTTTTAGATTCAAAGTTATATATAATATTTGAATGCTTCTGCTTAAGGTTCTCGTTATGTTGGAAAAAACGTTTTATTTTTTATTTCATGGCATTGTTCTGGAAGAAATAAGAACAACACTACCACAAATAAATCTGTCCTATTATCCTGTCATTGGGTCGAATATATTAGACAGTTCTGGAAGATGATGTGCTGGAAGCAGGGGAGCCAGACAGGTGTAGGGATCTGAGAATGTGACACTGTAATAGCTAGACATCTGGGTCAGACCAGCTCAAAAATGGCAGCTCTTGTGAAAAGACATGGAAAGCCAATTTAATGTTCGAAACAGCACAGATGAGATGAAAGCGATCTTTCTTTTACCCTGACTGTCTACTTATTATTATTATTATTATTATTATTATTATTATTATTATTATTATTATTATTATTATTATTATTATTATTATTATCACTAATAATAACAAAAGGAGCCTGATAATTGGCTCTTCATTAAACACTTACTGTCTTATTTGTGTTTATTTTGACCTCACACATCATGAATCTGCAATGCAAGATCTTTTAATACTGTAGTTCTGCATATTTGCATAATTTTTATATCTGCATTGAATTCTCCAAATTGCCCCATATAGAGTGTGTCTGTGAGTGAGTGTGTACCCAGTGATAGATTGGTGCCCTGTCCTGGGTGTATCTTCCCAGTGCCCTGGATGGGCATGGGCATGGGCACCCCCCCCACATACAACCCTGATAGGGGATAAAGAGGAAGATAATGGATGGATGACATAAAATACCCTGATCTTTCAGTGTAAACCTGGAACAGTTGTTCTGCACCCCACAACATGTTAGTGGTTAGCATGTTCTCCTCTCAGCACTAGTGATTTCCGGTTTAAATCCCAATCTGGGTGGAGTTTCCATGTTCTCCCTGCGTCTGTGTGGGTTTCCTCAGGGTTCTCCAGATTCCTTCCACAGTCCAAAAACATGGATCAAGTCAATTGAATTCTCCAAATTGCCCCATATAGAGTGTGTCTATGTGAGTGAGTGTGTGCCCAGTGATAGATTGGTGTCCTGTCCTGGGTGTATCTACCCAGCGCCCGAAACATTCTCCCATGGATGGGCATGGGGAACCCCCCCATGACCCTAGTAGAGGATAAAGTGGAAGATAATGGATGGATGGATATAACCTTACAAATAAAGTCCCATCATTTGTCTACTCACTTCATGCAAATACCACCACATCCTATTTATCAGCTCGGTAGGGCAGAATTACGTGGCCCATTTATCGAATCATAATGTAATTAATATAGTTTGAAACTGATTCGCGATGAACATTTGGATAGGCAGTACATGTAAACCAGTAGTGCGTTTCTAGTTAATCCAAAGTTATTGGAGTGCAGAGCAACAGAAGGCAGTCATGATTTTTAATTAAGAATCAATGGGCTCATAACACATCTGCTGAAGGCAGAGCAGAGTTCACCGTGAGCTCAGAGACTGCATTACCCATGCTGCCCCTATGGTGCTGCTCATTAACTCCAATACTGGGTAATGGAGTACAATTTCAGCTTAATGGCAGTCATTAATGCAGCATGGGCAATTTCAAAAGAAATCCAATTAAAAGCATCAGCATGGTTGTTTTAGCAGACTAAGTTTGATAACGAGGGGGAGGTCGAAATAAATTGAAGTTAATAGCATTAATAAGTTAGTTAGAAAGTCAGAATATCTGTGGCGCTTAATAAGTTGAGTAATTAAAACATGGAGCACTTGTAGGCTTCAGGTTTTATTATCTGATTGGGCATCAGGACTTACATGCAGCACAGTGCCATTATTAATGGGTTCTCTACTCTAGTAAATACAGTACCAGTCAAAAGTTTGGACACCGCCTTTATGCTCCATTTGTTGTCCATGTGATCAGTTCCACTTCCGGTAGAGATGGACTACAATGGAGATAGTTCTACAATTCCAGACTGTAGTCCATCTGTTTGTGTTCTACAGTACCCTCTGTGTTTACTCTGTTCTAATGGTCAGGACTCCAAAAGTACCACCACAAAACAGGGATTATTTGGTCGGAGCATTATTCCTATCCCAGTAATAAGATAAGGATAAAATAAACTACACTGCAGAACTGACAATAAACATCCATTATCTTCCGCTTTGTCCTCTATCAGGATCGCGGTGGGGTTCCCCATGCCCATCCAGGCATTTGGGCACTGGGTAGATACACCCAGGACAGGGCGACTATCTATAGCTGGGCACACAATCACTCACACAGACACACTCTATATGGGGCAATTTGGAGCATTCACTTGACCTTGATCCATGTTTTTGGACTGTGGGAGGAAACCGAAGAACCCGGAGGAAACCCACGCGGACACTGGGAGAACATGGAAACTCCACCCAGATTGGGATTCGAACCAGGAATCAACACGAAGTTGATTATTCCATCAAGTAGGATGAAGTAATTTTCTAGAATTGGGTTCTGTCTGCCGTGGTTTAATGATTAGCATGTTCTCCTCTCAGCACTAGGGATTCCAGGTTCGAATCCTCATCTGGGTGGAGTTTCCATGTTCTCCCTGTGGGTTTCCTCCGGGTTCTCCGGTTTCCCCCCAAAGTCCAAAAACATGGATCAAATCAATAGAATTCTCTAAATTGCCCCATATAGAGTGTGTCTGTGTGAGTGAGTGTGTGCCCAGCGATAGATTGGTGTCCTGTCCTGGGGGGGGGGGGGGGGGGGGGGGGGGGGGGGGGGGGGGGGGGGGGGGGGGGGGGGGGGGGGGGGGGGGGGGGGGGGGGGGGGGGGGGGGGGGGGGGGGGGGGAGACCCTAGTAGAGGATAAAGCGGGAGATAATGAATGAATGGATACTGAATAGTTGGAGGAAGGGAGATGAGTCTGCAGACTGAGCCACTTTTTGATACAAAACTTGGATAATCCAGTCTCTCATCCTCCTGCAGTGTCATCATTCTTGCAGCAATGTGCCCTTTCATTAACCTCTGACGAGCGTCGCAGTCGTTTTTGAAGTATATTGACTGTAATTAGCTTATCCCTAGCTGTTTTTTCTGTATGTTTTTTTTTTTCAGAGAGAATAAGTTTCTGGTCTCTGAAGCCGAGGATTTATCAGAAAGAACAATACGTTTTATTAAAAAGCTGACAATGATTGAGGGAGTGATATAGATGGATTAAAAGAAATGGCGCCACACTGCAGAGGTTCTCATATGAAATATCTGAGAAGGCACGGTGGCTTAGTGGTGAGCATGTACTCCTCTTAGAGCTTGGGATTCCCGGTTCGAATCCCAATCTGGGTGGAGTTTCCATGTTCCCCCCTTGTCTGTGTGGGTTTCCTGCGGGTTCTCCAGCACCTGAAACGTTCTCCCCTGGATGGGCATGGGGAACCCTCCCCCCTACCCTTGTAGAGGGTAAAGCAGAAGATAATGGATGAAGTTCATAGCCACAAATCTGACTGATGCTTGTAACTGATGTAGAAGGTGACTCTATAGAATATTAAATGGGAGAAATGGTCACATTTGCAGTTTCCCATTTCCAAAACTGCTGCCTTGTGATTCTAGAGATTGAATGTTGTCAGACAAAATGTGGAGACCCATGAGAAAGAGATTAGATGTTAAGGTTATGAATGTTTTGCGTATGCAGTCTGTATAACCACTTCTGCCGGGACAGAGGACGTGTGTACGCATACACACCTGCCATCATGCTGTCATAATTCACAGCTGACAGTTATAGTGGAAAACATATTTACAATTGAAATATATTAATAAATATAGTCTGAAAGCTGCTTTTAGTCTTCCATCATAAGTGCGACTGCAATAAACCGACTGATTATTTTTAATTTCGTGCAGTATGATGAAACATATCAAAATAGTTCTGCTCTGATAATTGCATACACGCTTCAGATCAGACAACACACCAAAACCATTGTTTATTTTGCTTTAAAGTAATATTTCAGAAGCAAGAGTTTGATACCAGATTCGCGTCAGTCTAATAAAATCGCTGTTGCAGTGTCAGCACTATAAGGAGTTATTGACGCATTTTGATGCACCAACTCCCGGAAGTGCAGACACAGCTACCACAATTTTATTAAAACAGAGCAAGTCTGGTCCTGAAAAAACACAATAATCTGTTTTAAGTCTGCAGCTAACTATTTATTATGATCTTACTTTAAAATAGTTCTGTAAGGACATATAAGTATGCACGCACATACATACATACATATATCCATACATAAATACGTGTGTGTGTGTATAATCATACATATATATATATATATATATATATATATATATATATATATATATATATATATATATATATATATATATATATATATATATATATATATGGGTGTGTGTTTGTGTGTTTGTATATATATACACACACACCCACCCATATATATTTAAAAAAATAAAAATAAATTGTGTGTTTGTATATATATATATATATAAAGTTTTTGGTTTTTTAATTATGGTCAATATAATAATATGTTTTTATTTAGTCGTGCTAAATGACTAAATGTAAATGTAAGTGTAAATATACATATATATATATATATATATATATATATATATATATATATATATATATATATATATATATATATATATATATATATATATATATATATATATATATATATATATATATATATATATATATATATATATATATATATATATATACTTACATTTACATTTTATTACGACTAAATAAAAGCATACTATTATATTGACCATAATTTGTAAACCTAAAACTAAAATGTGCATTTATAAAACAAGTTAAATAAATGATAAAACTAACAATGAGTGTATAAACAAAGAGGTGTACCTAATAAAGTGATCACTGAGTGTATGTATATTAATTAGAGGACTAAAGTAACTAGAGCTGATTCAACTTGTTAGTTTCTGTAAATGTTAATGGTGTGTTATCTCAGACTCATTAAGTAAACCGTAATTAAGAGATACTGATTGGCTCCAATGCCTATGTAACAAAGCGGAGTGTAGATGGCATTGATCAGAGAAAAGGAAGGTGTGAGGCTAAAAGAAGACGACCACGAGACAGCCTTGGGAGGTTGAAAAAAGGGTGAGGAGGTTATATGACCGGGAAGAAAAGGTGAGACAAAGGCTTTACAGGAGTATAAAAGAGCATGAGAGGCTTAAGAAAAAGAGAGAATGATGCCTGGGTACTTGAGAGGAGGGTAAGATGGGCAATTTACTCATCAGAATGGCAGTGTGATGCTCATCTTTAATCTGGAAGAGTGCATTCAGGTCGATTATCAGATTTTTCAAAGCTAGTCTGGACTGTTAGAGATTTCCGTCATCTAAAATCAGAATCAGAATCGCCTTTATCGTCATTATAATTTTCATTACAATGAAATTTGGGTGCAACTTCAAAGGTGCAAGTAAGAAACATGAACAAAATGAAAACAATATAATACTATGTATGAATAAATTTAAGTAAAAATAAAATAAAATAAAAATTCATTCATTCATTATCTTTCGCTTTATCCTCTACTAGTGTCACGGGGGGTTCCCCATGCCCATCCAGGGGAGAACGTCTCGGGCGCCAGGCAGACACACCCAGGACAGGGCGCCAACCTATCGCTGGGCACACACTCACTCACACAAACATACTCTACATGGGGCAATGTGGAGAACTCAATTGACTTGATCCATGTTTTTGGACTGTGGGAGGAAACCCACGCGGACACGGGGAGAACATGGAAACTCCACCCAGATGGGGATTCGAACCGGGAATCCCTAGTGCTGAGAGGAGAACATGCTAACCACTAAACCACCGTGCCGCCAAAAATAAAAATATAAGGCATAATATATACAAACAATATAATTTGTTTATGTAATACAACCCGTATTGCACATTTTTTACTAGAATATATTGCACATATGATATAATAATAAAATGTATGTATATAAAATACTTAGATATAAATATAGCTACATGAGATATTAAACAAAGCATCTAAATAACATTATAAACTATGAAAAACATATATTCCTAATTAAATAGATGAAACCAAAAATTTTGAAAATTTGTTTTTTTCAAAGCAGAGTTATCAAAGTTTTAACTATGAACAATAAAATCCTCAGGTTTCCTTTTTTGTTCCCAACAAGCAAAGGGAACCATATTATGGCATAGGTCTCATAAGTTAGATATGTAAACTGCATTACAAATACAATGTATTATTATTCCATCCATCCATTATCTTCTGCTTTATCCTCTATTAGGGTCGCGGTGGGGTTTCCCATGCCCATCAGGGGAGAACGTTTCGGTCACTGGGCAGATACACCCGGTACAAAACCCCAATCCATTACTGGACACACACTCACTCTCACAGACACACACACACACACACTATATATATGGGGCAATTTGAAGAATTCAATTGACTTGATCCAAGTCACAAAAAGACAAAAAAAAAAAGATTATTTCCATTATATATATATATATATATATATATATATATATATATTCATTCATTCATCTCCCGCTTTATCCTCTCGCGGTGGGGTTTCCCAAGCCCATCCAGGGAAGAATGTCTCGGGCGCTGGGCAGATAGACCCAGGACAGGGCGCCAATCCATCGCTGGGCACACACTCACTCACACAGACACACTCTATATGGGGCAATTTTGAGAATTCAATTGACTTGATCATGTTTTTGGACTGTGGGAGGAAACCGGAGAACCCTGAGGAAACCCATGCAGACACGAGGAGAACATGGAAACTCCACCCAGATGGGGATTCCAACCAGGAATCCCTAGCACTGAGAGACGAACGTGCTAACCACTAAGCCACCGTGCCGCCCATATATATATATATATATATATATATATATATATATATATATATATATATATATATATATATATATATATATATATATATATATATTATATTATATATACTAACGTTAAGGTATCTACAGCTGCACAGTTGTTTTAGTAAATAACAGAGAATTTGCTTGAACCTGGCTTTTAATAATCAGCATTTCTGACACACAATAGCCTCGGTCTGCATTGTCACACCGTACCAGAGGTTCCGCAGATTTCCTATTTAAGTGACAAAGTGAAGAACTAATGGAACCAATATGCCGCCTGAATGCTGTTAAAGCCTTAAGGAATGCATATTAATTACAATGTGTTAATACGCCAAAGAACAAAAGCACCCAAAGAGTATAGAAGAAGGATAAGGCAATGTTTTAATGATGAGAAAAAGAAAAAATCCATTAGGGGGCATCACACTGCAAAGCACTTCATTTAGCAGTTGAGCTAGCAGACGCACTATGGGGCTGAGCGTGACAGGAATGATTAGAACAAAACCTTCGACTTTCATTTTCATGAGATAAAAAGGATGTGACTCGGCAGTTTTTTAGCATCACATTTAGAATATGAGATAAGTTCCTTAATATTTTAATAAAAAGTTATTTTATGTTTTACTTCCTAGGGATGGATTGGTGCCCTGTCCTGGGTCTCTCTGCCCAGCGCCCGATATGTCACCCCTGGATGGGCATGGGTGAACCCCCCTGCGACCCTAGTGGAGGATAAAGTGGTAGATACAAGCCCTCATCCTATCCTGGCTTGATTAGTGGAATGTATTGCTTGCCAGTCCCCAAGCTTCCAGAATCAGACCTCTACAACTCATTCAGAACTCTGTAGCCCATTTGTGTTCAACCAGCCCAATCGAAGTCATGTGACTCCATTACTCAATTCTCTCCATTGGTTTCCTGTAGCTCCTGCATTCAGTAGAAGTCACTGACTCTGGCCCACAGGACAATCTCTGGATCTGCCCCTCCTACCGCCACTCTATCTTTATCAAATACACTCCAGCTTGTTCTCTTCGCTCTAGTGATGATCGCCACCTGGTGGTTCCACCTCACCGAGGAGGTAATTCTCGCTCCATGGCGTTCACCACTGTAAAATGGTGGAACCATCTTCCCAACTCTGTCAGTAAGGAAGAGTCACTTTGCATTTTTAAGAAACTACTGAAGACGCATCTTTTTAACAAACACCTGTTGTAGAAAAATAATGGGGGGGGAGGGTATGCAGGTCAGATAACGAGGGTTGATAATTCTACAGTGTAGCTGCTTTATTCCATAACTACCGACTTCTGATGTTTTTTCATTCATCCATTATCCTCCGCTTTATCCTCTATTAGGGTCACGGGGGTATTCCCCATGCCCATCCAGAAGAGAACGTTTCGGGCGCTGGGTAGATATCCAGGACAGGAAGCCAATCCATCGCTGGGCACACACTCACTCACACACACACACTCTATATGGGGTAATGTGAAGAACTCAATTGACTTGATCCATGTTTTTGGACTGTGGGAGGAAACCCACGCAGACACGGGGAGAAAATGGAAACTCCACCCAGATTGGGATTCGAACCAGGAATCCCTAGCGCTGAGAGGAGAACATGCCAACCACTAATCCACCATGCTGCGACTTGTGATGTCCTCGTTTGGAAATGGCTTTGGATAAAAGCGTCTGCTAAGATGGGTGGCTAGATGGCTAATGGATGAATGGTTGGATTTAAGGTGGGCGGCATGGTGGCTTAGTGGTTAGCACGTTCGCCTCTCAGTGCTTGGGATTCAAACCTGGAATCCCTATATGGGTGGAGTTTCCATGTTCTCCCCATGTGGGAGTTCCGAGTGGGTTCCTCCGAGTTCTCCGGTTTCCTCCCACCGTCCAAAAACATGGATAAAGGTCAATAGAATTCTCCAAATTGGCCCATATAAAGTGTGTTTGTAGATATGTGTCTTTGTAAGTAAGTGTGTGCCCAGTGATTGGTTGCCCTCTGTCCTGGGTGTATCTGCCCAGCGCCCGAAATGTTCTCCCCTGGATGGGCCTGGGGAACCCCCCTATTACTCCAATAGAGGATAAAGCAGAAGTTAATGGATGGATAGATGGATGGATTTATGTATTTGGAGCTGAATATTTGGCCGGTTAAAGGCTGACCTCAAAAGCAAACTAAAGTGGTCTCTGTTTTACACTCCCAGCCTCAGGTCCACAGCGTAACATGTCCTGACTGCCTAATTACAACCTGTACGATGCTTTTTCATGTGAATGATCAAAGCCACATGTAATAATAAACATGCTGTCACAAGCCTGCGCTGTGATCATGTCAAGACCAAAGTGATAGTCAGTCTTCTTCCCAAGAGACACCCTGATAATGCTGCAAGCAGATGTTCCACCACATGAGGTGATCCATTATCATTCATAAAGTAGAGAGGAGGAAGTACCTGAATATCAAACAACCGATGATCCGAATCAGCGGTTTTATTTATGAACTTGGTAGAAGGATAATATTGGTTTGGTACCAACTGAAGCCAGTGTTGGGGATCTGGGTCTGTATTCCCGTTTCTGAATGTATTTAAAACACATATCTGGTTCATTCATTCATTCATTCATTATCTTCTGCTTTATCCTCTATTAGGGTCGCGGTGGGGTTCCCCATGCCCATCCAGGGGAAAACGTCTCGGGCGCTGGGCAGATAGACCCAGGACAGGGCGCCAATCCATCGCTGGGCACACACTCACTCACACAGACACACTCTATATGGGGCAATTTTTGTGAATTCAATTAACTTGATCCATGTTTTTGGACTGTGGGAGGAAACCGGAGAACCCGGAGGAAACCCACGCAGACACGGGGAGAACATGGAAACTCCACCCAGATGGGGATTCGAACCGGGAATCCCCAGCGCTGAGAGGCGAACTTGCTAACCACTAAGCCACCGTGTGCCACATATATCTGGTTATAATACATAAAAATACATTTATTCTGATTTAGATTTATTTACATCTCAAAAAGGCTGACCCAAGTCAAAAGCTGGCTTTGGTGTTCATGCCCAATAAGCTCCTTTACTGCTGTTACTGAATATAAAACTGATGTGAAGGAATATTTCTGGAGGGAAGTGTAAATTCCGGGTTTGGCAAGGAACAAAACCAAAGGCATCACACCAGTTTACTCCTTTTCATTTTACATAAACCCTCATTTGAAAGTGAATATATAATATATAATATGATAATAGATGCATCTTAACATTGCTTTAAAAGAACATTATACATCAAATATTCTGCATGTTTTCTCCAGGCTCTTTTCAAGGCTGGGCTTTGAACCGTCGCCATGATGAAAATGAACCCTGTAACCATCCATCTATTATCTTCCGCTTTGTCCTCTATTAGGGTCGCGGGGGGGTTCCCTATGCCCACCCAGGGGAGAGCATCGCGGGTGCTGGGCAGATAGACCCAGGACAGGGGGGCAATCTATAACTGGGCACACACTCACTCACTCACTCACTCACTCACTCACTCACACAAACACACTCTATATGGGGCAATTTAGAGAACTAAATTGACTTGATCCATGTTTTTGGACTGTGGGAGGAAACCATAGAACCCGGAGGAAACCCACGTGGACACGGGGAGAACATGGAAACTCCACCCAGATGGGGATTCCAACCGGGAATTCCATAGCGCTGAGAGGAGAACATGCTGACCCATCCATTCAGTATCTTCCACTTTATCCTCTATTAGGGTCGTGGGGGGGTTCCCTATACCCATCTAGGGGAGAAAATTTCGGGCGCTGGGCAGATACACCCAGGACAGGATGCCAATCTATCACTGGGCACACACTCACTCACACAGACACACTCTATATGGGGCAATTTGGAGAACTCAATTGACTTGATCCACAATCCACAAGAACCCGGAGGAAACCTACGCAGACATAGGAAGAACATGGAAACTCCACCCAGATGGGGATTCCAACCGGGAATCCCTAGTGCTGAGAGGAGAACATGCTAACCACTAAGCCACAGTGCCGCCCCGAACCTGGGAACCATTTCAGATAAATGAGGAGTGCCATGGCTGCGTTACACACAGAAAGGATATGTCTGAGTAAATTGCATCAGTTGGAAGTGTTGCACATCAGCGGTAAATTGTTATAATAAGATGTTAGGGCGCCTAGATTACCCGCAGTTGGGTTGTTAATGCAAACATTTGTTTTTGTCCAGAAACCTAGCACGGATCAACTATTGGTCATAAGAACAGGGTGGCTAATTGTCTCGTCTTCTGTTAGCAGTGAGCAGTGGAGATAAAAGAGTGTGAGCTGATGAAAGGGGAGAGACCTGGCTCACTGTGAGTGCCTCTGTGTATTTGTTTGTGTGGTTGGCCAAAGCCTTTTAAGCCGAATATACAAAGAATCCCATTGAAAAGAGGCTTTTTATTTCGTGTGTGGTGACTAATCTCCAGTCTTAACTTTTGCTTCTCCCAGTAGCACTAACAAGTGTGCATGACAAGTGTATCTGCTCGTATCATTACCAAAACCCCCAGTGTTCACCACATCACTCCTGTTCTCCAACAGCTTCACTGGCTGTCGGTCAAGATCCGCATCAATTACATTTACATTTACATTTAGTCATTTAGCAGACGCTTTTATCCAAAGCGACTTACAAATGAGAACACCACAAGTCAGAAGCTATGAAGAAAACCAACTATACTGTAAATTCATCAAAGCTGAATGTTATTCGATGCAGCGGCATTTTTTTTATTTTTTATTTTTTTTACAACAGGTATTTGTTAAAGAGATGTGTCTTCAGTAATTTTTTAAAACTGTTCAGTGATTCTGCGTTACGGACAGATTTGGGAAGAGCATTCCACCACGGAGTGAGACTTACCTACTCGGTGAGGTGAAATCGTCAGGCGGCAATCATCGCTGGAGCGAAGAGAACGGGTCGGAGTGTATTTAGGAAAGATGGGGTGAAGGTAGGAGGGGGCGGATCCGGAAATGGTTCAGTATGCTAGAGTCAGTGACTTGAACTGAATGCGAGCAGCTACAGGAAACCAATGGAGGGAAGTGAGTAAAGGAGTGACAGTTACAGTTACAAAACCCTTCTGCTCACTTTTAAGGCCATTCCCAATCTTTCGCCACCATATCTCTCCTCTGTTCTTCAGGGTGTAATTCCATCTCGCTCTCGCCCATCATCCTCCTCTATCCTTCTGACAGTCCCCACTGCTCGCCTTACCACCGTGAGGTACAGAGCCTTCAGCCGCTCTGCTCCCCAACTTTGGAACTCTTTACCACCTGACAAATCCGCACTCAGAACTCACCTGTTCAAACTGGCCTTCTCCGTCTGATCATTGTATTTTCTTATTTTAACACACTTTTAATATTGTGTTTTACATTATAATTGATTTATTCATTCATTATCTCCCGCTTTATCCTCTATTAGGGTCGTGGGGGGGGTTCCCCATGCCCATCCAGGAGAGAATGTCTCGGGCGCTGGGCAGATAGACCCAGGACAGGGCGCCAATCCATCGCTAGGCACACACTCACTCACACAGACACATTATATATTATTATATATCTGCTTAGTGGCATGTTCTCCTCTCAAATCCCACTCTGGATGGAGTTTCCATGTTCTCCCCGTGTCGGCGTGGGTTTCCTCC
The DNA here is from genome assembly GCA_019802435.1 of Corydoras maculifer. NCBI lineage: Eukaryota > Metazoa > Chordata > Actinopteri > Siluriformes > Callichthyidae > Corydoras > Corydoras maculifer. The sequence goes on from JAFMOD010000507.1 coordinate 630,793, forward strand.
AAGTTCTCCAGTTTTCTCCCACAGTCCAAAGACATGGATCAAGGTCAATTGAATTCTCCAACTTGCCCCAGATAGAGTGTGTGTGTGTGTGTGTTTGTGTGAGTGAGTGTCTGTCCAGTGATAGATTGCACCCTTGTCCTGGGTGTATCTGCCCAGTGCCCGAAATGTTCTCCCCTGGATGGGCATGGGGAACCCCCCCCCCCACCCTAATAGAGGATAAAGCGGAAGATAATGGACGGATGGAATAACAAACTCATAGCTGAGAATCAGACCAGTTAAATAGACACACCGGGCGGCACGGTGGCTTAGTGTTTAGCAGGTTCTCCTCTCAGCGCTAGGGATTCCCGGCATTGAATCCCAGTTTCCATGTTCTCCACGTGTTTGCGTGGGTTTCCACTGGGTTCTCTGGTTTCCTCCCATAGTCCAAAAACATGGATCAAGGTCAATTGAATTCTCCAAATTGCCCCATATAGAGTGTGTCTGTGTGAGTGAGTGTGTGCCCAGCGATAGATTGGCGCCCTCTCCTGGGTCTATCTGCCCAGAACCCGACATGTTCTCCCCTGGATGGGGATGGGGAACCCCCGCGACCCTAATAGAGGATTAAGTGGAAGATAATGGATGGATGGATGGATGGTTACAGGGTTTGGGGCGGCACGGTGGCTAAACAGTTAGCATGTTCTCCTCTCAGCGCTAGGGATTCCCGGTTCGAAACCCAATCTGGGCGGAGTTTCCATGTTCTCCCCGTGTCCCTAGTAGAAGATAAAGTGGAAGATAATGGATGGATGGATGGATGGAACTACACAATTGTTGGAATGTGATGTCATACATATAAAATGGCGTATGTTATCATGAGCCTCTGTTCCCTCACAGAGAAGTGTTGCGTTCTTGAGATTGAAAACTTATAAAGCAGAGAACTGCTGGAATTTTAATGAGCTTGTTTTGTCTTCATCAGCCATGTAGAGCCACAGAAGGTGAAAAGCACATTTGCTTCATCACTTCATTTCTTCAGCTCATTACCTTTACTATTTTTACATCTAAACACAGGTTTTGGTTTTAACTCAGGAGGTCTGGGGTGTTTAAAACAGCAGTGGAGCTCCTGAACGTGACTCCTGCGAGCTTCTATAGTGAGTTGTATATCGTTCTGCTGTTTCACAATTAAATGCATGTATTATTTTGCACGTGGCACGGTGGCTTAGTGGTTAGCATGTTGTCCTCGCAGCACTAAGGATTCCTGGTTCGAATCCCAATCTGGGTGGAGTCTCCATGTTCTCCCCGAGTCCGCATGGGTTTCCTCCGGATTTTCCGGTTTCATCCCACAGTCCAAAAACATGGATCAAGGTCAACTGAATTCTCCAAATTGCCCCATATAGAGTGTGTTTGTGAGTGTCCAGTAATAGATTGGCATCCTGTCCTGGATGTATCTGCCCAGACATTCTCCCCTGGATGGGCATGAGGAATGCCCCCGAGACCCTAGAACAGGATAAAGCAGAAGATAATGAATGGATTACTTTGCATGTGGCACGGTGGCTTAGTGGTTAGCATGTTCTCCTCTCAGCGCTAGGGATTCCCGGTTCTAATCTCAATCTGGGTGGAGTTTCCATGTTCTCCGTGTCCGTGTGGGTTTCCTCCGGGTTCTCCGGTTTCCTCCCACAGTCCAAAAACATGGTCAATTGAATTCTCCAAATTGCCCCATATGTGTGTCTGTGTGAGTGTGTGTCCAGTGATAGATTGGCGTCCTGTCCTGGGTGTATCTGCCCAGCGCCCGTTCCGGGCGTTTCGTTCTCCCCTAGATGGGAATGGGAAACCCCCCCACGACCCTACTAGAGGACAAAGCGGAAGATAATGGATAGATGGAATTATTTGGCTGTAAATAAGAACTTAATGAATGTAATAAAACTAATATTTAATAAGAGTCTCACACATCTGACCGCTTCACATTTAAATCAATGCACGACACACAATACATTATTTCTAAATAATACAGGAAAGAGGTGTAACGTCACTCCGCTGCGGGTCAGGCCTAACAGCAGCTATTTCCTTTGATTTATTCACAATTACGCACACCCACGCCCGACTTACTTCTTTAATATAATCATCTTTATTACTATAATTAAAAAATGTGACAATAAAATATTACGTGATAAAACAACAATAATTGGTGTGTTTCTTTTTAAATGCTCTGTAATTAATGTAATTTGCATTCAGAACTTTGTTAAGAAAAAGATACAGAATCCTTTGGCAAGCCTCTTGGCGCATGTCATTTTCCTCTTGACTCGTGAGGTCATCCTACAGGTTGCCATTTGATTCAGGTCAAGAGATGTAATGGCAATGTCAAAAGCTTTATTAGGGGCTTATCAAAGCCTTGTTACCTGAAACTGGATGTACAGTATGTTTTGGAAAATTGTTTCTCTTTGTCAATCTTGACCCAGTGACTTGTTGACAGAGCGTTGCAGACGTCAGCACTCTGTTGATCCTTAATTCTCAATCAGTAAAATTATAATCTATAGAAGCTATCACTACGTTTTCACAAATATTAATAAAGACATCCAAGCAATTCTTGCAAATCTTCAAATGCAAATAATCTAATTTCACATAATAACTTTAGATTCTATAACATTTCCAAGTTAACAAGATATTGGTTTTGTTGAGGTGGCATGGTGGCTTAGTGGTTAGCACGTTCGCCTCTCAGCGCTAGGGATTCCCGGTTCGAATCCCCATCTGGGTGCAGTTTCCATGTTCTCCCCGTGTCTGCGTGGGTTTCCTCCGGGTTCTCCGGTTTCCTCCCACAGTCCGAAAACATGGATCAAGTTAATTGAATTCTCAAAAATTGCCCCGTTTAGAGTGTGTCTGTGTGAGTGAGTGTGTGCCCAGCGATGCATTGGCGCCCTGTCCTGGGTCTATCTGCCCAGCACCCGAGACGTTCTCCCCTGGATGGGCATGGGGAACCCCACCACGACCCTAATAGAGGATAAAGCGGGAGATAATAAATGAATGAATGAATGGTTTTGTTGAGGCTATATTTTCATATTTACATTTTTATTATAAAGCTGCAATATTATTATTTTTTTAATTTTTAATTTTATTATTATTTCTTTTTTTTACGTGATATTTAAATGTAAAAAATAATTAAAATTCAACTTGTCGGGCGGCACGTGGCTTAGTGGTTAGCATGTTCTCCTCTCAGCATTAGGGATTTCCGGTTCAAATCCCAATCTGTATTATAACGTTTTATAACTGATTATGAACATTACTACAACATTACCAGAGACTTATGACATTCATAATGCCTAACAACACTTTATAATGATTTTCAAACTTACAATTTTAGGAGTTTTAGGAGTAAATTTACAAATGTACACTTTATAAAGCTTTACAAACAAATAAAAAACACTTATAATATCTTTTTGCAACATTCTCTCACTCACACACACACACACACGCACACACGCACGCACAAGCGCGCACACACACAAACACATACACATACACAAACGCACACAAACACAGCCAAACACACACACAAACACACACAAACGCACACAATAACACACACAAATACACACGAACACACACACACACGCACACACGCACAAGCGTGCACACACACACAAGCGCGCACACACACACAAGCGTGCACACACACACAAGCGCGCACACTCACAAACACATACACAAACACACACAAACGCACACAATAACACACACAAACACACACAAACACACACACGCACGCACAAGCGTGCACACACACAAGCGCGCACACACACAAGCACATACACATACACAAACGCACACAAACACAGCCAAACACACACACAAACGCACACAATAACACACACAAACACACACAATAACACACCCACACACACACCTGATAGTAAGTCGTTTCCAAATTCCCAGACTTCATGATGAAATTAATTAAGCCATGCTAATTACACACTGCCACTATTCCTGAAGTTAACGCTCAGTCATATACAGCTTCAAGGTTCCCTCCGACATACACGAGCACGGTGCTTAAAGCTGCGTCGAGAACCCACACAAACACACATTCATTCTGCTACAAGGCCCCTGCTGTCAAATGATGTAACATCTTCATCAGTCCCAGACAGCAGCACACATCCACTCCTCCCAGAAGGCCAGGCTGGGCATGATTAGTGATTAGAAAGGTTGGGGACTTGAAGGTAGAAGGATAAAGAATGGATTAGCTGACTCACTAAGAAAAAAGGGACTTACTTTTAAGCTCACCTCCTGCTATATTTAACCTTATGTGTTCATCACATCAGATGTGATGCATGATGGTGAGTCGAGTGAGTCGAGTTTATTTTATGTGCAGCGAGAAGATCTAAAGGAGGAGTTTGCTGTTTGGTCTAAAATTCATTCTGCTTTAACTGTAAAGTAATGATGTAAATGATGTCATCAAATATGCCTACATTATTTCAAATTAGCTATTGTTATAGGAATCGATATCTATTTAGTCCATGGGCGGCATGGTGGCTTAGTGGTTAGCATGTTCTCCTCGCAGCGCTAGGGATTCCCGGTTCGAATCCCCATCTGGGTGGAGATTCCATGTTTTTCCCGTGTCGACGTTGGTGTCCTCCCACTTCTCCAGTTTCCTCCCACAGTCTAAAAACATGCATCAAGGTCAATTGAATGCTCCAAATCGCCCCATATAGAGTGTGTATGTGTGAGTGAGTGTGTGCCCAGAGATAGATTGGCGCACTGTCATGGGTGTATCTGCCCAGCGCCTGAAATGTTCTACCCTGGATGGGCATGGGGAACCCCCCCACGACCCTAATATAGGATAAATCGGAAGATAATGGATGGATGGATCTATTTAGTCTACAAACAGATGGACTAGATGGTCTGGAATTATAGAACTACAAAATCTACAGCAAGTGGAACTGAGAACATCCATCCATTATCTTCCACTTTATCCTATATTAGGGCCGTGCGGGGGGGGGGGGGATTCCCCATGCCCATCCAGGGGCAGATACACCCAGGACAGGAGGCCAATCTATCACTGGACACACTCACACACACTCTATATGAGGCAATTTGGAGAATTCAATTGACCTTGATCCATGTTTTTGGACTGTGGGAGGAACTCTACCCAGATTGGGATTCGAACTTGGAATCCCTAGTGCTGAGAGGTTCTCGTTCTCTCTCTCTCTCTCTCTTATTTATATCATTCATTTATTCATTCATTATCTTCCGCTTATCCTCTGTTAGGGTCGTGGTGGGGTTCCCCATGCCCATCCAGGGGAGAACGTCTCGGGCGCTGGGCAGATAGACCCAGGACAGGGCGCCAATCCATCGCTGGGCACACACTCACTCACACACACACTCTATATGGGGCAATTTTGAGAATTCAATTAACTTGTTCCATGTTTTTGGACTGTGGGAGGAAACCGGAGAACCCGGAGGAAACCCACGCAGACACGGGGAGAACATGGAAACTCCACCCAGATGGGGATTCGAACCGGGAATCCCTAGCGCTGAGAGGCGAACGTGCTAACCACTAAGCCACCGTGCCGGTCTTATTTATATATATACATAAATTGTATTAAATGGCTTGCTGCACATTCAGGGTTCAATTTGTAGGATCCAGGTTGACAACATTCGTATTTTTCATACTTTCATTGAATTGTATAAATTTGTTGCACCCAAGGCTGACTTTCCATGTCTGACATCACCATGCACTTCCTTCCAGAGCAATTCAATTTCTCTTACAATAATCCGCAGCATTCTGTTGGTTTCTACAGTGAATTGTGTGAATTGTGTATTGTCTGAATCCCCTGTGGAACAAAATGAAGGACAATGAAACCAAATGAAAATCTGCTACCTTTCAAATATGGCTTCTATAGGGCCTTGCAAACTTGCTACATTTACATAGCGCCCTTGTACAACGCGTATCCACATCGCACAAAAGTAGGGTGGACAGATGTCGCGCTTTGTGCGGGACAGTCACGCAATTTTGTCACTTTTAATGCGTCCCGCAAATTGGGTCGTTGTCCTGCATTGTAATTGAAAGTCAGACTGCCGTTTTAAAACACGTGTTTTATAATCTGCCATTGGAAGGCTGTGTTGTCTGTTATCAGGGGAGAGGCGGGCTGTTTGAATATCAACCAATCGGGAACGCGGACGCACGTCCGTTTGTTTAATTGTACACAGTCGGGTGTTTTAATTTGAGAATCATTGGGAAACAGTATAAGAGCTCTATGTTTTCTTATGTCAGAGAAAGGTATTATAAACTGATGCTTGTAAATGATTTATCGGTCAGGAAGGCAATGTATTCAAACTTTTGCCTGATCCTGTATTTGTGGCTATACATTTCATACTGGATATTAGGAATCAGCCACCAATGCAATTTTCACATCAGTGCCAAGAAATCCCAACAGCCCTCAGCTCTTTTATATGGGATTTAAGCTTAACCCAGGGATCGACCTCGGGCCCTCTGACATGTCTGTCATTCTGCACTGCTGCTCTTACTGCTTAGCCTTGGGTGCCGTGGAAAAGAGCTATGTACATATTGAGTTCAAATATCCAAGCTGAGGTCAGAAACTAGAAAAAGTCCAGAACCAGACCTAAACAGAACTAAATATTCTGCACCCCATTCATAAAAATACAGTGTGGAAACCCTTAACACTTTATCTACTTCATTCAAAATACCTGTACACGTAATCACTCAGAGGTAGAGGATTAAGAGGAACATAAAACATAAATGAATGAATGAAAGCCATTATTTTTTACCTAATCCTCTACTAGGGTTGCAGGGGATGGTGGGGGGGGTTCTCCATGCCCATCCAAGGGAGCACATTTCGGGTGCTGGGCAGATACACACAGGACAGGGCGCCAATCTATCACTGGACACACACTCACTCACACAGACACACTCTATATGGGGCAATTTGGAGAACTCAATTGACCTTGATCCATGTTTTTGGACTGTGAGAGGAAACCGGAGAACCTGGAGGAAACCCACATGGACACGGGGAGAACATGGAAACTCCACCCAGATTGGGATTCAAACCAGGAATCCCTAGCGCTGAGAGGAGAACATGCTAACCACTGAACCACCGTGCCGCCATCATCAGCTTTCAGTAATGTTCAAAGCAACAATCAGGGTCGCGGGGGGGGGGGGGGTCCCCATGCCCATCTGGGGGAGAACGTTTCGGGCGCTGGGCAGATACACCCAGGACAGGGCCAGAATAATACACCCAGGACAATATGTCATAATAACCATTAACAGCTAACAATTACATGATAAGCATTTTCCCAAATCTGATTGTTGATTTGAACAACAGCACACTGTAAAACAGGGCGTGACCTAAATGAGATGATATGATGGCAAAAGCAGACGCCCCAAAGGAACAGACTGTGGTGTAAATATAGGTTTAGTCAAAAACAATACAAAGGAACAAACAGCGCATTGGTGTTCTGTGTAATTATTGCAATATATAAATCATTGTTCGAGGCAAGAGCTTTTCAGAGCGGTTCAAATGAAATGACTGAAGTCTACACAGGGGACTTTAAAAAGAAAATGCTCACGGCAGCCATTGGTAAGGTCATTACAAACTGAAGTGCTAAAAACAATTGCTTCACGGGATTGCTTGTAAATTTTCATTATTGAACTCTTTTCTCCTGAGATACTTTGCACTTTTATTACTCTAAATAGAAGAATAGCAGAGGCAACCAGAACATTAAAGGAACTCTGCGGATACAGGCTAAGTTTAAAATAACATTAACATTATATTTAGGGATAATAAAGCATGCAGTACAGTGGCACGTTGAGCATTGCACTTCTTTTACAGCAGGCCTTGGATGTGATTCACAGGCGGGAGCGACATCTACTATATATTTATTATGTTTTTTTTGACTGCCCAGCGATGGATTGGCGCCCTGTCCTGTTCATGTTCTCATCTCAGCACTAGAGATTCCTGGTTCGAATCTCAATCTGGGTTTTCCATGTTCTCCCCGTGTCCGTGTGGGTTTCCGTGTGGGAGAGGAGAACATGCCAACCACTAAACCACCGTGCCACCTACTATCATTATATATTATGTAAATTTGGGTTTGACATGCGGCACGGTGGCTTAGTGGTTAGCACGTTCGCCTCTCAGCACTAGGGATTCCCGGTTCGAATCCCCATCTGGGTGGAGTTTCCATGTTCTCCCCGTGTCTGTGTAGGTTTCCTCCGGGTTCTCCGGTTTCCTCCCACAGTCCAAAAACATGGATCAAGTTAATTGAATTCTTAAAATTGCCCCCTATAGAGTGTGTCTGTGTGAGTGAGTGTGTGCCCAGCGATGGATTGGCACCCTGTCCTGGGTCTATCTGCCCAGCGCCCGAGACATTCTCCCCTGGATGGGCATGGGGAACCCCATCGCGACCCTAATAGAGGATAAGCGGGAGATAATGAATGAATGAATGAATGAAATTAATGGGTTTGACATCGTTCCAGACATTCACTGATATCTAAAAACACCACACTTCTGCGGTGTAATGTGAATATGACGTCTCATGTACACTAAACTGAGTGTAGCAGAACTTTAATTTAAATGCACAAACTTGTCTTTTTAAAAGTTGTTTTTAGTGATGGGACTGAAATGTCAAAGCATTTGTCTTTGTATTGTAACTGCTTTAGTTTGTAAGTAATAGTATCTCTTTTTGGCGAATCTAATAAAAGGTTGTGCTTAATTAGCATCTGTAATAACCTTTTAGTGGTAAAGTCTGGTGGTTTAGGCACCCATCGTTTATTCGAAGTGAACTCGAGGCTTTACTTTCAAAGCCAAAACAGTTCTGGAAGTCAATGTCATCAGTGTATTCAGAGGACAGCTGTACTGTAGACTATATTTTATGTATCAGGAGATAAGGCCAAAAAAACGATATGTTAGGCTGAATTACAGACAATAATCTGAGAATCAATATGTCTGAGACAAACAAACAAACCCTTATCTGCCCCCAATATCTTTGCCCTCGACAGTCTGCTTAAAAAAAATCATGGTCATTGCATTAAAAAAAAAAGGTTTATTTTTAGGTTTAAGGGAAAAATAGATTTATTATTAAATCTATTATTATTCCGATTGCTGCAGCTACTTTAACGTTACTTTGTACTATTTACCAACATTAACATACAACATATAACATATAAAATGTATATATTTAATATATAAAAATGCATTTTGACTTTGTATACATTTCAATTGTCTGAAACACACACACACACACACACACACAGTGATATCAAAATGCTCCATGTCTCATAAATCAATTGTAATTTCAGGCAAAATATGATACATGTCTCCACAATGGCCTGGCAACTATGAGAGATACAGTGACAAGTATATCGATTATTAAATGTTTTATGGTGCCCAGTTTAGAATTAAAAGTAAAAAAAAAATATATATATATATATATATATATATCACAGTGTGTTTTTATAAAAAGAGAATATTTGTATATTTTATATAATTAATTAAAGGGGTCTCCGCAAATCTAAACTTTTTTTTAATTCACAATCACAAGTCATTACATTTAATTTAATACATAACTTTCTTCCTAATTCACATAAAGGTTTTGTCATTTTGTTTTTAATTATTGAATCACATGCTGCTGAGCTATAAATACTTGTATAAGGTGTGACAGGAGACACTGGTGCTTAACAATGTCAAAAATTTGATAATGTGAATATGACAAATGTGTATAAAGATATATGTATATAGTATAGCTTAAACATGTCTAATGGAGCATCTGTAAAAACCGTAATTTCCCCATTAATAAATTATTTTATAGATATAGATTTTGAGATAGATATATATAAGCTAAATATATAAAAGCTGAAGCTGAAAGGGCCATTCGATGTGCAATGATTTTTATTAACAGAATAAAAATTGTAATTTGTCTTTTTTTGTCATTTTTGTCCTCTCTATGTTTTACTTTTTGGGTTTTTTGCTTTACAATTCCTTCTGTAATAAAATTAATCACTGCTGCTAGTTTGCAAAACAAACTGTTCATATTAAGATAAGACTGATAGAACTAGAAGCCTGTTTTAAGCGAGTATGCAAAAATCTAAAGCTTATTAGCCGACTACAGAAAGTGCTTACAAGCTGTGAAGCTAATCTGGAATTTATTAACAGTCCATGCAGGGTGCCCAAACTATTACATAGTCTTCTTGTGTTATTGTGAAACAAAAAGAGTGATAAAGATAGTCGTCATTTGTTTTTTTTATATATATACTCATATTGAAAAAAAATGTGTGTGTGTGAGTGTATATATATATATATATATACATATATATATTGTATATAGTGTATATATATATATATATATATATATATATATATATATATATATATATATATATATATATATACTCTCAGCACTAGGGGTTCCCGGTTCGAATATCAACCTGGGTGGAGTTTTCATGTTCTCCCAGTGTCCGCTAGGTTTTCTCTGGGTTCTCCGGTCCAAAAACATGGATCAAGGTCCATTGAATTCTCCAAATTGCCCCATATAGAGTGTATCTGTGTGAGTGAGTGTGTGCCCAGCGATAGACTGGCACCCTGCCCTGGGTGTATCTCCCCAGCGCCGAAACGTTCTCCCCTGTATGGTCATGAGGAACACCCCCAGGTCCGTAGTAGAAGATAGTAGTTGAGGATAAATATACATAATATATATATATATATATATATATATATATATATATATATATATATATATATATATATATATTTTTTTTTTTTTTTTTTTTTTTTTTACAATAATGATCAATAATGATTTAACTAGCTGATAATTCTTCAGTGTAGCTGGTTCTTCCTTAACTACTGACTTGTGATGTTCTCATTTGTAAGTCTCTTTGGATAAAAGCATCTGCTAAGTGACTAAATGTAAAAGCAATGTAAATGTAAATTTAAAAAAATGTTGCAATTCATTCATTCATTATCTCCCGCTTATCCTCTATTAGGGTCGCGGTGGGGTTCCCCATGCCCATCCAGGGAAGAACGTCTCGGGCGCTGGGCAGATAGACCCAGGACAGGACGCCAATCCATTGCTGGGCACACACTCACTCACACAGACACACTCTATATGGGGCAATTTTTGAGAATTCAATTAACTTGATCCATGTTTTTGGACTGTGGGAGGAAACCGGAGAACCCGGAGGAAACCCACGCAGACACGGGGAGAACATGGAAACTCCACCCAGATGGGGATTCGAACCGGAAATCCCTAGCGCTGAGAGGCGAACGTGCTAACCATTAAGCCACCGTGCCGCCAAAATGTTGCAATTCTTTATTTATTTTGCTTGAAAATAATGGCTTCTGGAGTGACGCAACGCCGCAGCAAGAGGGTCTGGGTTCGATCAGTGTGGGGTCTGCATGTCCCATCAGTGTCGCGTTCTGAGATTTAGTTTTTCCTTCGCATCCTAAAGAAGCTCCCACTACTGAATTGCCCTACATATCATACACGTATAGGTTTGGCCTTAAGCTCTTATTATTAGAAAGCAAACCTCGAATATGTGGAGGTTTTTAAGGTTGTGATTCTAAAAGAGGAAAAAGAACTACACTGAGCAAACTGCTCTCCATCATGGACGATGATGGTCACCCATTGCACACCATCATTATGGACCAAAGGAGGACGTTCAGTGACTTCAGTGACCTCTTCAGAAAGACTGAGGAGATCTTTTGTTCCAAGGGCCATCAGGCTCTACAATACTACTTTTTTGGGCCAGAAGAACATTTAAACAGGACATTTAAAAGACTGTATATTGTATTTTTGCACATGATCACTTGATCTCCATCCATACTGGACATTTTATTTTTACTCTTAGTTTTGATACCACTACACACACACTAGACACTTTATAATAGTAAATGGTAAATTGTAAATATATACATATATATATATATATATATATATATATATATATATATATATATATATATATATATATATATATATATATATATATATATATATATTCATTCACTTTTGCTTTATCCTTTATTAGGTTCGCGGTGGGTATCCCCATGCCCATCCAGGGGAGAACGTTTTGGGCGCCGGGCAGATACACCCAGGACAGGACGCCAACCAATCGCTGAGCACACACTCACTCACACAGACACGCATGCATCCACACTCTATATGGGGCAATTTGGAGAACTCAGTTTTTGGGCTGTGGGAGGAAACCGGAGAACCCGGAGGAAACCCACGCAGACACGGGGAGAACATGGAAACTCCACCCAGATGGGGATTCGAACCGGGAATCCCTAGTGCTGAGAGGCGAACGTGCTAACCACTAAGCCACTGTGCCGCCTATATATATATTCTTAAATTTCCCTCAATTTTTTTCTATTTTTTTATTGTACTGTTGTTGCTACTGGCTGCTAAATTTCCTTCACGATGAATGAAGTATTCTATTTATCTATATCTACAGTGGCTTATAGATTCTGGAACGCTGTTATGTTCTTGATTTTCTGCCTCTTTTGCCCTGTTTAGATTGAAACAGGGGTTCTGGTTTGTAAAAAGGCTTTATGAATACATTTGAACTTTGAATTTACACACAAAATGATCAATCAAAGTTAAGCCTGGTCGGCTTTGAAAAGCCTCCACACATCGAACGCTGCGTGTGGCCATGTTTTGTATTGGTGTCTGTATGATATAATTGCAAAGCTTGGCCGGTGTATTGGCTGAGACCTTGGAAAAGCTCAATTTCGTGTCAACAAAACCCGAGCTATCAATACCTCAGACATTAATTTCCACTTGTGCTGCAAGAGCATACTTCAGCAATACCCACTGCCTACACTTTTTCACTGGGTTTGTCTCAGTCGTCGATGCTCTCTTGGCATACGGCGTGTGGATGAAATTGCCTTGATTGCACACCAAGATGAATCCCCCAGAGGTCCCGCCGAATCATAAGTCAAGGAAGGACTTATTAAAGAAGCCGAACTAAAGCTTGCGCCGGGTTCATAGGCGATGCAAAGAGCAGCAGATTGATAGGCAGGGGGTCCTTCCACAATGCTACCATCATTTTCATTTCAGTTCCGTTACTGGAGAACAAAGAACGAAGCCTCCTGATATGTCTTTCTATTACAATACAGGAAATGTCTTTTTTACACCAAAGACTGAGAGAGAGAAATATCTGAGGGAGACATGGCGAGTCATTAATCTTCTGAAAAAGCATGTTAGAAAAAGGCACGTGGAGAGAAAAGTGGAATGTATACCCAGAAAAGTGGCTCTGCTCCATAAGGTGATCTGAGACCTGTGTAGTTCATTCACTTATGACGGTTAAAGATGAAATCAAGAACTGGAACCTGGTTTGGAACAGCACTCCAGAGGATGAGTTCCAATCGCTGTAACATTCAGATCTCAGTGGCCTGTTATCAGTCTTCGTTACCTCAGCATTATTTTAGTATTTTAGTTTAGGGTAAGCTGCTCTGCCCTGTTGCTGCTACATTCAGTACAAGTCACTGGCTCTGGCCTACGGGACCATTTCCTGATCTTACCCCTCAAAACACACTCTGGCTCGTTCACATGGCTCCAGTCACGATTGCCGTCTGGTGGTTCCACCTCACCGAGGAGCCAATTCTCACTCTGTGGTGTTCACCATAAAAAATGGTGGAACCATCTTCTCAAATCTGTCCGAGTCCATCCATCCATCTATACATTATCTTTTACTTTGTCCTTTACTAGGGTCATGGGGTGATTCCTCATGTCATGTTCTCCAGGGTAGAACGTTTCAGGCGCTGGGCAGATACACCCAGGACAGGACGCCAATCTATTACTGGGTACACACTCACTCACACAGACATACACACTCTATATGGGGCAATTTGGAGAATTCAACTGACCTTGATCCATGTTTTTGGACTGTAGGAGGAAACCAGAGAACCCGGAGAAAACCCACACGGACACGGGGAGGACATGGAAACGCCTCCCAGATTGGGATTCGAACCTGGAATCCCTTGTGCTGACAGGAGAACATGCTAACCTTTTTAACAAATACCTATTGTAGAAAAAAAAGGGGGGGTGCAGCATCATATAACGATCATTCATCCATCCATTATCTTCCCCTTTGTCCTCTATTAGGGTTGTGGGGGGGGGGGTTCCCCATGCCCAACCAGTGGAGAACATTTCGGGCGCTGGGCAGATACACCCAGGACAGGTCGTCAATCTATCTCTGGGCACACACTCACTCACACAGACACATACACTCTATATGGGGCAATTTGGAGAACTCAATTGATCTTGATCCATGAAACCCTGGAAACTATGAGAACATGGAAACTCCACCCAGATGGGGTGGAGTTAGACTGCTCCTTAGACAGGGAATCCTTAGACTGCTCGGACATCCTGACCATATAACGATCAGGTTTGATAATTCTACAGTGTAGCTGGTTTTCTTCATAACTACTGACTTCTCATTTGTAAGTCGCTTTGGATAAAAGCATCTGCTAAATGACTAAATGTAAATGTAATGTAAATGTAAGGTATATTTTATTTTACTTGCAATTTGCAGTCCCGGTACAGACCTTTAAGGCTGCATTAGGGTAATGTGGATTTCCACGAGAGTGCAATAGAGTTACAATCGAGCCGAATGACATTTTAACTACAGAGAACATGTTCTGATGAAGCAGAACAGAAACGTCGTCTATAAGCAACATTTTTAGAATTTAAAAAGAGACTGTGGCAGTCGTGCGAAAACAAAGGTCATTTCTGAGAAATTTACATGTTTTCTATCCAGCTGGTATGATGGCTTAGTGTTTAGCATGTTCTCCTGTCAGCACTGGGTTCAAATCCCAATCTGGGTGCAGTTTCCATGTTCTCCCCGTGTCTGTGTTGGTTTCCTCCGGGTTCTCCAGGTTCTCCGGTTTCCTCCCAAAGTCCAAAAACATAGATCAAGGTCAATTGAATTCTCCAAATTGCCCCATATAGAGTGTGTGTGTGTGTGAGTGTGTACAGTGATAGATTGGCGCACTGTCCTGGGTGTATCTGCCCAGCAACTGAAACCTTCTCCCCTGGATGGGCTTGGGGAACCCCCCACGACCCTAGTAAAGAATAAAGCAGAAGATAATCCCAATCCCGATGTTCTCCGTGTCCATGTGGGTTTCCTCCGGGTTCTCTGGTTTCTTCCCACAGTCCAAAACCATGGATTCAAGATTAATCGGCTGCTTTAAATTGCCCCAATATAGTGTGTAAGGGTGTGCCTTGTGATAGATAGGCGTCCTGTCCTGGTTGTATCTACCCAGCACCTGAACTGTCTACCTTGGATGGGAGGTGTGTATCCTGGCTGCAACCCTAGTTTAGGATTAAGAGGAAGACATTGATTGGATGGATGGATGTTTTCTATCCACCATCCATCCATCCATTATCTTCTGCTTTATCCTATATTAGGGTTGTGGGGGTTTTTAGGTGCTGGGCAGATACACCCAGGACAGGGCACCAATCTATCACTAGGCACACACTCACTCACAGAAACACACTCTTATATGGGGCAATTTGGAGCATTCAGTTGATCCATGTTTTTGGACTGTAGGAGGAAACGGGGATATCATGGAAACTCATGGAAGTGCTGAGAGGAGAACGTGCTAACCACTAAGCCACCTTGCCCCTTCTATCCACCAAGTTTTTATTAATATAAAAACCAAAGAAATGAGTGAAATGAAATGGGTTGTACAGTAGGACAAGTTCAAAGATTTAGAATGATGGAAATAAACAACAATCTATCGAGCTGTTAAGACAGCGGCATCATATGCTCAGCCCGGCAAACCGACACACACATTATGACTCAACAGCTGGTCGTCCACAAGGGCCTGCAGCACAAACGATGGCCATTACTTCCGAGTTACAAAGTCTCCATATCCCACTGCTGAAGGGTGGTTTGTGATGCATGTGCCATTTAGTTACCCATCTACCTGTGTGCACTGTGCAACTCCCCCTGTACCTCCAAGACATCCAATAACATGCTGTACTCTTTTATTACATTCATTCTTATTGCTTGATACACACTGTACACACAGCAGTGTTGTTATGCTCACAGAAAAAGGCTTTAGCCACTGCAGTCGACTCCAAACATGTGGCCAGCTTATTTAAAGCAATAGTCCTTCTTGCCATGGTTGGACAGTGACAGGAAACGAGCGGCCCTTCTGATAGAGCAATCTGGCTCATGGCTTTTTAATGGCTGCTTCTGACCGAATCCAAAAGCTTATCTGTGAAATGGCTGTTGGCGTTATTGTCCCAGAAAAGTCTGGAACATTTCTGTTCCCACATGTATCCTGGGATTTTGTGCATGATTGTTGTAGATCGGTGGCTTAGTGGTGAGCATGTGCTCCTCTCAGCGCTAGGGATTCCCGATACGAATCCCAATCTGGGTGGAGTTTTCATGTTCTCCCCGTGTCCGCGTGGGTTTCCTCTGGGTTCTCCGGTTTCCTCCCACAGTCCAAATTGCCCCATATAGAGTGTGTGTGTGGGCCCAGTGATAGATTGGCACCCTGTCCTGGGTGTATCTGCCCAGCGCCCGAAACGTTCTCCCCTGGATGGGTAAGGGGAACCCCCCCCGACCCTTGTAGAGGATAAAGCGGAAGATAATAGATGGATGTTGTAGATCGAAACACAGCTTAACTTGCATTTTTGCTAGAACACAACATTAAAATCAGCTACAATTTAAAAAAACTGTTAATTAATCAAGTTGCGTGACTTGGATTCAGTATGGTTTAGGTCACATTCTACATTTTCCAGCCATCCATCCATTATCTTTCACTTTATCCTCTTTTAGGGTTGTGGGGGTGGTTCCCCATGCCCATCCAGAGGAGAACGTTTCGGGCGCTGGGTAGATACACCCTGGACAGGGCACCAATCTATCACTGGGCACACACTCACTCTCACACACACACACACACACACTCTATATGGGGCAATTTGGAGAACTCAATTGACTTGATCCATGTTTTTGGACTGTGGGAGGAAACCGGAGAACCCGGAGGAAACCCATGCGCACATGGGGAGAAAATGGAAACTTCACCTATATTGGGATTCAAACCGGGAATCCCTAGTGCTGAGAGGAGAACATGCTAACCACTAAACCACTGTGCTACATTTTACAGCTCTCTAAAAAATATCAGACAGAATGTGTGCTGCATGTGTGAAAGTGCAGCTGATTCTGAGGTCATTATCTGGAGTTCGTGTGTGAATACGGAATAAAAAAATATTAAGAAACTCTGAATAAGCACCGTTACAGGTAAGTCCATATTGCAAAAAAGTCATTACACCCCCCCCCCCCGACAGGCTGTTAGGGAAAAAGTTCAGCTACACCATTAAGTGAGTGAGCTATTGGTACTCATTCCTTTTTGTTCAAAAAAAGAAAAGGGGCAAGGAAAAGAATATAGGGGCGGCACGGTGGCTTAGTGGTTTGTATTTTCTCCCCTGAGCTATAGGGATTCCCGGTTCAAATCCCAATCTGGGTGGAGTTTCCATGTTCTCCCCGTGTCCACGTGGGTTTCCTCCGGGTTCTCCGGTTTCCTCCCACAGTTTAAAAACATGGATCAAGGTCAATTGAATTCTCCAAATTGCCCCATATAGAGTGAGTGTGTGCCCAGTGATAGTGATAGATTGGCACCCTGTCCTGGGTGTATCTGTCCACACCCTCAAAACTTTCTCCCCTGGATGGGCATGGGGAACCCCACCACGACCCTAACATAGGATAAAGCAGAAGATTATGGATGAATGGATATATATATATATATAAATAAAATGTCTCAACATTACTGTCCGGACAGAGTTGGAAAGACCGTTCCACTCTTTGGCAGAGGTAAACAATCTTTCTACAATTGTCCGTAATGCTGAGACATTTATATATATATATATCTCCATCCATCCATTATCTTCTGCTTTATCCTATATTAGGGTTGCGGGGGGGTTCCCCATGGGGAGAACATTTCGGGTGCTGGGCAGATACACACAGGACAGGGCGCCAATCCATCGCTGGGCACACACTTACTCACACAGAAACACACTATATGGGGCAATTTGGGGAATTTAATTGACCTTGATCCATGTTTTTGGACTGTGGAAGTAAACCGGAGGAAACCCACGCGGATACAGGAAGAACGGGGAACCCCTATTCGAACCGGGAATCCCTAGCACTTAGAGGTGAACGTGCTAACCACTAAGCCACCGAGCTGCCCCATATATATATATATATATATATATATATATATATATATATATATATATATATATATATATATATAATAAAAAAGTAATAGAAAGGGGGGGGGGGGGGGGGGGGGGGGGGGGGGGGGGGGGGGGGGGGGGGGGGGGGGGGGGGGGGGGGGGGGGGGGGGGGGGGGGGGGGGGGGGGGGGGGGGGGAGAGAGAGAGAGAGAGAGAAAGAAAGAGAGAGAGAGAGAGAGAGAGAGAGAGAGAGAGAGAGAGAGAGAGAGAGAGAGAGAGAGAGAGAGAGAGAGAGAGAGAGAGAGAGAGAGAGAGAGAGAGAGAGAGAGAGAGAGAGAGAGAGAGAGAGAGAGAGAGAGAGAGAGAGAGAGAGAGAGAGAGAGAGAGAGAGCCAGAGAGAGAGTGAGCGAGAGAGCACTGCAAATAGAAGAAGTAAATGCTTAAGTGAAAGTTACAATGCTGTAAACCATGTTGTCACAACTCTAAGTGTGGTAGTAGCCAATCAAGTGCAAGTGACTGGAATACACTGGACGCTAATGATGTTGTTATGGTGGCAGGTGGCGAATGGCGGCGAGGTCACGATGTGTGACGTTAGCCGTCATGAAGCTAGCTGCTGTGGCATTAGCAGAAGAGTGAAAATGTCAGTGTAAATATCTAGCGCACACTAAATGTCACCGAGACTGTTCCCTTTTTAACTTCAGCCCCCCGAACCGCTCGTGCTCTAATCAGCGCCTCCACAGACACACGCCGCGCTCATTACGTAATCGCCATTAAACTCATAACCTGGTTTACAGTTCCTTATTAAACCTGTCAGAGGTGTCTGTGCATTTCAGGACAGATTTAAAGCCAAACATGAAAGACCCAACATTCCACATATGTGAATATCATTTCATTTCTCACAGCATTTGTAATCTGATATTCATTAAGAATAAGAATATCATATCAAATGACTAGAACTATGACTAGACTAGAACTTAATCTTGACTTTAGTTAGTTAGTCTCCACTAATATAATTGTCATTTGGCTTAACTTAACTAAACTGAGGCGGCACGGTGGCTTAGTGGTTAACATGTTCTCCTCTCAGCACTAGGGATTCCTGGTTCGAATCCCCATCTGGGTGGAATTTCCATGTGCTCCCCGTGTCCGCGTGGGTTTCCTCCGGGTTCTCCGGTTTCCTCCCACAGTCCAAAAACAAGGATCTATTCAATTGAGTTCTCCAAATTGCCCCATATAGAGTGTGTCTGTGTGAGTGAGTGTGTGCCCAGTGATAGATTGGCGTCCTGTTTTGGGTATATCTGCCCAGTGCCCGAAACTTTCTCCCCTGGATGGGCATA
Organism: Corydoras maculifer; assembly: GCA_019802435.1. Lineage (NCBI taxonomy): Eukaryota > Metazoa > Chordata > Actinopteri > Siluriformes > Callichthyidae > Corydoras > Corydoras maculifer. The sequence continues at coordinate 650,288 of JAFMOD010000507.1, forward strand.
GGGAACCCCCCCCCCTGCGACCCAAGGTGAGGGTAAAGCGGAAGATAATGGATGGATGGAATAATAATAATAAATGTAATAATAATATTAATAATGGGCGGCACGGTGGCTTAGTGGTTAGCACGTTTGTCTCTCAGCGCTAGGGATTCCTGGTTCGAATCCCCATCTGGGTGTAGTTTCCATGTTCTGCCCGTGTCAGCGTGGGTTTCCTCTGGGTTCTTCGATTTCATCCCACAGTCCAAAAACATGGATCAAGGTCAGTTGAGTTCTCCAAATTGCCCCATATAGAGTGTGTGTGTGTGTGTGTGTGAGTGAGTGTGTGGCCAGTGATAGATTGGTGTCCTGCCCTGGGTGTATCTGCCCAGCGCCCGAAACATTCTCCCCTGGATGGGCATGGATGACTAGAACTAACAACATCTTTATAACATTTACATGGATAGTAAGTATATAACATCATGCAGATAAAACCTGGTTTATGGTACCACACACAAAAACATCTCACAGTATGAGTCAAAAGTCTGGACGCAGCCTTTATCCTCCACTTATTGTCCATGTTCTCAGTTCCACGTCCTGTAAAGATGGGCTTTGTTGTTCCACAATTCCATTTTGTAGTCCATCTGTTTGTTCTAATGGTCAGAACCGCAACAGTACCACCACAGAGCAGGGATTATTTGGTTGGTGTATTAGTCCTATCCCAGCAGTGTCACAGAGGTGTTTAAATAAAACTCCAGCAGCACTGCTGCACTAAATCCCCCTCACCACATCAGTGTCACTGCAGAACTGACAATAAACAATCCACCACCTTATTGCAGTTCTACAATTCAGACTGTAGTCCATCTGTTTATGTTTCACAGTACATACTGTGTACGTCCCCTTTACTCTGTTCTAATGGTCAGAACCCCAACAGTACCACAACAGAGCGGGTATAATTTGGTGGGTGCATTAGTCCTACCCCAGCAGTGTCACTGAGGTGTTTAAATGAAACTCCAGCAGCACTGCTGCACTAAACCACCTCACCACATCAGTGTCACTGCAGAACTGACAATAAACAATCCACCACCCAAATGATACCTGCTCTGCTCTGATGGTGCTGACCAATAGAACACAGAGAACCAACAGGGGACTAACAACAACAAGAACACAGTTGGACTATAGTCTGTAATTGTAAAACTATGAAGTCCATCTATATGATAAGTGCAGGAAATGGGGAATGGCAAATAGTAAGAAGGGGGTGTGTCCAAACGTTTGGCTAATAGTAATTAATACTATTCATTTTATTTATATATTTAGACCTTACATTAGAAATTTTAGAATTTACTTGTTTTGAAGAGGAGGTGATACTGGAGCACTTACTGGGTAAAAGTCTGTTACATGCCCTGGATAAAGCCGAGGTCCTTTGCCGAGCAGATGCAGACGCTCACACGTACTGCTGGACGACTTAAAATCTTCAGATCCTGCAGAAAGGGACGAATCTCTGGAAAAAGGAAAATTGGACTGAATAATTTTACACTGTAAAGAATTGAATAAGAATATACTATATTATATTTGGGTGGCACGGTGGCTTAGAGGTTAGTATGTTCGCCTCTCAGCGCTAGGGATTCCCGGTTCGAATCCCCATCTGGGTGGAGTTTCCATGTTCTCCCCGTGTCCGCGTGGGTTTCCTCCGGGTTCTCCGGTTTCCTCCCACAGTCCAAAAACATGGATCAAGTTAATTGAGTTCTCCAAAATTGCCCCATGTAGATTGTGTCTGTGTAAGTGAGTGTGTGCCCAGCGATGGATTGGCACCCTGTCCTGGGTCTATCTGCCCTGCACCTGAGACGCTCTTCCCTGGATGGGCATGGGGAACCCCACCGCGACCCTAATAGAGGATGAAACGGATGATAATGAATGAATGAATGAATATATTATATATACTGTATATCCATCCAATATCTTCCGCTTTATCCTCTATTAGGGTCGCGGGGGGGGTCCCCAGGCTCATCCAGGGGAGAACGTTTTGGGCACTGGGCAGATACACCCATTACAGGACGCCAATCTATCACTGGGCACACACTCACTCACACAGACACAATATATATATATATATATATATATATATATATATATATATATATATATATATATATATATGTATACATACAGTATATGGGGCAATTTGGACGATCCAATTGACTTGATCCATGTTTTTTGGACTGTGGGAGGAAACCGGAGGACCCGGAGGAAACCCACACACATATATTCATCCATCCATTATCTTCTGCTTTATCCTCCACTAGGGTCGCAGGGGGGTTCTCCATGCCCATTAACGGCATCATATTTAAAACTATTAATCGTCTCATCCCTAGTGCAGAGTAAGTGTGGATGAATCTAATTACTCTGTGACGACTGTGTACAGAGTGGCACGGTGGCTTGGTTCTTAGCATGTTCTCCTTTCAGCTCTAGGGATTCCCGATTGGAGTTTTTTTTTTATCTTCTCCCCGTATCTGCGTGGGTTTCCAAACACATGGATCAAGCCAATTGAATTCTCCAAAATATAGAGCCCCATATAGAGTGTGTGTTTGTGTGAGTGTGTGCCCAGCGATAGATTAGCACCCTGTCCTGGGTGTATCTGCCCAGCGCCCGAAATGTTCTCCCCTGGATGGGCATGGGGAACCCCCCCCACCACCCTAGTAGAGGATAAAGTGGAAGATAATGGATGGATGGACTGTATACAGAACTACTTTCGGCTGATGTTTAATTACGGAGCGTGTAAGTAATAAAACGGCAACTTCTGGCTGCAACAAATGTCTTTAGAAAGTTAAGAAAGCTGCACCACCTTTTCCTCAAATGATCACGGGTGATGCGGGACGGCTGGACGCCTCGGGTGCTGTGGATATGGCATTAAAAGAAAGGCAGCGTGATCTGTGTGTGTTCTGTAAGGTGAGTGTGCACTCTCATTAGAGAGATAAGAAAGAGGAGATAGTAAGCTCTGATTTAGGGGTGATGGGGTCATGAGCTTTTTTAGTGTGAAGGTTATCGTACATCTTCAGAAGCAAATTAGGAGAAAAGATGAAGCAAGGAAAGAAGAAAAGAATCCTGCAGTGATGCTGTGCATTTTAATGCGTCGCCGCTCAGGAGACAAACGATCAAAGTGAATATTATTTCACTCAACACTGCCAAAGACCTACGGCTCTATTAACTCTGGCATGTCTTCTGTGTGTAAAATACTACCAAACACTTAAGACTGGTAATGAAAAGCCTATTTCAGAAAAATTAATATACTGATTATGAACAGTAAAGCGGCATGGTGGATTAGTGGTTAGCGTTAGAGATTCCAGGTTTGAATCCCAATCTGGGTGGAGTTTCCATGTCCTCCCCGTGTCTGCGCAGCTTTCCTCCGGGTTCTCCGGTTTCCTCGCACAGTCCAAAAACATGGATCAAGGTCAAATGAATGCTCCAAATTGCCCCATATAGAGTGTGTTTGTGTGAGTGAGTGTGTGCCCAGCGATAGATTGGCGCCCTGTCCTGGGTGTATCTGCCCAGCGCCCGAAACGTTCTCCCCTGGATGGGCATGGGACCCCCTCTTACCGTGACCCTAGTAGAGGATAAAGCTGAAGATAATGGATGGATGGAGAAGTATTATATATCATAATATATCATGTTCATAGTGTATATATTATGTATATATTATGTTCAAGGACAGAATGGTGGCTTAGTGGTTAGCATGTTCTTCTCTCATCTCATGTTCTTCTTCTTTATGGGAGTGGTAGCTCAGTGGTTAGGGTGTTGGGCTATCAATCTGAAGGTTGGGGGTTCAAATCCCAGGTCCACTGAAGTTACCAATGTGGGTCCTTGAGCAAGACCCTTAACCCTCATTGCTCCAGGGATGTTGTGATTAACCCTGTGCTCACCTTGTAAGTCGCTTTGGATAAAAGCGTCCAATAAATGACCAAATGTAAATGTAAATGTAATGTAACTTCATTCTCACCCAAATGTATACACTCGCAATGACAATATAAATTACTTGATAAATTCTCAGTGCTAGGGATTCCTGGTTCGAATTACAATCTGGGTGGAGTTTCCATGTTCTCCCCGTGCCCGTGTGGGTTTCCTCCGGGTTTTCCGGTTTCCTCCCACAGTTCAAAAACATGGATCAAGGTCAATTGGGTTCTCCAAATTGCCCCATATAGAGTGTGTTTGTGTGTGTGAGTGAATGTGCTTTATCCTCTACTAGGGTCGGGGGGGTTCTCCATGTCCATCCAGGGTAGAACGTCTCAGGCGCTGGGCAGATACACCCAGGACAGGACGCCAATCTATCACTGGACACACACTTACTCACTCAAACACACTCTATATGGGGCAATATGGAGAAATCAATTGACCTTGATCCATATTTTTGGACTATGGGAGGAAACCGAAAAACCCAGAGGAAACCCATGCGGACACTGGGAGAACATGGACACTCCACCCAGATTGGGATTCGAATGGGGAATTCATAGTGTTGAGAGGAGAACATGCTAACCACTAAGCCACCATGCCGCCTCTTTCCACATACTTATTTGAAGTAAATTAATGAAGACAATATAAGAACCGTGGTAATTATGGGGTTTTCTTAGATGGAGTTTCTCTCTCGTGCATCCTGTCTGATTAGCCCTCCCATCTCCGTGTGTGTATGTAAATGCGTGAGGCATTAATGAGATGCAGAAGGCTGCTCCTCCATCTTGTCTCTGGTATCAATCTGTCTTTTCTCGTTTTGTTTAATGGATTGCTGCAGGACTGAACTTTACAGACACATCTTTGTTGGAATTGTATTTTCTGACCTTGTCTCCAAAGCACTATAGGTTGGGTTTTATTGAGCTTATGCCAAATAAGGAGGTCTACTCTCGCCTGATATTAAGCAGACAGGACTGTATTTTTTTACCTCCATCTCCCCTGTGATTTATTGAATTGATCTTGTTCTGCTTTCCATTGTGAATGTCTGTATCGAACACGTCTCCACTACATTAGATTCTGATTACATGGACCATTTAGTTTAATCTTGACTTTAGTTAGTTAGTCTCCACTAATTTAATTGTCATTTGGCTTAACTAAACCGAACTGGGGCGGAAAGGTGGCTTAGTGGTTAGCATGTTCTCCTGTCAGTGCTAGGGATTCCCGGTTCGTATCCCAATCTGGATGGAGTTTCCATGTTCTCCCCGTGTCCGTATGGATTTCCTCCAGGTTCTCCGTTTTTTTTCCCCAAATTGCCCCATATAGAGTGTGTGTGTGAGTGAGTGTGTGCCCAGCGATGGATTGGCGCCCTGTCCTGGGTGTATCTGCCCAGTGCCCGAAACATTCTCCCCTGGATGGACATGGGGAACCCCCCCACGACCCTAATAGAGGATAAAGAGGAGGATAATGGATGGATGGACGGATGGATGAACTGAATTGATTTTAAAAAGGTTTAGGAAGTTAAACAGGGGGGTAGCATGTTGGTGTGGTGGTGAGCATGTCCTCTTAATGATCATGGTTTGATTCCCAATTTGGGTGGAGGTTGCATGTTCTCCTCATGTCTTGTTCCACAGTCCAAAAACATGGCTTCAAGTCAAATTGCCCCATATAGTGTTAGTATGTGTGCAGTGATGGATTGGTGCCCTGTCCTGGGTGTATCTGCCCAGCGCCCGAAACGTTCTCCCCTGGATGGACATGAGGAACCGCACCGCGACCCTAATAGAGAATAAGCGGGAGATAATGGATGAATAGAACTTAAACAAGGTTTCTATCGGTCCACTAATATCTGTGCATTATTTTTTTCTCATTTTTAAACATTAGGCAACAATTGAGTCTTCAATGTCCTCTTTTTTTATACAGTATATATATATATATATATATATATATATATATATATATATATATATATATATATATATATACAGTAATATATTTGTCTTATCTCTTATGGGCTGGAATTCATCAGACAATGTGCTGACAAGCTAATAATGGAATGGTTATTATTGATCTGTTGGCCTGATGTCTATTTAGCTGGTCTGATTCTCAGCTATGAATTCGTATTTCCATCCATCCATCATCTTCCACTTAAACCTCTACAAGGGTCGCGGGGGGGTTCCCTATGCCCATCCAGGGGAGAATGTTTCGGGCGCTGGGCAGATACACCCAGGACAGGGCGCCAATCTATCTCTGGGCACACACTCACTCACACAGACACACTCTATAGGGGCAATTTGGAGAACTCAATTGACCTTGATCCATGTTTTTGGACTGTGGGAGGAAACCGGAGAACCCGGAGGAAACCCACACAGACAAAGGGAGAACATGTAAACTGTATTCAGATTGGGATTGGAACCGGGAATCCCTAGTGCTGAGAGGAGAACATGCTAATCACTAAGCCAACATGCCGCCATATCATGTTCATATTATGTATATTCATACCCGTCTCTGTTATTAAAGCCCTTTACGTAAATAATGTTTATATTGCACTTCTGGTTCGATGCTAACTAAATTTCATTGGCCCTGTACTTGTACTTTGCACAATGACAATAAAGTTGACTCTAATCTAATCTAAATTAATTTCGGAATCATGAATCTTACCAGAGGGCGGCAGGGTGGCTTAGTGGTTAGCATGTTCTTCTATCAGTGCTAGGGATTCCCGGTTCGAATCCCAATCTGGGTGGAGTTTCCATGTCCTCCCCGTGTCCGCGTGGGTTTCCTCCGGGTTCTCCAGTGTCCTCCCACAGTCCAAAACCATGGGTCAGAGCAATTGAATTCTCCCAATTGCCCTATACAGCGTGTGTCTCTGTGAGTTAGTGTGTGTCCAGTAATAGATTGGTGTCCTGTCCTGGGTGTATCTGCCCAGCGCCTGAAACGTTCTCCTCTGAATGGGCATGGGGAACCCCCCCAGTTCAGGATAAAGTGGAAGATACTGGATGGATGGAAAAAACTAATTCATAGCTAAGAATCAGACCAGCTATGTGTGCCCAGTGATAGATTGGCGTCCTGTCCTGGGTGTATCTGCCCAGCGCCCGAAACGTTCTCCCCTGCGACCCTAGTAGAGGATAAAGCAGAAGACAATGGATGGATGGATGGAATCTTATCAGTTTTTTAAATATAATTTTTTTCCAGTCAGGAAGGGAAAAAAAGGAAGAAGAAAGTTTTTCAGTGTATTAATTAATGTTCTTCTACAGAATTAACTTCTGGACCCTGACTAATCTCTATTTAAGAGCGGTCACTCCACTGAGACAGTGCTGCGGTTAACACACTGAGATCCACCATAGCAACCTCCTACTTATCTGGCCTCGTTCTGAGTGACCTATATTCAACTTCAAAGCAATAAAACACTCAGAGCTTTATGTTGGCCGAATAAGGACTCAGCAGAGTAATGTCCATGTAGTTTTATTCTTACCTTATGGACATGTTCTATCACTAGATGATGTTGGATGAAGAGTCTAACACACACGTGAGCTTAATTAAGACCTCATCTCAAACCAGAGCAACACAACATATAAGATAAGATATGTCATTCAGAACAACATTGACATATCCAAGAACAACATCCAAACAAAGCAAAGCCCACCCTGAAGCAAGTGCTATACACAAAATGGCCACCGACATGAACCTGAGTAACCTGAGCTGAGTATTCTGGAGAGAGTGACCTCTGCAGGTGAGGAGGGGATCTACATGCGTGACACATCTGTGACACCAAGGACTAATAATAATGTTCCACTTACTGGCATTCCAATGTCATTCATTCATTCATTCATTATCTTCCGCTTTATCCTCTATTAGGGTTGGGGTGGGGTTCCCCATGCCCATCCAGGGGAGAACGTCTCTGGTACTGGGCAGATACACCCAGGACAGGACGCCAATCTATCACTGGGCACACACTTACTCACACAAACACACTCTATATGGGGCAATTTGGAGAACTCAATTGACTTGATCCATGTTTTTGGACTGTGGGAGGAAACCGGAGAACCCGGAGGAAACCCACGCGCACACGGGGAGAACATGGAAACTCCACCCAGATGGGGATTCGAACCGGAAATCCCTAGTGCTGATAGGCGAATGTGCTAACCACTAAGCCACCGTGCCACCGGCATTCCAATGTGTACCCCCAATTTCTTTATCTGACCTAAAACATAGTAGTTTGCCTGCTATTCAACCGACCAATGCAAACCACTTTACCTTGATCCAGTTTAAGTTTAGGAATGTTAGACCAGTAAAAATTCTGTCATCAGAGACTTCTGATGTCAACATCTCAATGCAGTCTGAAATCCATCCATTCATTATCTTCCGATTTATCCTCTATCAGGGTCGTGGGGGGTTCCCCATGCCCATCCAGGGGAGAACGTCTCGGGCGCTGGGCAGATACACCCAGGACAGGGTGCCAATCTATCCCTGGGCACACACTCACTCACACAAACACACTCTATATGGGGCAATTTGGAGAATTCAATTGAACTTGAGCCATGTTTTTTGGACTGTGGGAGGAAAGCGGAGAACCCGGAGGAAACCCACATGGACACGTGGAGAACATGGAAACTCCACCCAGATGGGGATTCGAACCGGGAATCCCTAGTGCTGAGAGGAGAACATGCTAACCACTAAGCCACCGTGCCGCCCCAGTCTTAAATCAATTTCCATTACCTTTACTGCTAACGAATAGTGAAATTAACTTTCCATTTTTTGGCTATCATAATACTGCCTTTCCTTTTTTTAACATTCTTAAATTAAGTGCGGCACGGTGGCTTAGTGGTTAGCATGTTCTCCTCTCAGCACTAGGGATACCTGGTTTGAATCTCAATCTGGGTGGAGTTTCCATGTGCTCCCCATGTCCATGTGGGTTTCCTCCGGGTTCTCCAGTTTCCTCCAGTTGTCTAAAAACATGGATCAAGGTCAATTGAATTCTCCAAATTGCCCCATATAGAGTGTGTTTGTGTGAGTGAGTGTGCCCAACGATGGATTGGGACCCTGTCTTGGGTGTATCTGGCCAGCGCCTGAAACGTTCTCCCCTGGATGGGCATGGAGACCCCCCCCCCTACGATTCAAAGCGCAAGGAAATGGATGAATAGATTCTGAAATTAAAAGACTTTGAGTCTGTTTTGCTGAACCAAATATTTCTTTGGCCCCAACTTTTAAAGACTCTCCAGAGTTTGCTGGTTTAATTCAACGTCCATTCTCAATGATGGACCTGATGCTGCAAAACAGGCCCAGAGCGTGATCATCATCACCGGCATCAAGTTAGAGCACAAGTGTAACTGAAAGCAGCTCTTCATGCTCAAATATATAGAAAATCAACATCTTCTGATGTTTAGCTCGAGGTGCTAAATAAAGTTAGTGAAGTAAATAAAGCGATTTGAAGTTATTGTTGCTGACGGTTGTTCTAAACGTCCTGAATTCTTTTATGTCCCTATGTGTTGACCTCCAAAATCAATATATTATGAAGGACTATTGTGTTTTGGACTGTGATTTATTACTATGCTTGTGTACAATTTTGCAATTTGAGCTCTTACATTAAATGGATACTATTTCACAATTGGCTAGCCATCGCACTATGATGCTGTTCCTATCATAGCATAACCTCCAGCCTTTTTTCCTACACGCTCACCCGAACCCACAATGCTGTAGTCTTTCGAATGCTATCTAATAGTGATTCCCTTTTCCCCATGTTCAGAGGAAAAGGGAAGTCTCTGTAATTGAGGTTTATACGCTTGTCTTGCTGAAAAACTGCTGCTCGAGTCTTGCAGAGGTTGCACAATCATGCATGAAATTACAAATGCAAGTTTATTGCCCTACATCCACTGCATTCTCTAAACAGGGAGAAATCATGGGCAGCTTATGGGAATCTTAGTTTTATTAAACCCTTGTTGTGTGAACCCTGATACTGGCTTGTTTGTATCTAGCTGTCGTTATATAACACCATGCAATATGACAATCACATGATGTAGACTTGCAATTCTTTATCTCATGTTTTATAAATTTAGATGGACATTTGGTTATTTAGTAGACGCTTTTATCCAAACCGACTTACAAGGTGAGCACAGGGTTGATACAACATCTCTGGAGCAATGAGGTAACTTCAGTGGATCTGGGATTTGAACCCACAACCTTCAGATTGATAGTCCAACGCCTTAACCACTGAGCTACCGCACCCATGATGTAATTCCCGATTGGTTAAATACTTTATATTGCTCAGTGGTCAGGGCATTGGGCTATCAATCTGAAAGTTGGGGTTCAAATCCCAGGTCCACTGAAATTACCAATGTGGGTCCTTGAGCAAGACCCTTAACCCTCATTGCTCCAGGGATGTTGTGATGAACCCTGTGCTCACCTTGTAAGTCGCTTTGGATAAAAGCGTCTGCTAAATAACCAAATGTATGTAAAATGTAGTGTTTGTATTGGTCAGGGTGTGCCGAGGGGGAAGTGTGATGGGAGGGCTGTTTATTGTTCAATGCACGGCACTTTTTTATTTCATTTTTTATTATTCAATGATTTTTTTTTCTCTTGTTTTCTTTTATTTATCTTTCTTTATTTTTCTTTTTTTTTTTTATACATTAATTAAAATTTTTTATTATTATTTATATTATTTTTATTTATTTATTTAAAAATTTCAATTTATTTTTATATATTTAATTTTTAATTTGGTTCTTTTTTGTGTCTTTGTATATATATATATATATATATATATATATATATATATATATATATATATATATATATATAATTTTTTATTTTTTTTTTAATGGAAAATATAAGTTGTATTTTTATATTTGTTATTGTTGTACTATCTTTTCCAAAATAAAAATATATATTGGGGGAAAAAAAGCACAAACTAATTATCTACAACTTAATCCTATGCTAAGGGGGTGATGGGCAGATACACCCAGGTGCCAATATATCGCTGGGCGATACACTAATTACCAAATTACCTTTTAAGAATGTTTTTCTACTGTGGAAGATTGAACCAGATCCCCGGGGCTGAGGGGCAAACAAGTCCACCACTAAGCCACTGTGCCGCCCCTAAAAGTACAAATATTACTCTTAATGAGAGTCGCTTTGTAAATCAATGTGTAGTGCTGTCACCACACAGCAAGAAAGCAAGAAAATTGTATCATTTTCTCTGTGGTTTTGGCATGTTCTCCCAATGTTTGCATGAATTTTCCTCAATAGGTATGTGCCAGGTAAAATAGAACCATTAAACCGACCTAAAGTGTATATGTTTGGTGATTATCTTTGCTTGTAGTACCTCAGATCAGCCTGGTAAATGATGCAGTGTGCTTCTGTGCATTAAATCCAACCTTTAAATGATAATGCATAATTCCAATTTGTGTTATTAAGCTTTATGTGATGTTTTTATAACACTTTATGACTGCGATTATGAACATCTATGCACATTACCACATGAAAAATGTTAGAAAACGTTATGAATATGTTAAAAGCCTTAAAAACTCACACCTGAGATCTGTGCCATCTTTTGGCACACACACACACACACACACACACACACACACACACACTGTACGTATTGATATACTGAATGTATAAATTCTGATTAAATGATTGCAATGTAACATATTCATTTCGACACCGCCCTTTTCCTCATTCCTGCTTGCCCGCTGAATAAATCAGTGCCTATTACTTTGCGTATCAAAATACTCAACAGCGTACACAGCAGTCTGTTTACACTCTGCTGTAATGTTTGACTGCATATACAGTTGCAATACACACCAAATATTTACTGATAAACGCAAGACATTTATGCACCGACACAAAATTGGCCTGCACCATGCAATAAGTAATCAGAAACTCTCTTTAGCAGCATGCCTGTTGAACAATATGGATAACACTCGGGTTCTGTCGGGTGCACATATGCTGCGCAGCTCCAGGGTTCCCAGTTTAAATCTTGGCTCCGTTCACTGAATGTGTTGAGTGTGGGTTCGGTTTTCTGTTTTCTTCCACCTTTCAAAGAAATGCTGATGGGATGCATTTGGAACGATAAATTCCCCAATAGGAGTAAATAAGTATGTGAGTGTGCATATGACTGAGTGTGGAAAAGTGTTTCGTCTGCAGGGAAACCACAGCCAAGTCTGGATAAAGAAGTGTTGCCAGAAGTCCATGCTACTGTTAAAAAAAAAAAAAATATATATATATATATATATATATATATATATATATATATATATATATATATATATATATATTCATTCATTCATTCATTAATTATCTTCTACTTTATCCCATATATTAGGGTCGCGGTGGGGTTCCCCATGCCCATCCAGGGGAGTGCGTCTCGGGCGCTGGGCACACACTCACTCACACAGACACACTCTATATGGGGCAGTTTTGAGAATTCAATTGACTTGATCCATGTTTTTGGACTGTGGGAGGAAACCGGAGAACCCGGAGGAAATCCACGCGGACACGGGGAGAACATGGAAACTCCACCCAGATGGGGATTCGAACCGGGAATCCCTAGCGCTGAGAGGAGAACATGCTAACCACTAAGCCACCGTGCCGCCCTATTTTCAATACCTTTAGATTTAATAAAATATTAAACCAATGTTCATTCATTCATTCATTATCTACCGCTTTATCCTCTATTAGGGTCGCGGTGGGGTTCCCCTTGCCCATCCAGGGGAGAACGTTTCGGGCACTTGGCAAATAGACCCAGGACAGGGCGCCAATCCATCGCTGGGCACACACTCACTCACACACACACACACTATATGGGGCAATTTTAAGAATTCAATTGACTTGATCCATGTTTTAGGACTGTGGGAGGAAACCGGAGAACCCGGAGGAAACTCATGCGGACACGGGGAGAACATGGAAACTCCACCCAGATGGGGATTCGAACCGGGAATCCCTATCGCTGAGAGGAGAAAGTGCTATACCACTAAGCCACCATGCCGCCCTGTTTTCAATACCTTTAGATTTAATAAAATATTAAACCAATGTTAAAATGCAAATTGCACACGTTAAAGTTATGCGTCCAGGTAGAGGGTTATTCAAAAAGTTATAGTTATGTTCCTTGAAAATTAGGAGTAGCAACACAAACTCAGCCAGCCATGCTCCATAAACCCCACCTACCAGAATGACAGACACTATTGGGCAATTACAGATAAAATGATAGCATCCAGACCAATCAACCATCTGGCTGTATACTATAATTAAGCACGGTGAGAACAGATGCAAAGCCAACACACACTGCTACTTCAGCGAGCATCCGCCCTTCTTCAGCGTGCTAATGAGTTCATTAAGCTGTCAGCAGTCAGAGTGATCTCTCACTTCAGAAGTGACTGAAGCAACTAAGAGCAAAGTCGGGGAGATTTCCAATAAACGGGCAAAGTTTGTAATGCGCCATAATATTTTTGCAAGTGGCAAATTTTCAAGTCAAGTATTTTTTATTTGTCATTCCACAATATAAAGCACAGTGCAATATATGTGGAATGAGACAGCGTTCCCAGGAACAAGGTGCTACATATTGTATGCATACATATTGTAACAAAATAAAAAAACAGTACAGTAAACCATAAACATTCAAGTAATGAACAGGAAACATTCAAGTAATGAACAATTTTTTTTTTTTTTTTCCCAGCAGTTATCTCAGATCAGCAAAGTGAATTTGAGTCGAGCCGAGATCCAGTATGTGCAAATACGCCATTAATATTTCATATTTTCTTCCCTTTGAAAGTTTTCCCATATAATGCCATTGCTATTCTAGTCCCTCGCTCCCGCAGGTGATTTCCATCCACAAAAGAACCAAACCACATAAGGAAGACTTGGGAACTGTCAGTTTTGTCAGAATTTACAGTAGCAAAAACATTAATGCAGTTAATATGGGCAGCACGGTGGCTTAGTGGTTAGCATGTTCTCCTCTCAGTGCTAGGGATTCCCGTTTCGAATCCCCATCTGGGTTTCCATGTTCTCCCCGTGTCCACGTGGGTTTCCTTCGGGTTCTCCGGTTTCCTCCCCCAGTCTAAAAACATAGATCAAGGTCAGTTGAATTCTCCAAATTGCCTTTCAAATTTAAGGTGAAGTGGATGCTCTAAATTGTCCCTATATAGTCAAGTCAAGTCAAGTCTGTCACGGTTAGTTTTGGTCACGTGGTGTGGGTTGGGTTATGTGTTCACGCCCCTGTAATCACGAGCACCTGGGTCTCATCACGTTTGTCTACTTATACCCTGCACCACCTGTGTCTCACCGCCAGTTTGTCTTGTGCTAAGCCCTGACACTACTAGCTCCCGTTCCTGCCTTGTTTACCTCGCCTAGTTCCTTGCGCCTTGTCGTTCTGTCTCTCTGTGTGTTCTCTGTGTGCAGTTCATCATCCTGCCGCCTTCGCTCCGTCAAGTCCCCTTCACGCCGTCCCCTGGAATTGGAACACGACCCACATTGACGTCATCACCCACCGTCCTGTGTATTGCTTCGTCCTGTGTTCTGTGCTCCCCGTGCTGTGTTCAATAAACGTGCTTCTGTTTGTACCTCCGTCTCCAGCACTCGTCTCTCCGAGTAGCGAATCCGCCTCGCTCGGTCTCAGACGGTTACAAAGTCAAGTTTATTCTTCACATGCATAGTTATACACAGTGAAATGCTTTTACGACCCGAGAAAAGTCGCGACGGCAGCCGAACACAGCGGCGCTATATATAGTCTGTCTGAGTGAGTGTGTGTGTGGGAGCGATAGACTGGCTCCCTGTCCTGGGTGTAATTGTTATATAAATATTTCCCCCTTGGATGGTCACGGGAAACCCCTCCTGTGACCCTAGTGGAGGATTAAGAGGAAGAAACCGAGATGAGATGTTTCAAACATTGACCTTATTATTAATATTTTTTGCGATACATTTAGACTTAATAAATGTTAAAATGTTCTCCCCATGTTTCATGTTCTCCCCGTGTCCATGTGGGTTTCCTCCAGGTTCTCTGGTTGCCTCCCACAGTCCAAAAACATGGATCAAGGTCAAATGAATTCTCCAAATTGCCCAATCACATAAGGAATCAATTCCATATAAGTTGGGAACTGTTACAGTGAAAGGGTTTTGTCAGTATTTACACAGTAGCAAACACATATTAATGCATTTAATGTGGGCTGCATGGTGGCTTAGCATGTTCTCCTCTCAGCGCTAGGGATTCCCGGTTCGAATCCCTATCTGGGTGGAGTTTCCATGTTCTCCCCGTGTCCACGTGGGTTTCCTCCGGTTTCCTCCCACAGTCCAAAAACATGGATCAAGTCAATAGAGTTCTCCAAATTGCCCCATATAGAGTGTGTCTGTTTGAGTGAGTGTGTGCCCAGTGATAGATTGGCGCCCTGTCCTGGGTGTATCTGCCCAGCGTCCGAAACATTCTCCTCTGGATGGGCATGGGGAACCCCACCACGACCATAGTAGAGGATGAAGCGGAAGATAATGGATGGATGGAGGTCAACTGAATTCTCCCAATTGCCCCATATATAGTGTGTCTGTGTGTGTCTATGTGAGTGAGTAAGTGCCCAGCGATAGATTGGCGCCCTGTCCTGAGTGTATCTGCCCAGCACCCGAAACGTTCTCCCCTGGATGGGCATGGGGAACCCCCCCACGACCGTAGTAGAGGATGAAGCCGAAGATAATGGATGGATGGGATGCAGTTAATGTATATTTCTAGCCTAATTCTGATCAGTATCAGGTAAACGGGAGCTAAGAAATGATTATAATTGGAGAAGTCGGAAATGTGTTCTTGCACGAGAAAGAGACGCACTCAAGGACGAAGAAGCAATGAGAACGATGACACTTTGATGAATGCGAAAAGAAATAAAGATAAATAGGGAAAAATCCCTCCGCTGATGAGATATGAGACGGTGCTCTGTCTTAAGCCTGCCATCCACTTGTTGTAATTCGAGTGAAAATGTGTGATTACCGCTGTTCCCAGCTCTGTGCAGGAGTGCGACGGGGAGGCACCATTGGGAAGAAAGCCTGGGGAATTATGGGAAATGTTTTCTGGGAATGAGCCTCTGCGCTGACAGTTCCAGATGGATTGATGTAGCCAGACAACACGTTTTCATTCAACGGAACCCGTACCGCTAATCTCCACTGGATTGAACATCGGACCCGAAATCTCCTGAAAGGCCAATTTCACCTCAGGTATTAAGACAGGTGCTTTAGAGCCGAAATGTGTTCCTGCAACGGCTTTGAGGATATAATCTACTATCATCCAAATAAAATGATCTCAGGAACAAAGTGGCGGGAGATGGTTCGGCAAATCTCTTTAGAGGAGACAAACAATGAGTTCTGTATGTATATTATGTAAACATCCATTCATCCTTTATTCATTCATTCATTCATTCATTCATTATCTTCCGCTTTATCCTCTATTAGGGTTGTGGGGGGGGGTTCCCCATGCCCATCCAGGGGAGAACGTCTCGGGCGCTGGGCAGATAGACCCAGGACAGGACACCAATCTATCGCTGGGCACACACTCACTCACACAGACAAACACGCATACACAGTCTATATGGGGCGATTTGAAGAACTCAATTGACTTTATCCATGTTTTTGGACTGTGGGAGGAAACCGAGAACCTGGAGGAAACCCACGCGGACAGGGGGAGAACATGGAAACTCCACCCAGATGGGGATTCGAACCGGGAATCCCTAGTGCTGAGAGGCGAATGTGCTAACCACTAAGCCACCGTGCTGCCTCTATTCATTATCTTACACTTTATCCTCTACTAGGTTCGTGGGGGGGGGTCCCCATTCTCATCCAGGGGAGAACGTTTCGGGCGCTGGGCAGATACACCCAGGACAGGACGCCAATCTATCACTGGGCACACACTCACTCACACACACACACTCTATATGGGGCAATTAGGAGAATTCAATTGACCTTGATCCATGTTTTTAGACTGTGAAAGGAAACTGGAGAACCCAGGGGAACCCCACGCGGACACGGGGAGAAAATGGAAACTCCACCTAGATGGGGATTCGAATCGGGAAATTCTAGCGCTGAGAGGAGAACATGCTAACCACTAAGCCACCATGCCGCCCTATATTATATATACATTATAATCCAAATAGTGCATGCAATGAGATCAGAAAGTCCATGTGCTGCAATTCAGCTCCTTAAGTTCTGATCCAGGTTCCAATACTGAGCTGTCTGCCAAAGGTCTGCTTCGGGTTCTCCAGTTCCTCCTACCTAGTGTGTGTGTGTGTGTGTGTGTGTGTATGAGTGATTAAGTGTATAGATGGCGTCCTGTCCTGTCCTGGGTGTCACCATGGTTTCTTGTATAATATTAAGCAGATGATAATGGTTGGATGGACAGACAATATATTCGCGGTTCGAATCCCTAGCACTGAGAGGAGAACGTGGATCCGTGGTTAGCATGTTCTCCTCCCAATTCGAACCGGGAATCCCGAGTGCTGAGAGGAGAACATGCTAACCACTAATCCACCGTGCCGCCCTACACTATTTATATAACTGTATAAATAAGTAGGTGTACAAAATGGTCCAAAACCTATCACTCACACACACACACTCTGTATGGGGCAATTTAGAGAATTTAATTGACCTTGATCCATGTTTTTGGACTGTGGGAGGAAACCGGAGAACCTGGAAAATTCGAACCACGAATCCCTAGCACTGAGGGGAGAACGTGGTTCTGTGGTTAGCATGTTCTCCTCTCTGTGATCGGGATTCGTGGTTGGAATCCCCATCTGGGTAGAGTTTTTATGCTCTACGTGTCCACGTGGGTTTCCTCCGGGTTCTCCGGTTTCCTCCCACAGTCCAAAAACATGGATCAAGGTCAACTGAATTCTCTAAATTGCCCCATTTAGAGTGTGTGTGTGTGTGTGTGTGTGTGCCCAGCGATGGATTTAAGACCATTTTGTACACCTACTTATTTATGCAGTTATATAAATAGTCTAGGGTGGCACGGAGGCTTAGTGGTTAGCATGTTCTCCTCTCAGCGCTCGGGATTCCCGTTTCGAATCCTATTTTGGGTGGCGTTTCCATGCTCTCTCCAAGTCCGCGTGGGTTTCCTCCGGGTTCTCTGGTTTTCTCCCACAGTCCAAAAACATGGATCAAGGTCAATTGAATTCTCCACATTGCCCCATATAGTGTGTGTTTGTGTGACTGAGTTGATGCCCAGCGATAGATTGGCGCCCTGTCCTGGGTGTATCTGCCCAGCGCCCGAAACGTTCTCCCCTGAATGGCCATGGGGAACCCCCACCACGACCCTAATAGAGGAGAAAGCAGAAGATAATGGATGGATAGGCTTTATTCATATTTCCATTTCCATTTCCATCCAAAGTGACTTTCAAATAAGAGAACCACATAGTCAGCAGTTTAATGGCTTGCAAATCTACAGAAGAACATACTGTAGATGAATGCTCTTCAGCCGTTCTCTTGTCAAGAGTTTAGCATTGTTCACTCATATGCTCCCTTCATGTTCTCCACCCATGACTCCGTCGGCTTAACTATCAAGATGCTCATTTTGTTTGCCAAGCACAAAATAATATCAGAACACAGTGTGGGGATGGTAATGAGCTCGAGCTGCTGGTACTGAACAGCGCTTTCCGGAGGCCAAGCTGCTCTGATGAGTGTGTGGCAGATTGTCCAGCTGTTTCACAAATGAATATATGCGTACACCCATCAGACACCACATTAAAACCTGTCATGTGTTCTAATGTTGCGGCTGATTGGTGTATATTCCCTCGCAAAGCATTATGTTGGACCATTTTGTACGCTTACTTATTTCTGCAGTTATATAAATAGTCTAGGGCGACACGGTGGCTTAGTAGTTAGTGGTCAACGCTAGGGATTACTGACGAATCCCAATCTGGGTGGAGTTTCCATGTTCCGTGTCCACATGGGTTCCTCTGGGTTCTCTGGTTTCCTCCCACAGTCCAAAAACATGGATCAAGGTTAATTGAATTCTTCAAAATTGCCCCATATAGAGTGTGTTTGTCTGTGTGTGTGTGTGTGTGGGTGTGTACCCAGTGATAGATTGGCGCCCCCTGGGGCCATGGGCATGGGGAACCCCCCCGTGTGCGACCCTAGTAGAGGATAAAGTGGAAGGAAATGGATGGATGGATGAATGGAATCAGTCATGGGCGGAGTGGGTGGCGAATCCCAATCTGGGTGGAGTTTCCATGTTCTCCCCGTGTCCGCGTGGGTTTCCTCCAGGTTCTCCAGTTTCCTCCCACCGTCCAAAAACATGGCTCAAGGTCAATGAAGTTCTCCAAATTGCCCCATATAGAGTGTATGTGTGAGTGAGTGTGTGCCCAGTGATAGACTGGCATGTCCTGTCATGGGTGTATCTGCCCAGCACCCTAAATATTCTCCCCTGGATGCCCCCCCCCCAAACCTAATAGAGGATAAAGAGGAAGATAAGGAAGATAATGGCTGGATGTTTAAACAGTCTATAGCATCACGTTCACATTGAGCTGGCGTGGCGCGGGGGCTCGGGGCGGCTGTGTTTGCATGTGTTTTATTTCCAACACATCAGATATGTTTTATGTAAATAAAGGAAATCCAGTATTTACCTCAACATTTGATCTGAGTAATTATAGCTTTTGTTGTCAGAAGGCCTGACCTCCACGGATTCTGACGCACAGGAGTCTCGAGAGTTCACAGAGAATAGAGTATTAAAAAGAAACAAGAAGAGCAGAGCGCTGGTTGAGTGGCAGTTCTGCTAAAGTCAATTAAAATGCTCAACGCAGCAAACACTAGCACACGGGCTACAAAAGCAGAGGGGCAAAATGGATTATTCATTCATTGTTGTCCTAAGATGCTTATCCTAATTTGGATCAAGAGGCTGCTGGAGCCTTTCAGCGCTCACTGGGTGAAGAGCTGAGAAATCCTGCATACAGTT
This sequence comes from Corydoras maculifer, assembly GCA_019802435.1. Taxonomy (NCBI): domain Eukaryota; kingdom Metazoa; phylum Chordata; class Actinopteri; order Siluriformes; family Callichthyidae; genus Corydoras; species Corydoras maculifer. Next base: position 670,101 of record JAFMOD010000507.1, read on the forward strand.
CACCAGTCCATCACAGTGCAGACACGCCGATAAACATCCATCCATCATTCCATCCATCCATCTTTATCTTCTGCTTAATCCCAGACTTGGGTCGCGGGGGGGTTCCCATGCCTATTCAGGGGAGAACGTTTCGGGCGCTGGGCAGATTCAACAAGGACAGGGTGCCAATCCATCACTGAGCACTCACTCACTCACACAGAGAGACATATTACTAATATAAGGGCAAATCAGAGCGGCCAATTGACCTTAAATCAATGTTTTTGGATTGTGAAGGAAACTGGAGAACTTTATGGAAACTCAGGAAAAAACAGGAAGGCTCCACCCAGATTTGGATTCCAACCTGGATCTCCTGCACTGATGGTCATGGTAATTCCGGTTTCCTCCAACATGGATTTCAAGGGTTCTCTTTATGTAGATGTTCTAAATTGCCCCTATTATTGTTTGTGTGTCTATGTGTGTAAGGAAGTGTATGTCCAGTGATAATTTGGCACCCTGTCCTGGGTGAATCAGCCCAGCGCCCGAAACGTTTATGTACCCAGAGCCAGGAATATACCCAGGGTGTGTGTACCCAGGAATGCAGGGAGAACATACAAACATATTAATATATGTTATATATAAATTATATATATATATATATATATATATATATATATATATACAGGGCGGCACGGTGGCTTAGTGGTTAGCATGTTCTTCTCTCAGCACTAGGGATTCTTGGTTCGAATCCCAATCTGGGTGGAGTTTCCTTGTTCTCCCTGTGTCCGCGTGGGTTCCTCTGGGTTCTCCGGTTTCCTCCCACAGTCCAAAAACATGGATCAAGGTCAACTAAATTCTCCAAATTGCCCCATATAAAGTGTGTTTGTGTGAGTGAGTGTGTGCCCAGAGATAGATTGGTGCCCTTTCCTGGGTGTATCTGCCCAGCGCCCGAAACGTTTCCCCCTGGATGGGCATGGAGAACCTCCCCCCTCCGACCCTGATAAAGGATTAGGTGTAAGATAACGAAGATAACATATATATATATATATATATATATATATATATATATATATATATATATATATATATATATATGTCACATGTGACTTTTGCATTTTGGCTATTTAACTTTAAATAAAGCTTTGAAAATTATATGTCTACATTATGTATGACTTCATTCTCGCTGGTTCTTGTCTCCCCCCATCTTTTCTCTCAGTTCCACTTTGTCCTATATTCATTTTGCTTCTCTCTAAATGGAGTAATCTCATTGATTACCTGTCAGCCTACAGACAACAGTAGCTACTCCTGAGCTACTGTGTGACAGCCCAGGCTTCTGCTCACCAAGTTAATGAAGCTACAACTGATTATACAACTAATGAGAGAGATAAGCAGAGCCCGAGATAAGGGAGGAGTGTCTCCTATCAGGCTTCTGCAGGTTATCTACAGCCTCTATGTGCTGTTATTTAAGACAACAGTAGATCCCAATGTCTGGCCCAACTGATTCATGACCACTTTGTAGATCTGTATACAGAACCCGGTCCTCAGTGAGATTATACTGTAGCGTTCGCAACTTTAACGTAAGATTTAAACTAGCAAAACCTAAAGTCAACAAAAAGCAGTAACAACATGTATTAATATAACAGAAACTAGGTCTATTTCACTTTATAGCACGTTAATTGTGTATAATTAGGAATATGGCATTCTCACAATGGCAGCACGGTGGCTTAGTGGTAGAACATTCAGCTCTCAAGGCTAGGGTGACCAGATGTTCCTCTTTGTGCGGGATGGTCACGCGATTTCGTTACTTTTCACGCAAATTCAGTCACGCTTTATTACGATAGAGAAAGGTACATTAAAATAAGATATACAAGTTATATACAGTATACATATGCTGTTCGTTCAGTCAGTAAGCTCGAGGACTGCATCCAAGATATTAAAATGTGGATGTCAAAAAACTTCCTACTGCTAAATTCTGATAAAACAGAGTTTCTGATAGTTGGACCCAAGGACAAAATTAACAAAGCTTCTAACACAATGTTAAACCTTGATAACTCTTTAATTAGACCCAGTTCATCTGTAAATAATCTCGGTGTCACTATTGATTCAGATCTCTCCTTTACAGAGCACATCAGCANGCTGCCTGGCCGCTCAAGGAGGATGAGTCCCCCACTGAGTCTTGGTCCTCCCAAGGTTTCTTCCTTGAATAACAACATAAAAGGGAGTTTTTTCTTGCCACTGTCGCTTCGGCTTGCTCTTTGGGGGTTTAAAGGCTTTTCATTCTGTAAAGCTGCTTTGTGACAATGTACTGTTGTAAAAAGCGCTATATAAATAAATAACTTGAACTTGAACTTGTTTACATATACATATCCATCTATCCATTATCTCCCGCTTTATCCTGTAGTAGGATGGGCATGGGGTGGGGGTCCCCATGCCCATCCAGTGGAGAACCTCTCGGGCGCTGGGCTGATACACCCAGGACAGGGCACCAATCCATCGCTGGGCACACACTCACTCACACAAACACACTCTATATGGGGCAATTTGGAGAACTCAATTGACTTGATCCATGTTTTTGGACTGTGGGGGGAAACCGAAGAACCCGGAGGAAACCCACGCAGACACGGGGAGAACATGGAAACTCCATACGAACCGGGAATATATATGTGGGTGTGGTGGCTCAGTGGTTATGGTGTTGGGCTATCAATCTAAAGGTTTGATAGCTCTATATATGTGTATACATATATATATATATATATATATATATATATATATATATATATATATATATATATATATATATATATATATATATATATATATATATATATATATATACACACACGTTATATATATAATATATAACATACGTTTCTATTTGCAGCCTGTTATGTGCTAAAGGGGCAGAATAGAGTTGTTTCTTTTTTGTTATTTTTAAGTTATTTTAGACAACATTTATGCATTGGTGTCATTGGTGTCTCACATTGACATAGTCTTTGTCCCTCATCTGGTGAATTGGAATGTGGTCACCCTACTCAGGGCTGTTAATCCAGTTTTAAATCTCAATCTGGGTAGAGTTTTCATGTCCTCCCCATGCCCACATGAGTGAGTGTGTGCACAGCAAAAGACTGATGCCATGTCCTGGGTGGATTTGCCCAGCGCCTGAGGCATTGTCCCCTAGATTGGCATGAAGAACCACAGAGAACCCCCCCCCTCCACAACCCTAGAATAAGATGATGGATAGATATTTGTAAAGGGTGTAGTGAACTTCATATTTCCTGTATGAACATCATTTTCAAATGATTCAGGATATGCTAATTTACTTCAATCAAATGAGGGAAAAAGGATTTCCAATATTTAAAAGATGAACTCCTATAAACAAATGGAATTTTAAAAAAATTCAATAGTTGGTATGAAAGTTTAACACTGTGTTGCATCAGCTTTCTGTTCGATTACACTTTTTGAAATGAGTTTGAACAGAGGATATTAACTTGCGTTTGAATTGTGTGCTCATTCTTACTTGATACAAGACTTCAGCTGCTCAACAGTCCATGGTTGCAATTGCCTGTCTCTTTATGATGCACCATGCATTTTGAACAGGAGACGGATCTGGACTGTGGACAGCTCAGTCAACAGCATGTCACCGTGTGGAAGCATGAGAATACAGAATGAGTCCTGGCATTGAACGTCTTACATTACTATGGACATCATGAGAAAATGCTGTTTTGTGAAAGCAAAATAGATCTTCACAAAAATCTAATCTACTTGCTTTTTCACCTTTAAAGTGGCTTCACATACTGCACTTCCATACCATGACAGATGTTGGCTTTTGCAGCATTTATAGATAACAGTCTGCATACTGCACTGTGTTCCAAATGAGAAAAGTTTAGATCCAAAAGAGTCATAATGGAGTTTAAGAATAATTTAATTAATATTTAATTTAATATTTCAGTTTTTAAGCAGTGGCAGACATTGTTCAAAGCCTATGTGGCTATACATACTGTGAAAAATGTTGGTATAGACTGAACTTTTAATGCACTTATGATATATAAACATCTCATCTTTTAATCCTATATTAGGGTCTAGAGTTGTAGGGGGAGGGGGGGTCCCAATACTCACTGAGAGATGTTTTAGACGTTGGGCACACAGTATTTAATTCAGGGAATTGAAAAAATATATATATATATATATGTGTGTGTGTGTGTGTGTGTGTGTGTGTGTGTGTGTGTGTGTGTGTGTGTGTGCGTGTGTGTGTATATATACAGTATATATATATATATATATGTGTGTGGGGCGGCACGGTGGCTTAGTGGTTAGCACGTTCGCCTCTCAGCGCTAGGGATTCCCGGTTCGAATCCCCATCTGGGTGGAGTTTCCATGTTCTCCCCGTGTCTGCATGGGTGTCCTCCGGGTTCTCCAGTTTCCTCCCACAGTCCAAAAACATGGATCAAGTCAATTGAATTTTCAAAATTGCCCCATATAGAGTGTGTTTGTGTGAATGAGTGTGTGCCCAGCGATGGATTGGCACCCTGTCCTGGGTCTATCTGCCCAGCGCCCGAGATGCTCTCCCCTGGATGGGCATGGGGAACCCCACCGCGACCCTAATAGAGGATAAAGTGGGAAATAATGAATGAATAAATGAATATATATATATATATAGAGTTGAATCCATGTATTAAACTGTATACTCAGTATATCCACTGAGTTGAATCCATGTATTAAACTGTGTGAGGCAAACAGAAAACCCTTCGAAAACCTGAGAACCCAAAGGAAACCCACAGAGACATGGGGAGAACACATACACGTCATCAAAAGGTGATCTAACCTGGATCCCCAGGGCTGAGAGAAGAACATGCTAAGCACTAAGCCGCTGTGCCACCATGTTATTATTTCGGATGATTTTCTAAATATAAATATAATCATGTCTAAATTCTTTGTCATTTTTTAAATTGTTCTTTATCTATTGTACATATGTATGCAAATACACTTTACAGAAACTTCACAGAAAAGGTTTGCAGGTTACAGGAGCCTCTGTAATATGTGCTATGCACTTTCTTACTGCAGTTTTGAATATAAAGCCTCTCTCGCCATCTGATATGTGACATTTTAAATCAAAGCAGCAGAGACTCTCAATCCACAGGTACAAGTGCTCTTTGCATTTCTGTCACAGCGAATAAGATCTCAGAGAATATGTGTAGCTTTATTATCTCATTATCTGCCACATTAAGCAGTTTAATGACCAGCTTATTATAATGTATTACAAGTGCTCAGTGTATGTGTGTCTATGTGTGTGTGTGTGTGTCCTGTTACAGAATAAAACATTGCAAAAACTAAACATATAATAAATAAACACAGACATGTATTTAGAAAAGTAGGCTGATATATACAGTGTGTATATATATATATATATATATATATATATATATATATATATATATATATATATATATATATATATATATATATATAGGCGGCACGGTGGCTTAGTGGTTAGCACGTTCGCCTCTCAGCGCTAGGGATTCCCGGTTCGAATCCCTATCTGGGTGGAGTTTCCATGTTCTCCCCGTGTCTGCGTGGGTTTCCTCCGGGTTCTCCGGTTTCCTCCCACAGTCCAAAAACATGGATCAAGTTAATTGAATTCTCAAAATTGCCCCATATAGAGTGTGTTTGTGTGAGTGAGTGTGTGCCCAGCGATGGATTGGCGCCCTGTCCTGGGTCTATCTGCCCAGCGCCCGAGATGTTCTCCCCTAGATGGGCATGGGGAACCCCACCGCGACCCTAATAGAGGATAAGCGGAAGATAATGAATGAATGAATGAATATATATATATATATATATACATACACACACACACACACACACACATATACACACATGCAAACACACGCACACACACACACACACACACACACACACACATTAATTTAATTTATATTTAAATGTTTTAAACCTCTAAACACTTATTTATTAATATATTTTGCTTACTATGTATATGTGAAACGTATGTGTATAAACCATATATATATATATATATATATATATATATATATATATATATATATATATATATATATATATATATATATAT